>QEPC01014265.1:724069-740818 GCA_003113815.1 Sphenodon punctatus | reverse complement strand
CTCTCTCTTTCTATTTGGGGAGGGTACATAAACTGCTGTAGCACATACTGTCCTCAGCTTGATCCCTTGAACACAAGGGGACCCCCTAACTTGGCTAATTCCCCTAGATTTAAAGAGAGCAAATATTGGGGAACTAACCCCCTCAATAATCTCACGTGGCAGCGGGTCTCATGTTAACACATCTTCCTCAAGAGGAGGGAGATATGACAGGTTGTCAGGACTGGTCGCACAGTAAGCTTTTCCAGACTCTCAGGATGCTCAGAGTAAGTGGGTCTTCGGCCCAGGCCAGGAAGACTTGGGGACAAAGGGAGAAACCGCACTCTGACTTGGGCAGATGGGGACTGTGGCATAATGACACTCGCCAGACTCAGAACTGCTTTTTGTTTCACAGACCGCTTTCTGCTTTGGCCGTTTTCTTTTAGGCTGCAGCGTGGGGTGGAACGGCCCTGGACGCAACTACATCACTTTTGCAGAATGCAGGCAAACTCCTTAGATTTCCAGTAAGGGCAAAGTACTGCTAAGAAAGAAGAACAGGGGGACACCTTGCCGTTTTTACATTCTTTCACATACCACAACCACACTGATAATAAGAAACACAAGACCACTGAAATAAGCAGCTCTTTTGTGATAGAACTTTGATGGGGATAGCAAGGAATGTGATTGGACAAGGTCCCAAGCTACTCATCCACATCACTGTAGTCAAACCTTTTAGCCCAAATTCACAGGTAAATTGAGCCAGCAGGAAACTCAAAATCCACCTGAGAGGCTCCCCAAACCCCTCAGGAGTTAATAGTATTGACTCCACCTCGGTGATATTGCTATCAAGCCACAGCTACTACTCATTTGCACCTTCAGACAAATTGCTTGCAGCCACAACAGCTGTGCTCAGTGCATGGTTCGACCCAGAACCTCTCAGCCCATCCTAACTCAACATGCCATTGCATCTTGGACCATCATTTGGGTGCTCTCTCTGGGCAGGCAGCATGTGTTGGGAGGTGAGGGGGAGAGAGGACAAAGGAACAGGTTCAAAGTTGGTATTGCACAAAACATTAGCCACAATTTCAACACCGTTTACTACAGCTCTCGTGTGTTGTATAAAACATGTTTAGTGCAACATAGTACAAAGTTCTTTTTTTAAAAAAATCCCAAATGTTTTTTCTGCATCATGCACAGGTAGGCTCTTCGTTCTTGGTTTGTTTCAGAAAGTTAAAGCAGAGGAAAAGTTGTTTTAACATGAAGCTTTTCAAACATGTCACAGGAAATTAAAAAAAAAGTCTGAGGCTTGGCAGTACACAAAGGACAAATCATTTGCCAGGTAAATGTGATCATCTGACATTGATGCTCCCTAGTGGGGATCCCTCCCACTCAGCCTTAGGTCAAGAATGAGCATGTTTAGAATCAAAGCCATTGAAGAGAACAATTCTGCCCACTGGAGGTCACTGTGGGACAGCTTTCTACAAAGAGAAGAGGGGGGGGGGGAGCATTGCCAGATAGAAAGTGTGGAGAGAGATGTAGATGCTACGGGGTCAATACAGTGGATTTCCAATAGAGATGAGGAACAACATTCTCTTAGGGCAGGAAATGCTCTTGCTGGCTCCCCCACCCCCTCCTCCCTTTAATACTGAAATGAGTTCCTGCCCTGAAGCAATATGTACAGGAGATTTTACATTAGCAAGACAATAGCCACTAGCTTGGGGCTTTTTTACTTACTTTTCCCATTACCATTCACTTTTCAGTCCTCCTATCTGAGCTGACTATGCAGAGGGGAGGAGGGTGTATGTGTAGATAGACAGTATTCTGGTACACAGAAGGGCTGTTGAGCAGTAGCAATTTGAAGGAGGGCGATTCCAAGAAGGTACGAGTGACATTTTGGATGTTTTAATGGAACACAGCAAAGATTTTCAGAAACAGGGATGCCTTGGAAACAGACTAGCGTAAAGTGGAGTCTCTCTCTAGTAGTGAGAGATTTTTTCTCAATGGGTTAAGTATATAAACACACAGCCTTCCTCTCTCACCTACTGAGAGATTACAAATGATGCAGATTTCCAGCCATCAGGGTTTAACTGGTCAGGTCTCCACCACTCTCAAGTGCAGGTGCTCTCCCAAGAACCACCCAGCCCTCGTTTTGCCAGGAAGAATGTGTCCTATTGCCTCTGGAGGGGCAGTGGCTGTGGGGACGACGTCCTACTTATTTGCGGGAGGCTCTGCACCCCCACTTGGATCCAGCTGTTGTGTGACAGATAAGCAAGCAGGCTTGCCAGGAAGATTTTAAGGAAGACACTGAGAGGCCACTTCAGGCAACAATTGCTCACTCCCAGACATCAACACCTAGGACACAGAGGAGCAGATGCAACAGAGATTTTTTTTTTCCTCCAGGGCAGGCAGTGTGGTGGAATGTGGGTGCCCTGTATGTATGTACAGAGCCCTAGGGTTTGGCTTATAGCAGCCATGTCTTTCACAGAAAGAACTGCACTTACTACCCCAGTACACACAGAATCAAGATCAGGAGGCTCTGTTTTGGGGGGGAGGGGGGAGAAGAGGAGAACTATTGCCCTGGAGCAATAAAGCTGTAGTAACAGAATATGGCACACGCAAAAGAAGGGAGGGAGAGAATGCAGTTCTTTTCAACCAAGAAAAGCAGAGAAGCCCATAGGGTACAGATCCCACTCTCAGGCTCCTTGCCTGTCTTAAGTTCAGATTAATGATCAGTGCAAGTCAGTGGAAAAATGGCAACTGGTCATTAACTCCATACTCCCACTGCCCAACGCTATTGTAGCCCAACACCTGTAAAAAGCCAAGCAATCATTCACAGGAGCCTTCTCTTCTTCCCCATCCTGAAGTCACTACTTTGGTCAAATTGAAGATCTTCAGAGTTTGGGTCCAGTTTTCGGTCCTGATATGACTGGAGGACACAGACAGCCCACCCTTCTGCCAGGCAAGTGGTTAGACCTTCCCTCTCTCTGGTAAACAGGATCATACAAGTAACCTTGTCCTTGCTACTCTGGATCAGAGACCTTTGGAACAGCCTGGTTGCCCTGAATCCTCAAGCAATACAGTTGAAAGCCACCAAATTTGCAGCCCTCAAAGGAAAGGCGACATCTAGAAGGGCAGCTGAGGATACGAACATCTAACCTCGCATAAGTCCTGCTGCGTGGCAGGCAGTAGGTCCAGTTCAGTTTGCTTTGGAACAGTAAGCAGCTGGGGAAAGGTTCTGTTTCTTGCAACGTGAAGCCCAAGGAGGACAAAGTCTACTGAATAAAACCGATTCCTTTACTCAAAGATGAATGTTCCACAGCACCCAGGATTGAGTCCCATCAACAAAGCTGCTCTAGAGACTACTCACTGTGTGGTGCAAAGGGAAAGCCTAGTCTTTGGGAGGTGACTACCTTACAGCCCAAAGGACAATAACCGATGACAACAAACGAGAAAACCCAAGAGGAAAATCCGTTATGTACAGCGAGCACATGAGATCTCCGTCCATCGGGGTCTGTGACTGGCTAGGTTTACAAAGGCGTTCTGGGGGGCTTAAGGAAGTGTTACGACTTCCAGATCCCAGTGACATGGAGCTCTGCAGATCTCGGATGTGGATCTGAAGCACAGATGCCAAAACGAGTAAAACAAAAAACAACAAAAACCACTCCATTCCTTTGGGTTCAAGGTGTGTTTCCACCTCTCTCTCTTTAGGGGTCTATCAGGGTCCCGCCCTTTTAGTCTATAGTTCCAGGGTGGATGCTGAGGACGGGTGGTTCCAGACAGGTGGGCGAGTAGTTGAGGTGAGGCTCTTTGATCCACAGTAAAGGTACCCCATTCTTGCCTTCTGAATTCTTGCTGGAGTTGCGGCTCTTGAACCGCACCAGCAGGATGGTGATGAGAAGGATGCCGAAGATGGGGAAGGGGTAGAAGAACACAAAGTAGAACAGGGCATCATTGGAGCAGATGATGGACTGGAGGGTGGAGCCTGAAAGCAGGGATAAGAGGAGGAAATAAGCACACAGGGCAATATTTCTTGACTGTTACAACTGGCAGCCTGAGAAGAACTGTTCAGAAAGGCATTAACAATGGACACGTAGAGCTAGGGCAACCCAACCCCAACGGGAGGGGAATTTAAAATCCTGACATTCCAAGTAGGGCTAACTCTCCCCTTTACATTTTCTTTTGCCTTAGCATTTTTCTACAGCACCAATGCAATTTCTGTGCCTGGGGCTAAATCCCACTGGACTGCACGCTGAGGCATACACATTAGCAGAAAGTCAGAGGAGGAGACTAGGGGTAGTGTCATGCTTTTGGGAAAGCCTAGGTTCAAATCCTGATTGGGTCACTAGAGTGTGAGCGACCAACTCATCGTGGTTCTCTGGGGACACACATCCACATCACAAAGTCACCTCAATTTAATGCTTCTTTCTACCATTCCTTGAGCAGGGGCCGTGTTCACTGCATTTTCCATTGCCACCAATGGTGAAGACACAGCAGACACAGATCCCTGGCTTTGATGGGGGTGTTATGACGCATCGTTTATGTAGTGCTTTGCAATTCTTACCTAGTTCACCCTCATAACGTTGCAGTAAAGTAGGACATTATTATTCCTGTTTTACAGATAGGAGAACGGAGGCCAATGGATGATGACACGCCCAGCGGTCACCCAGGGTATTCATGGCTAAGATAGGATTTAAACCCTGGCCTCCCAGGTCCAAGTCCAACACCTTATCCACAGGGGTGATGCAGGCCCTTGGTAGAGTTTACAGCCGCAAACACTGGTGAAAGGCACCAGGAATGAGAACCCTGGAGAATGAACCCATCCTCCAGTAAAGAGACCCAACATGAGTAGCAGTGCAAAACAAGCCAGAGACTCCTTTAGGGATGACAGGGTAACTCAGTTGAGAATTGGCCTTTCAGCCTGCATTGCCAACACAGAAGGTCTGAGCAATTGTGGTTTCACTTGTGGAGGACACTTATCTACTAGGAATTAGACTGAAACCTTTACAGTGATTGATTGAACATGGGACACCAGATGGTGGTAATTTTGGTCACTAGGGATGTGGACTGGATTTGAACCTGCAGCAGAGGTGAAAGGCTGCATATTTCATTATTAATCCCCTTGCCTAGTATTATAGGTTTTTTCTGTCATTGGGATGGGAGAGGGTGAGGCTAGCTTGGTTACTTTGCATGAGCAATAGTGTTTCCCCCAGAGCTGCCCAACATCCCCTCACCTGCATCCTGCACTAGAACGGCAATGGGGCCAGACTCCTCCTCAGCCAGCTTGTACCATACCCCCTTGGGGTCTGGCAGCCACTCCTCCACGCGGCATGAGTAGTTGCCAGCATCAGCAGCCCCCGCCTGTAGCACAGTCAGTCGGTAGAGCATGGATGATAGCCGTTGAAAGCGCAGCCTGCCTTCCCAAGGACCGGCTTCTGAGCTGAAGACTGCATGCTGGTCTATGCTCAACAAGGCCTCCCTCCCTTCCTCTTCCTTGCTGCGGCCAGCACGGCCTCCGCCCTCTTTGAGCCTCAGGGTGTACCAGGTGACAGCAAAGCGGGACTCCTCGCTGGAGCGTGCCAGGATGCTGCAGTTCAGCTGGAAAGGCTCCTTCTCCTCAACTGTGAGGTTGGAGATTGCAGAATCCACCTGCAGCGCGGCATCTGGAAATTTGGGGGGAAGACACAAAAATGGAGAGAGATAAGCCCTTTTGCAGCAGTCTTCCCTGCCCCTCCCTGACTTGAAAGATGGGTAGTCAAAGTGCAGCCCTCACTCAGGGGAAGTACAGCCCGTGCAGTGTTACGCTGTACTTTGTGGCTATCCCTGCAAAAACAGCGTTCCCAGCCCAGTGCTAACTAGGTAGGGACTCCCAGCAAGAAACTTGCAGATACAGACACAGCAGGTGAAGTCTCTTACTTCAGTGTAATCAGTGGAGATGCATGGGAGGGAAAAATAACGTTTCTTAACACATGTAGTTGCTCCAAAATTAATATTTCAAGCAAATTTCCATTAAAAGCTTTGATTTTTTCTGTAGTGTGTGAAGAATACTGGCCTCAAAGTTGGTAGGTTTGATTTGAAGCTCTGGTACAAGTTTCCTCGGGGGGGGAAAGCCTAAGTGAATTGGTGAAGCTATTGCAATTTTATTGTTTTTTTTAACTGCTAGTGAGTTAAAAAAAAAAGTTGGTTTTAAAAAAATTAACACAACCCCCCCACCCCCCGAATTAGTGTATTTTTCTAAATCCCCACAGCTTAATGAGAGGCTGGCGGACGTTCCCCCCAGAATTGCCTAACTCATTCATCTCTTATCTGAGACGAGGAGGCCTGGGAAGTTTCAGCCTAAAAAGACGAGTTTGCAAGCTTAGCTATAGTATAGTGCAACATTCCAGTAATCACTGCCTACAGGCATTCACCCCCCTAGAGACACTGGCATCTTTCTTCTCCAACCAGCCCCAGTTGGAAAAGTTTCTCAAGCAAAGATTTTGGTTATAAGATTTTCAGAATCCCCTGAGAGAGCTTTTTCTTCAGAACACAAATCCTCTCTGTGGGATATAAAAGCCCTGCTAAAACCTGTCCAGTCTGCTGTATTACAGATGTTTCCAGGGGGAACAATCTGACGGAAATGCCCAGGATTTATGAGAAGCACCTTGGTAGATACTAAAGCCAGAAGGCACACAACTCCATTAATTTGTTTGGTCCTCCTACAGGCCACAGATTTTAACTTTTTTTGTTCCTGTATCTAGTCCAGAGCCTCTGGGTTTAGTTAGAGCACCTCTTAGTCCACTACCCTGTCACTGACCACGGCCAACAAGCAGATGCTTCAGTAGTGGGCAGTTATTAGGACTGGTCAGACAAGAGATTTACAATTTTACAGGAAACTCCCAATCCCTGACAGTTTTTGCCCAGAATTGGAAGTAAAAAATCCAGGTTTCAGAATATCCTGTCAAAACAGGGATATTTTTCCCTAAAAAAATCTCTTTGATCCAAGTTTTCATACAGTGCAGCCAAAAGAGAATTTCCACAGAATATCTGAAGGTTTAAGTTCTGTTTCAGCGTACTTTAAACAAATAAATAATAATAATGATGATGTGCAAGCAACGAACACAGGTTTGTTTCTAGTCACTGACTGACAGTGGCCAATGGCCAAATGGGAAATTTCACTGGAAAGGGCTCCCCACCCCAAATCAGAATAAAGCATTGTTATTAGCTCCTTGAACATAGCAACTATGGAACAACCCAACTCCACAAAAGAAGGGGGAGACGTTCTGGATGCTATTATCATGAAAGCGCAAAACTGCTGGAATAAAAAGCTTCAGTTCACATCCCTCAGGAGACTTTCACGCCATGTAATCGTCTGCCATCAAATGCTCACTCAGGACCATATGGCCTGTGCAAACAAATTGCTACACCCACCTCATGTAAGGTTTTTAACTGACATACTAATAAGCAAACCCTAAACATTGAAATATATTCAATTAAAATCATCTTCATGATGTTTAATGATATTTCAATACTAATCGCATGCCCATTTCTCCACACATCCCCAACTCCCTTTCCCCTGCTAGCCTATGGAGTCATGGGGACGGAGACGATGTTTACATTTTTTAAATTTATTGAGCAATATTGAGAAGGGGAGACAGCAAATCCTATAATCCTATTAAAGGATTGTCATGTCTGCGGGACCCCGGTATCCTCCCCTCCAGATTAACAAGGGGGACAAAGGGACACTGAAGTTAGCCCAAGCTGTCACTACTGCTGCCTCCCCGCATTCTGCTTAGGCTCAGCAACAGAGCTAAAGAGGTACTATTACAATTGCTCCTCACTGTGTGGCTGCAGACACTAGGGAAACTTTAGATTTCAAGGAGGGTGGGGGTGTCAAGGAGAGGTATGCAAATTAAGGATGGAATGCTTCGAGTTGGCCGCAATTTGTAGCGAAGGAAGACAGACCCTTTTCTTATGAAGCCCTCAAACCTCATGACTGTAGCCGAGGGGTTCCCTTTACCTGGCTGTTTCACTGTGACAGTCGTCAGCCCGGATAGGTCTTCTGCCCGTTTGTACCAGTTGTCGCTAGGATCCAGCAGCCACTCCTCCACGCGACAGTCATAGGCCCCACTCTCCTGCACGGTTATGTTTTGGAGGGTGAGCCGATAGATTCCTGGGACAGGACTTTCCATATGCAGTCTGCTCCTCATGTCACTCAGTGCTGCCAACTCCCCGTACTGCACAGTGCCCTGGTGGCTCAGCCTCACCACCACCTCTTTCTCTGGGTGGCCGGACTTCCACACGTACCATTCTACTGACAGTCGGGAAGCAGAGCTGGTCCGGTTTGTGACCGCGCACTCCAGTGTCACCCACTGATTCTCCAGAACAGTGAGATTCTTCTGGGTCTGGTTCACCTGCAGGTGGTTGTCTAGGGGGAAAGGAGGCAAAAGAAATGAGACAGTTACTTGCAAGCATTGTCCTTTCACCCACTTCCCAGCTCAGCTTTACTGTGCATTATACTTACTACTGCAGTTAGAATCCAGACAAAAAGCTCTCCTGGGCAGGGATTACTCCAGTGGCTCCCAAACGTCTGACGTCCGTGACCCCATTTTGAGACCAGTCTAATCCCATGATCCCCAAGCAGCAGCAGAGTCATGCACAGTACATCAGAGAGGAATTGGGATTGCAACCCCATCCACAGGTAGTGTGGCCTGACTTGGAAGCATGACTCAAGACTTGGGAACCTCTGGGTTATGGCTTCCTCTTTGTTCTACAAAGTGTCTAGCATGAGTTTGGAAAAGACTAGTGTGAACCCAAGGGTATTCATGGTACATCATTGTAAGGCAAGGCTATAAGCTATGATTGGGGAACCTGTGGCCCATAGTCCAGCTCACAGTTGTTGATTTTATTTGACCCCATTCTAATTTCTGGATCTGGTCCATGAATCCAGCCCCTACCCTGAATCACTGAAAAAGTGAGCTCAGGGAAAGAGAGTAAGGGCGAGGGAAACACTCAAGAATAGGGGATGTATCTATACCATGCATCCCTGATCTGGACCCTCCCCTTCTTTCCCCCATCCTGAACACACCCCATCACTACCCCTACCCCCTACTCTTAATGTGGACCACAGAACTTTTACTACTTCTTAAAGTGGCCCACAACAGGGAAAAGGTTCCCCCCAACTCTAATATAAATGCTGCGAGAGATTACATACTATCGCATGAGGACACAAGGGTGCTGCAGACACAGCAATCTCCTAATATGATTTATTATTTGTTTATTTCTCACATTTATACCCCGCACCTCTCACCCAAAGGCGACTCGAGGTGGCTCACAATAAAAACAAATAAATAAAATATAAATAGATAGATAAATCACATTAATACTTTCAAGGTTTGTACAGATAAAACCCCCTCCTAACCAATCCCACCCACCCTCCTCTCCCATGTCAAACTCTTGGTGGAAGAGCCAGGTCTTACAACTATGCTGGAAGGCAAGGACATTTAGGAAATTTAGATTTAGGGATTCAAAACTTACTGGCCAGACTATGTGAAGTTGAAGCTGGGGGAGTGATGGACCCCATCATTGATGGGGTCCATCCTACCCTGGTGTCTCAGGTCCAGAGTCTGGGGGTGCTCCTGGATCTCCAGCTCCGCCTGGATGTCCAGGTGGCGGCTGTGGCGAAAGGGGCATTTCGCCAGTTACATCTGGTACGTCGGCTTAGACCATACGTCTCGGACTCTGATCTGGCCACAATCGTCCATGCTTTTATTACCGTGAGATTGGACTACTGTAATGCACTCTACGTGGGGCTACCGTTGGTGTTGGTTCAGAGGCTGCAGCTGGTGCAGAATGTGGCGGCCCATCTCTTAACAGGGACAGGCCGACGCGAGCACATTACACCAGTGCTTCGCTCTCTGCACTGGCTGCTGATAGTCTTCCGAGCCCAATTCAAGGTGTTGGTGCTGACCTTTAAAGCCCTAAATGGTCTGGGCCCCGCCTATCTGCAGGACCGCCTCACCCTCCAGGTCCTGGATTGGCCCCTGTGGTCGGTTGGGGGCACCCTCCTCGTGGTCCCCCCGGTTTCTACCACAAGGAGGGAGTTTTCTGTGGCTGCACCGTGGCTGTGGAGCTCCCTCCCATTGGAGGTCCACTTGACCGCTGACGACCTCTCTTTCCATAGGCAATGCAAGACTTGGCTTTTCCACCGGACCTTTATCGAGGGAGATGGGGTGGATTTGGGCATGGATTGTTTTAATTTGGGGTTTTAAGGTTGTTTTAATTGTATTTTGTTTTGTTTTGTATTTTAATATGTATTTTTAAATGTTAGCTGCCCCAAGATGCTTTTAGCAGGAGGGGGCGGCATATAAATTTTATTAATTAATAAATAAATAAATCAAATGTCACAGTAGACTGGGAATTTCCCCTACCCTTCAGGATGGCTGCAATGGGCTCTTATGTAACTGAAGTGTTATGTATGCTAGATTGCCAGTCAGATGCTGGTGCAGCTCTTGACAGGGGTTTGGGCTTCTTGGGACCTCTTGACAGGGGCCTTGACTGGGGTTTGGGCTTCCTTGGGGCACTACATGCTCTTTCACAACAGCACAGCATAGTGGTCTCAAAGAACACAATTTACTGGTTTGAGCTAAGAGAAGGTTTTAACAACCCTTAAGCATGCTACAATGCCAACCACCTCTTGATGGTTCTCCTCCTTTGGAGAGGGGTTTGGGAGGATGTATGCAGGGTCATGAACAGCTGGAACTGAAGACTAACCAACCTGCAGGCCATTTACTCGAGCCTACGGAGTTCTGTGGTCTGCACGCAGACTTTTCCACTAGTCTAGAGACTGAGGATCGACTAGGTTGTCATGCTTTAGGGAAGCTCCCTCTGCCCTGCCGATATAGGTTGCTGCAATGGTGAGGGACTGATTACCTCTCCAGATTGCAAGCCGAGTGCTTCCTCCCACCCTGCCAGCCCTGTACTTCTCTCTCCTCCCAGTAGCCTGCATCTATGCCCCCAGAGGATGCTATGTACACCCAGCCCCGTCTGGGGAAACTGGAGTCCCTCAGCTGTCATAGCAGGTGTCCCTTTAAGGAAGCAATATCAGTACCATGCTTCTGGGGTGAAGCACAGCGAGGGGGACCTGTCAGCCCTTAAAGTTCAGCCTGAAATAGGCAGCTCTCCTCTCCTTCCAGCAGGTGACAAGCAGGTCCCTGATTAATTCAGCACATCCTTATTTTCTTCATTTCCCACTTCTGCCAGCAACAACATCTACCATGGAAACCACCAGCAGAGCAGACTTCTCTCTCCCTGGCAGCCTGCTTCCCATCTCATTAAACTCATTACTCACATCTCTCATGCACAGTAGAAGGGAGCTGAGACATCGTTCCCCACACCCACAAAGACATGGGCACAGAGAAAAATTAAACCAAGTATGAAAATTCCTAGCTGCAGAGCATTCCTAGGCAAACACTCATCTTCTCTCCTTCATTAGGTTGCTAATCTCCTTTCCGGCAGCAAGATACCATCTCAAAAGGCTAATGAGGCATGTGGTCTAATCTCTCATTCCATCTAAAGCACCTGAGCACACACTAAAGGGAGCATTTGCCTACTTGGGGCAGCCCATGACAGTTTGTTACCCAACTCTTTCACCTAAATCTGACCTTTACGTGGGAACATCTGGGCCACATACTAAGCACACCTCATTCGGGCTGAAAGGAATGTATTCAGGAGACTTTAGAAGCACACAGTAAGGACAATACAGCTCAGCCTCAGTAGAGGAAGAACAAAAGCCTGGTTTCCAGCTTGGGGCAAAGGCTAAGAGTGAGGGAGGTACAATTGGTTCTAATTTAGTGAAGGAAAGAGTGGAAGGGCCAAGATCAACTGAAATTAAAGGCAAAGTGTCAGTGGGGAGAGCATTCCCTTCATCTGGAGTGCCAGGATAAAGTTCTGCTGTGGAAGATGGATTTATCCCTCTGTGGTGCCCCCATACTCTGCTGTGGGAAAGCCATGCTGGAAAAAGGTGCATTACCTGGCTTCTTGACGGTGACTTCAGTTCTCCCAGATACCTCCTCTGCCAACTTATACCAGGCGTGGTTGGGGCTCAGCAGCCACTCCTCAACATGGCAGTAGTAGCTGCCGCTGTCGCTGACCTCCGCCCTCTGGACAGTGAGACTGAAGAGCCCTCCAGAGGCAGACCTCTCAAACTGCAGCCTCCCTTTCAGCCCTTCTTCCTCGGTGTAGGTGCCGTACTCAAATGCAGAATTGTGGGTGGTCTTCAGGATGAGCTTGCCGTCTGCATCCGATGGCTTGTGAACATACCACAGCACGGCAAAGTGAGAGTCCAGACTGGTCTGAGATTTCACCGAGCAGTTCAGAGGGATGGGTCTGCTCTCCACCACAGTGATGCTCCGCTTTGATTTGCTTACTTGCAGCTTGGTCACTAGGAGGGAGAGAAAAAAAACCAAACGCACCTCAGCACAGAAATCTGCAACTCTTAATAACCCACTCCTAACACCCTGTCCCTCTCCGTGTCCCTACCAAATATCTCATTGTGTGAAGCTAAGCAGGGACCTTAATGTACAGGAGCTTCAGGATTTCAATATAGAAACTTGCTCCTGTGCAAAATCAAATGTACCCCCAATTCCTTTCTTGCTAGTAGTCTTGATTTAATTCTTGGTTTAGCTTCTCACAGCTGTCTCAGGTACCCTCACTAACCCAACCTGGTCGTAGACACCGACTAGCAGTGGTGTCACTCTCTATATCACACTCCTGAGGAACCAAATCCCACAAATTCCACACAGCCCAGGTTTCCACTGTTAAAACAGAACGTCCCAAATTGTGTGTCACAAACCCAAGTGGGATGGTGCCATCTGCAGATGAGGTCCTGATCCCATATAATCTACTTTGTATCTTTTGTTGTTTGTAGTCACATAAATTGTTAAATTGTCTCAACATGGGGTCATGCAGACAAAGTTTAGCAAGCACTGGTGTAAACACTTATGATTGTTTCTCCACTGAGAAAATACCAACCATTCCTATGTAAACTACTCTCTTGCTGAGCCCAGCAGAAAACCAAAGGGTAAACTAATCTTCATCTCAGTGAAACATGAATTTCAAAGGCTGGAGAAAATATAAAGCAACAGACATTAAAACATGCACAATCCAACACTGTGGTGAACAATTTCCTCAATTCCCCACCACTGCTACCATCAGCTCAACTTCCCTGATGATAACTAGGGAGGCATGCCTGTGCAAAGCAGACATGGTAGCCATCTGGTATTTTTAATCATTGGGCCATTTAGTCTTGTTCCCAAAGTTTCTGTGCCCTGCAAACTCCAGAGAAAGAGGCAGAACAATTATCAGTGGGTGTAAATAAGCATTGCTTCATTGATTTGGATCACTTGAGAATCTTGCACACAATCCCTCTGTATTAGGGTACACATTTCCTGCACTGTCCTAGAGTAATGGGTCCCCATTTTGCATTCTTGTTTACTTTAAAAATAATGATCCAGGGTGTCCCATAGTCAAATTCCTCTGTCCAGCCAAGAAGTGTCAAGGGACGTACAGAGGGTTTGAGGGAGTGGGGAGAGAAAGGGAATGTAAAAAATATCAACATGAAAAGAGGCTCAATACAATGTGTACGTTTATGCATTCTGGCAATGCATCAGAAGTTCCCCTGGAGCTTGTATTGCCTTTGGCTTTAATCAGTATGCTAATAAAGACTAGATAGCTGCGTTATGGAACAGTGTACCGAAGAGAGCCCCCAGCTCTCCTCTCTGGGGAACTTGCCTTAATGGGGTGGTTTACACTCTTACTGCCTGTTTGCTGTGGCTCTCCCTTGTTAATTTCGGGGCAGTAATCTGAGCTGCCACCACCGTCGCCACCAGCATCAGCATCAGATGATCTACTACACTTCGCAGCCTCATTCTAGGGGACAAAGGTTATTTTAAGGCTTAGCCAGCCCACAGTCTTTGGGACGAATTAAAAACACAAAATAAAAACCCACCAATAAAAAGGGGAAGCTGATTCACAGGAGCTCTATTTCTCCCTCCCTCCCACCCCACTCACAGTTTATTTTTAATTGGTACTGGATTATTTTCTGCAACTGTTGCTAAGGAAACCTCAGTTGCTATAGCAACTGTATATGTTAAGTTGGTAGCCTATATCTGTTAAAATGAACTATGTACACAGATGCTGTGTGTGTATTGAGCACATACAGTATCAACATGCACACACTATTGGCATACACTGCAGCTAGGGAAATGGGGAAGAGGAGAGAGAATTTTTAAGAATTTCTATCTATTCCCACATTACAAGGAGATGAGCAACTAGGAGGACAGAGGACATTTTAAAATTTGGTGCTTTTGGGCAATGGACTCTGGCCATGGACATGTGGAATTTATTTCATTGATGCAGCAAGATCACATTACAGACCAAAAGCACAGGGATCCTCAGCCCACACAGTATTAATTTATTTATTGCGTTTACTACACCGTCCCTCTCGTCTGGGGCAACTTGGGGCGGCTTCCAACATTAAAAACAATCAATATTGAAATACAAAACACAATATCAAAAAATAAAGATCATAAAATACATAAAACGGTTCTGTGATAAAGATTAAATAAGGTTGTATGAGTCTCCCATCCCAACCTAAGTTAACCCATCCCACCCTCCCTCGCTGAATGCTTGACGGAAGAGCCAAGTTTTACATTGTTGACGGAAGGGGAGGAAACTCGGGCTGAGACGGATGTCTGCTGGGAGAGCGTTCCCAGTGATGGAGCAGTCGCCGAGACTGCCTATCTATCTGTACAGACCCGCCTACAGCGCAGGTTTGCTAGGAGGGCTCTTCCGGACGACTGCAGGGGTCGCCCAGGGAGTGAGGCGGTCCTTCTGATAAGCAGGGCCCATGGGGGATAAGTATGGGGTTCAATTCCACCAGTACCCAGAACTCCAGGTAACTCCTTCGTCATGCCAACATATCTGGGACTGCATTTGCGGCTCCACAACCTGTACCAAGCCATGTGGCTCGGTTCTTTGGTAGCTGAAGTGTAGCCAAGGCTCGGGCATTTCCCACCATGTTGCCCAACTATACTCTGAGACAGCTGAGCCCGCCACGCATTCCACTTTCTATGCCATAAGAGAAGATAGGCACTAATAGAAAATTAAGGTTGCTGGTTTTCCTGAATGCACCCAATGGCAGAATTGCTTCATGCCAGCTTGCAAGCTGAGGCCTTGTTTAGGTTAGAAAAATGGGATCTTGCTAGATCACAGTTACCACCTAACATCTTTAAACATAGTCCTGGGCCTGTCTAGACAAGTGTTGATTTTTGCTTCTTGACCTATACACCCAGAACCTGTATAACTTTACTCTGAGGGGTATGTCCCAAGAGCCATATAAGGAGTTTCTTCATCAAAGAGATCCACCACTGACTCAAGTGCTATGCCGAATACACAGTGTAGCTAATGATCATGATCTGTTCATGCTGTGTCCCTTCCTTCACCAATCACACCTAATTACCTTGGTTTTCTATACCTGTCTCGAGCGACCAATCACACCTTCACCTAATTATCCAACTTTCCTGGAAGCATTCCTTTGTGCCAGTGTTGTTTAAACTAAAATGACTCATGCTACATTTTCTATTCATTTAGTACTGATTAGGTCTCTCCAATGCCACTGTTGCTTGTGTAAGATTCCATGTAAAATTGGTATTGTATCCATCATCTGCTGCCTCTATTTTTACTTTCCCATGTCTCTTGTACACCCATCCCTTTCATCCATCCAGTCTCCAATCTCCAAATTTAAAATTCCAGTCGACAAAACTAGCTGGTGCATCTATAGTGATGGTCCCAGATATTTGAGATTCCACAACAACTTAAACACCCCGTCTCCTTGAGATTCCCGGCATTCCTTCAATTCTCAAGCTCCTGGACATCCACATAATCAAAATCATGTTTTCTTCCTGGATTTTTCTGCTACTTTCTCCAACTCCTAAAAGACATTTGAATTTCCTCTATTGGACTCCAAATTTAAAATTTTTGAATTTCCAACTTCCACATATCCATCACCCTTCTGCAAGGTCTTCTGCTTCCAATGTCCAGTCTCCCATTTTCCACATATCAGCTGATGGACTCCAGATATTTCAATATATCATACAAATATTCAATATATTCCAGTTTTCCAATGCTCCTGCCTGGAAGCAGCTAAAGACTCACCTAACACCCAATTTCAATATATTCAGCTGATTTGAATTTCTTATACCTTCCAGTCTCCTAACATCAATATATCCTGTATTTCAATATATCTCAGTTTCACAACAACCCTGGTCCAGTTTTCAATATATCCTAACACTCCGTCCAATGTCCAGTCTCCAGATATTTCCTTAATTTCCTAACATCTGTTCTTTCCTCCTTTCCAATGTCAATATATCTCAGTTTCCCAATTTTCTCCTCCAGATATTTGTAGACTTTCCCCCCAAATTTAAAATTCCAGATATTATCCAGTTTCCTAACATCAATATATCCTGTCTTGTAGACTTCCAGATATTACTCAGTTTCCAGATATTTCCCACTTTTGTAACTTTTCCAGTTTCCAGATATTTCCTTAATTTTCCAGTCTTCCAGTTTTCCCACTTTCCAATGATTAAAACACAGTCTATTCCTAACACCCATTCCTTTCTCCTGTCTCCCATTCCAACTTTCCAGTTTTCTGAGGTACAGGTCACTCCTGTCCCCACCAAATTTAAAATTTTCCTCTTCCAGTTTCCTTTGGGGTTTTTTAACTAGCTTCCTGGCTGA
>QEPC01014265.1:656067-723969 GCA_003113815.1 Sphenodon punctatus | reverse complement strand
TGCTCTTTTGCCTTTGCTTGACCGAAGTTAGGTCTGGCTTCCTTTGTCCAGGCCAGGAGAACATAAGATATCCCTAACACTATATTCTATTGCCATAACAGGGCTACAAATTTGTCATGGAAATTTTCTTTAAAAGTCATGAGTTGGTCATGGCAGGAATGAGAAAAAGTTACGGAAAACTCATGGGTAATCTTTAAATAAACTTGTATTCAATATTGTATTTTGTAGCCCTCCCCCCTAGATTGTAAACCCAGGGATTAGATTGTGTAACACCCCCACCCCCAGCACAGAATAGGAGGAGGAAAATACCCCCCACCCCTTAGATTGTAAACCCAGGGAGTGTAAAGCCCTTTGAAAGCCCCAGGCAGAGGAAATGCTGCCGTCTCCTGGGCACCTCTTGAAGCTCTGACAACAGTAATGTTCTCTGCCTCTGATCCCTCCGACACGCCACACCGTGGCTGCCACTTGACCATGCCCAAAGCTCCGCCCTCCACAAGAAACAACACTGAGGAGGGGTTTGGAGCTCCAGGGCGAGGCTGTGGCTTTACCCGGTGGCACCCAGCGTGTTATTCTCGCTGGCTTCTTGCCATGCCACCGTGTCTCCACAGCCAGGGAGGGGTTTGGAGCTCCAGGGAGACACCATGGATCTTCTTCGCACCATTGAGCGTGCTCTTCGCACCAGTTTCTTGCTGGTTCTGCTCTTCAGTTTGGGGGAAATCTCAAAAAACTTGGGAAAATCACGGAAGTCATGGGAAGATCTCAAAAGTCATGGAGGAGGGCAAAAGTCACTAAAAACGTGACTTTTGTCACCACCGTGACAAGTTCTTAGCACTACTGATACAGAATGGAAAACCCTCTACAGAGTCTACACTATGTGCCAGAAAGCCAAAAGCCACATGGGGGGTGGTGGGTGGTGTGGTTGTTGAATCTAGGTGGTAATCACCCCGGCTCCTTTCATTGACTGTCACTTAAAAACACATTTAAGTTTTGCACTAAGTGACAAGACTACCAGAGTGCTGGTTCAATCTGACATTAAGGAAGGAGGTCTCTGTACAATCTAGGGATGCTCCAAATTTCCTCCTTACAACCATACAAAGGACATGAAAGTTACTTGGGTCTGAACTGGTGTTCAAGAAGGCATGGCAAGGGAACATAGGGCTTGGGAACTTTACATGTTCATGAGTCAAATTCAAAGCTCCTCTTGGGCAAGTCTCCCATCAATTTAGTGGGGAATCTGCCAGAGTAAGGGAAGAGCACGGAGTAAGAGGTTTGCGATGTAGTCCTGTGCTTTGGAGTGTGGGAGTATACATTCTAAGCCAATGTAGCCTATCCTGACCTATGCTGCGTTTCACTGCACATGACTGGCACTGTACTGCTTTACAAAGCATGGATAGTGGCCACAGCAGCAGGAAAATAGACAGCTACACAGCATTCTCTGATAAGCTGTCAAGTGACCAAAGCACACTCAGTATGCTCCAAGACACCTGCTCAGCTCAATGACCACTGGAAAACAGGTATTCACATACCTCCCAACCTCTGCAATAAGCAACGGCGACACTCAAAATGAGGGGCAATACACTTTGGAATGAGGGGTAGCATTTACAAAAGTTTGCATATGTTGGATCTGTGTAAATCTACACAAATTTAAATAGGTCTACCATAGAAACTGAGCCGACTTCATTTTAAAAAAATGGTTTTAAAAAAGAAAAAGAATCCACACATACATGTAATAATCTCCTAGCACTCTTCATCCCATAGCTCCATCACAGTACATCCACAACTGCTTGGCCCCATGCTCCCCTCCCAAGCAAACTCTCTATCAGACACACAGACCAACCTCTGACAGCAAAGGCTTTTCCACACTCCAAATACCCCTTTCCTGGGAGAAGAATAGATGTAGATTCTCTCATAACTCAGCTTTAGCTTATTGCATAATGTTGAATCTGGGCCGAATCTTTTTTGTTTTTGTTTTAAAAAGCAAAACTTTAAAAATAAAAATAAAAATCACATTATTAGACTATTTCAATGGCCAGATGTGAACCCTTCACCTACAAATCACCTTTCCCAGATTCTACTACCAGAGCTATGGAAGGAAGTGCTGACTACTGTTTTTAATTTAGTCACCAGAGGATTTTGCATATTGCCTGATGAGCTAGATAGCTGTTTGTGGGGCTGCCACAGCAGCATTATGTCAGGGCTGGGTCTTGAACCCCCAGCCCTGCAGGATTGAAGAGCACCGCCTTAAAGGCTAGTGCTATCTTGGGCTGTGTTAACAGTCCACTATTCTTTCCTGTGTCTTCCTTCGTGTCTCCACCACCTGTGTTGCCACGCCCTTCCCCAGCTGTGCCCTTTCCTCCTAGCCTTGCCTCCCAGCTTCCTGATTGGCCACAAGGTAGCATTTAAACCATAGTGTGGCCACAGGAAACTGTGGGAGCAACTGCTCTTACCCCGAGTGCACATTGGTGTGGAACACTTGTGCACTCTAACTTTCCCCTGCCTTGTGTCTAGGGGGTCCCTCGTTTTCCCTCTCCCTCCCCCTCCCCCTGTGTATTTGTTGAGTATCTGTTGTATGTGTGACCTCTATGGACCCGGCACCTCCTTCCTTTCCTGTTGTCTGTGTTATAATTATAGTTCTTGTCGTCCTTTGTGTGTAACCTCTTAAGTGTCCTGTTATGACTGAATGTTGTCTCCCCTGTTGTTGTCTGGTTAACTCTGTGTTCCCTCGTTTCCCTGTTTGGTCTCACTTCCCCCATAGCTTTGTTCCCCTATACCCGTGTATTGCTTCCTCGTAGTCTTGTGTTCTTTGTTGTCCCGTTTGGTCTCACTTCCCCTATAGCTGTGCATTGTCTTCCTGTGTTCCTGGTTGCCCTGTTTGGCTTCACCCTCCCCATTGCCTTGTTCCCCTATAACCCTGCTTGGTCTTGTTTCCCCCCAGGGCCTTGCCGTCCCCGGCAGCCTCCATGCTTGGCGTTCCCCCTGTAGCCCTGCCTTCCGTGCTTGGTGTTCCCCCTGTAGCCCTGGCTTACCTTATTCCTCTTTAGCTTGTGTTCCCTCCGTCTTTCACTTCCCTCTTGCCCTGTGCCCTGCCTCCCTCCTTCTATCTGGTATTCCCTCTTGTGGCTCCTCAGAACTTCTCTTCCCTCTTACACTCCTGGAGTTTCTCTCTTGCTCTCTCTTGTTCTGTAACCTCAATGATGAGCCATGCATTCTGAAGTTGGGTTCCCCAGCTGATAAGGACGAGAGCAGTCTCGAAACACCACGAGACCGGCTGAGAGGTTTTTTCCTATTGGGGTACCCTGGGCCTTTTCTATGGTTGTCCCCTGGTTATAGGTTCCCTCACCCCTACTCCCCTGACAGATCCCTGGTTATAGGTTCCCTCAACCCTACTCCCCTGACACATTAGCAGACAGCTAGACTCTGCAGCTGCCATGTGAGAAGTCCTGGGTTCAAGTCTGTCTGTATCTTTGTGTCTCCTCTCTGTTACCTTGTTTTTAAAAAACCGAGAAGATGGAAACAAAGTAGTTCAGATATTATCTTTAATGCAACTAACTTCTGTTGGTGAATATGCAAGATCTCAGGTTACACAGACCCAAAAAAGGCTTATAATAACCTTTCTCCTAGCAGGTCCCTCCCAAGTGGTTGCTTTCATATATTTATGTATCTACACACATATACACATCTGTTCTGCATTTGCTCAGTCTATTGTTCCGACTTTTTACATGCCTGAAGGGCTGCATGCACCCCCCGCCCAAACTTGCATACTCCCATAAAACATAAGTAAATCTCCTCTCAGTACAGGATTTTGCACAACCTGTCCAGGACAGATGCCAAACTCCTAACCAGGAAGGATGTCCCACACAATGCAGGACACTTGAGAGCTATGGTCACTCATCTTGGGAAAGCTATAATCCAATCCCGGCACAGTTGTTTGATGCCATGGAGTGAAGAAGATGGTAACTTCATGCACTACTACTAGTTAGAGACATCATTAAAGCATCATTCAGACTAGAAATTACGCCATTTTAATTGAATCTGTACTAAGCCAGAACCCAAAAGAGCAAGCATAGCAAGGAAGAATGCGTGAAGTGAATGGTAGGTCTACATTGGCAGTAGTATTATAGTTGCTGTACGCACTTCATTGCCAACATGGTAATTACAGACCACTTTGCTCTAGGGTGGAACACAATCATCATTTACCAGCACACAACAATGGACAAGATGCAGAGAGAGAAACCACAAGGGAATTTGTAATGGGTAGATGTAATTACTCAAGTTGGAATCTGGCCACAAATATTATACGACAGGAACTTTAGCCACCAAAAATCTTCAGTTTTGCTGTATCTAAAAGACACGCATACAGCAGAAGAGTGCTCGTTCATTTTCCACTGGGACAGTAACTCCTTTAGTATTCATTCTCCAAGGATGGGAATAACTTATGAGTCATCAACACCGGTTCCTGCAGCACTTGGGGCTGTCACTGGGGGTCTCCCATTCAAATGCTGTATCACCAGGTCTGCTCAGCTTTGTTGGTTTAAGCAGACAGAATTCCAGCCCAAAGCAAGGTGGCTGGTGGGCATTTAGAACACACCCTCACACATGTTATATGCCTACCCAAATCATTCAGTTTGCAAATGCAGCCATAATATTTGTGTTGATGCCATTAGGAATCTGGAAAGATGAACTCACAGCTTTGTCATTAATACTCATGTATCACTTTCAGTGGGTAAAAACAAATGAGATGTTGGCTTGCTGTGGTTTTCTGCCCTGGGCCATGGACTTACCTGCACATGTGGCCCCACACCGCCACATGTGGGCCTGCTACTGCCTCAGGGCAGGTAGGTAGCTGGCCCAGGATGCATCCTCAGGAAAGTCGCCGAGGCACATCCCGGGCCAAGGGCCGCCCACACGGGCCAGCATATTTGTCCATCCCTGTCATGGGGCCACCATGGCCATGTGCCAGGGTGGGGCAGGGCCCTGGGAACAGGGCCAGCTGCCCGCATGTTGGTTGCGGTCTCCCCTCCAGGTTGTGCAGGTGATGGGACAGCTCTCCTGGCAGCAGGCATGTTTGTTTTGTGCGGCTCATTGACCTGGAGAGTGGCGGCCATTGTTTTCCACCCTGGGTTGGGCCAGGAAGCCGCCTCACCACCTGCACGTTAGTTTTTCCCTAGTGTTCACTGGGCTTTACGTACCTTAGCTAGTTCGCTCTCACAACCACCTTTTGAGGTGGGTCATTATTATTCCCATTTTAAAGATGGGGAACTGAGGCTGAGAGATAGCAACTTGCTGAAGGCCAGACAGTGGGCGCATGGCTAAGATAGAATTTGAACCCTGTCTCCCAGGTCCAGTGCTTTATCTACTAGACTACACAGCCATTCTGTACTGACTTGTAGTGTGACCTTAGATAAGTCACTTATTTCTGTGTCTCAGCTTCCATCCCTGCCTAATGAAGGTAAAGTTACCCATTTGCTGAGATCTGTGGACTGAAGTGTTAGTTATAAAGAGGCATATTAGAGATGTTCTTTTGTTGGGCTATTTAAATCCTTCCCAAAAGAAAAAAAAAAACATCTTATCACAAGAGCCCCACTGAGGGCAGCTTGCACATGCAGGGTGCTTTTCTTCTCTTTTACAATGCCAGAAACCAAGATAATTAATTTAGCTGAAGACACCCACGGCAAAGTGTTCTGTTTTACAGGAGATGGGGAGAGGAGGAAAGGCAGACATTTAAGAAATGCAAAGCTGTGCATGTGTGTGTTTGTGTGGCGGCGGCAGCAGCGAATTTGCAGGGAAAGCATAGAGAGAGCTCTGCCAGGGCCAGCCCAGAGAGTCCCATGAGAGACATCTCATCTGTTCAGGGAGGGGAGAGGAGTCAAAGGCTGCCATGTCCCACTTTGAAGGCTGTTCGCCTCTGGGGAGTGTTTCTTCAAAAAGAGCCTCTCCTGGAGAGAGCTTATGAAATATTACAAATTTTTCCAGTGCTTGCCCTAGTTTTAAAAACCTCTGATAGAATTTGGGCTTTTTGATGCGAGCTGGGGAAGGACAGTCTAAGAACAAAAAGAAACTACAAAGGGGGTTCACACACTGTAGGTTGATAAAAGTTTGATCCACCATTGGGAACAAGACTGCATTAAATCATGCTCTGGCTGCTCCAGGAGCTTGAGAGGAGAATTAGGGCTGTATTTGGACTGGGGGGTGGGTTATTGTAGTCAGTCCTATCATGGCCTGCAGCACCCTGAAATTAACAAAATGAAATTTGACTGAGAAAAATGTAAAGCTTTGTATTTGGGGAACAAAAAACAAATGCACACGTACAAGAGGAGGGATACCTGGCTTGACAGCAAAACCATGTGAAAGGGACCAAGAGATTGTGGTTGATCACAAATTGAACATGAATCAGCAATGTGATGTGACTGCAAAAAAGGCAAATGCAATTTTAGTCTGCATTAGAAGTACTGTCTCCAAGTCAGCAGAGGAAGTAATTTCACTCTATTCAGCACTGGTCAGACCTCACCTGAGTACTGTTTCCAGTTTTTGGGTGTCTCATTTTAAGAAAGACATTGAGAAATTAGAGCAGGTCCAGAAGATGATGACAAGATGATAAAGGGTCTGGAAAGTAAGTCTTATGAGGAAAGCTCATAGGAACTGGATATGTTTAGACTAGCAAAGGGAAGATTAAAGGGAGACATGATGGCAGTTATTTAAAAGGCTGCCACCAAAAAGATGACAGGGAACTGTTCTTCATTGCTACAGAGGGCAGGACTAGAAAAAATGGGAGGTAGATTTCAGTTACATATCAGTAAAAGTTTCTTAATATACCTATATTAAGGTAGATGTGTGGCAACGGAAGGCGTTGCCTAGGGAGGTCATGGGATCTCCCTCGTGAGGTTTTCAGAAAGAGGCTGAAAAGCCATCCGTCAGAGATGTCGTTGCTGCTGTAGGCATCCTGAATCCAAGCAGACCGTTAGATCTGATGACCCTTGAGGTCCCCTCCAGGATAGAACTCTGATTCTATGAAAGAGTCTCTTGAGCAAGAGAGAGACTCGGGGTCTTTGAGCATACCCTGGACGTTCCCACCATGTCCCCACTGCTAGCATCTCATGCAGAACTGGCATCAGGAGGACAGGAGAGCGTAAGGAAGAAGTCTGTTGTATCTGTGGAAGGGAAGGTGGCACCTGGGGACAGGAAGGAAGTGGAGGAGGAAAGGAAGGAGTCCGGTTGGGTAATTTTTGGTCTCCTCTCTCCGACTGTGTAAGTGGGTCTGTTGAAAGGGAGAAGGAGAGATGAGGCTTTTCATCCTCCATTCTCAAAAGAAATTTTAAAAATCAATACCACATACAAATCACAACAAAACGGGGACAAACACTGTGGCCATATCCCTGGAGTTGCTGGGAACATGGTAGCCCAGCTCCTGCCTGTTATTTTCTCTTACTAGAACAAAATTCCTCCTGCAACTGGATTAGCAGTTCTCCAAATTGCATTAGGCTGCATGGGCGGCTGGCTGGTGCGAGGAGAGCACAGAGAAGGGGAAATAGCATTAGGCTTTGCCTGCTATTATTACTGCCATTATTAACTTGTCACTTTGCTGTAGTATTCTTGTAACAATGAATTATTGCCTGAAAACAGGCCAACATGATTGAATTACTGGGAAGGAAAGATCAGTTCCACAGAAAGGTAAGGCAATATTAACACTTTTGAGGAACTCTCAGACATTTCCTCCCACCCCTTCTGCAGTCTGGCACACAAAAAGTCACAGACAGAACCAGTGTGAGATTCTGGCCAACCCACCGACCTTAGGAAGAGTTTCAGAACCACTTTCTGCACAGCATCAGTGACACTGGATTGTAAGCTCCGTGGAGCAGGGACTGTCTTTATGTTATGTGTATGTTTACAGCGCTGCATGCAACTAGTAGCGCTATAGAAATGCCAAATAGTAGTAGTAGTAGTACTTGAGTGTGTGCTAGGCTACCATATGTCCATGGCAGAGTGGTAAACACCCTGCAATGCTTTGTAAGTAGAGAGATATCCATTCAAGAGCTATACACTTCTGGAGACAGCGTAAAAAGTATTTTTTCACTCAGCACACAATTAACTTGTGGAATTTACTGCCAGAGGAAGTGATCAAGGCCGGTAGTGTAGCGATCAAGGCCGGTAGTGTAGTTTTAAAAAAGGATTGAATAAGTTCTTGAAGGATAGGTCCATTAATGGCTATTGGCCAAGTAGGTTTTGGGGATGTAACCTCTTACTGTTGGGGGCTGGAACAACAGGAAATGGATTGCCCACGGTGACTTGTTGGGTACTTTTTCCAGGAATCAGAGATTGGCCACCGTTGGTGACAGGATGCTGGGGTTGATGAACCATTGGTCTGATCCAGTACGGCACTATTTATGTTCTTACGATTTCAGTAGGTAAATCAGTCTAAAATCTCGAGATTTGTGATAAACTTGCTTCTCTGCATTCAGTAGGCTTAGCTACTAATCCATAACTATTCAGGCTTTGGAAATGATGTGCACATCTGTCCCACCAGAATGTAACAAGTCCCAAGTTCTGTCAGGGTAAGGCTGTAAGAGAGTGAGTTGGGGCAAGCTGCTGCAGGGCACAGCCCTTTGAGACTAAGCAAGCAGATGCAGAAAGTAAGGTAATGGAGGTGGCAACTGGGATGGAGGAACTTGGCATCATACCACCAGCTCCTATCCTGGAGTTAGCTGACCAAGACGACCAGGATCTGGGAGCTTAGGAAAGGGGCACGTCCCAATTGTTGATAAATTGTTGTATCAATCTAGAGAACCGGGTGCCTTTTTGTTTGTAAATAAACTCACTTGGTAGGAAAGATTTATGCATACTGAGTGGTTCTGATCCTGAAGAAACTCATGGTTAGAAGAGACCATCCTAAAACATAGAAAATAGACCAAGACTCCTTAACTCAATTCACACAAGCTACTGAGCCACTAACAGCAAGTGTCAGTTGGTTGTGAATAAGTGACGTGGGAAGGACTTCTCCCACCTGTTCAAAACTAGGAAACTTACGTGTAGTAAGTATAAAGGATGAACCCAGATAGCCAAGATTCCAGAGAGAATTACAAATTCTCAGAGACCATAAGGAGATTTGAATTCTTGTATGCCTAGTTCAATCCAATTTGGAAAAGCAAAAGCTTCATCTGATTAACAGATGCTGATGCTCAGAACTTCATTTGTGGGAAGGCTTGCCAGGGCTCAGCCCCAGAAATTAAATCCAAGGGTGGGCTGAGCCCTGGGAAATATTCCCATTTGGAGTGTGCTCCCAGAAATGGGAAAGGCCAGGGAATGGCTAACATTGCCATTTCAGGGTTAGAAATGAAAGCTAGAAGAACCCTGCACGGCTTATTTGGCTTTTATTAATGACTTCTGTTCCACATTCCCTGTGCTGGCCATCATACAGATTCCATCACAAGAACTCCTGTGTTATAGTCAGCTGTAGAGAGGCAGGTCAGTCTAGTGATTAGATTAACAGCTGGCAACTAGGGTTCATTTCCCTGTTCTGTCAAGTTCTGAGGCAGGGGTGCGGCTTGTGAGGCAGGTTTGAGCCCCAGCAATTAATTTTTGATAAATTACGCACTCTTGAAGCTTTCCTTGAGGAAGAAAGTTACAAGATGTTAAAGTTGAGGAAAACTAAGAATGAGAAGATATAACTTTAAAAAACAAACCCTAAACCAGAAACTGTCATATGTCAAAATCTGAAACAAACACATTATACAGGGCTAAGGAGGCATTTGCCGTCAGAATACAATATATGCCTCACTGATCACTTGTAAATTAATATACAGCGAGGGAAAGAGCTGGAAAACAGAATTTGTATCAGACAGAAGATCGAGGGCAAAATCATGAACTGAGCTATTTAATCAACGCTCATCAAAAAGATTTCAAATAACCAGAAAATATTTAATTAAAAACTCTGCAAAGAGGAAGTTAAAAAAAATAAAATTGCAACAAACAATTCCATTTATTTCATTTTGCGGATTGTTCCTAAAGGGACAACACTGGTAAAGGTGCTCAAGCCTAAAATTTGTACACATTAACTGGGTAAGTGACCAATTCAGAAACCCAATTGTTTGCATAATTATTCAGTTTGCACATACAGGTATGTGCAATTTCAGAAGTTACTTTTGTAACAGTGACCCCCACATTTTTTTGGATGAAATGACAAAACAGAAGCTGGAGTTTATGTTAAAGACGTTGGGTAAAATTTTGGAAGGTGTCTAAGTTCCATAGAAAGACCATTATGGTTGCTGTGAATTAGTCCATTTATCTGAATCGTAGGTGGGGACAGTAAGCCTCTTTCAGTGGGACTTCACCCATTGAAGGTACATAAGTCAGAGGATGCTAAACTGTGGGTCAAGACCCCAAGTGGGGTTACACCACCTCTGGATTGGGTTTTGTGACAACCAATATTTGACATCCTCTGCATGTCTTTGTTGCTCCCTGGGGCCAGAGGATTATATTAGTCTCAAAATGGGGTCACACAAGCAAAGTTTTGGGAAACATTGACAAGTGCTTTTGAAAGTTTTTCCACCACCCTTTCAATAATTTAAAGGACTACTTATCGGTATGGAATTAGCTGATAATCTTGGGTCTCTATCTAGGAGGTTCCACAATTCCAGTCCTACCGTTCAAAGAGGCTCCCTGAATCGGGACTACCTTGGTAAGTCATTGAGTATGACACAAAGTCTTTTAAGTATGCAACTCCCCACAATACATGCACATTTAAAAGTTTTGTCATCCTTAAAAAAGACCAGATGTGAAAAGGAGAGTTGCCACGCTGGAATGCCTCGCTCCTCATTGTACAACACACTCCCCGCCCCCCCAAAAACCAAAACAGCCCTCCATACCACCATAAAGCTAGACGTTCTTTTAAAAAAATAATTTTAAAAAATGCATTGGTCATCCATTCAGAAGAACATGTGGGAGGATATAGGTTATAATCAAAACGAAGTATTCAATGTGGCAAGGGAGAGAGATATGTGCGCACATAGGTGAACACAAGAAACAATAAAAGAGGGAAGTAAACAGGAAAACTAGCTTTCCATGATTAAGTGACAAAAATAAGATTAAGAACCCTTCTGGATCCAGGGAAGTTGGATCCAGGGAAGTTGGGCCCTGGGGGTCCTCACAGCACAGGAATGTTTGCGGACACGCACTGATGTCTCCATTAGAAAATGTTACTATAATTTATTTTTTGTGTTCAGTAAAGTAGGACATCCTTTTCAGGGGCCAGAGCTCCCTGCAATACAGGCACAGCAGCCCCACATGTTACACACAGTTTATTTCAAGTTTACTCATGGGCCCCATGCCCCTCCTGAATCACTGTGGGCCCTCCTTAGGGCCCCCCATCCTAGGACCTGTATTTTATACCAGTACTTCTCACACTCATGCATACATCCCAACAGTCCCTGCTTAGGAGGAACAATCCCTCTTTGGGTGCTGAATCCCAGTATTCCCCTTTCAGGGGTCAAAGTCCCTCTTTCAGGAGAGAAAGACAAAAAGACCAATATTCAAGCCTCAGGTACATGGGCAATGCATCGAGGAGACACGGGGCGCAAGTGCCCCTCCCATTTTCGGACCCACACCAGCAGCAGCCTTTCCCCTGTTCCTCCCTGCTCTCAGGTGCCCGATACCTGTGTGGGGGAAGAGGACTCATTACTCCACACCAGTCTTCCTCCTCCTCTCGCAGCGTTCTGGAAGGGAAGCGGCTGAGGGAGGCAGTGGGTGTGACTACTTCCTCCTCCGGTGAGGGCGGGAACAGGCTGCAGTCCGTGCGGTGACGACATGTTCAGAAGTGGCTGGAGGGACAGAGCTTGGCCCCCGGGGGAACAGTAGCAGGTTCTGGGGATCACAGGAGGCCCAGAGCAGGAGCAGAGACGAGGGGTGGGGACAGAATGTAGGGATCTTGGGGGGCCCAAGCATGGCAGAGAGGCTGGATTGGGGAAGAGGGGTGGCCTGGGCGGTTGGCGTGCCCCTGAGCACTCTGCATGTTTATGTTTGGGTGGGGGGTGCCAGCTTTGCCTTGCCATGTGGCTTGGGGTTGTGTGTGCCCCTGCGCATTCAGCATGTTAATGTTGGGGGCGGGGGGATGCCAGCTTTGCCTTGCTATTGCCATGTGGTTTGGGGTTGTGTGCGCCCCTGTGCAGTCTGTATTTTTATGTTTGGGGCAGAGGGTGCCAGCTTTGTCTTGCTATGTGGTTTGGGTTTGTGTGCCCCCCTGAGCATTCTGCATGTATATGTTTGGGGGGGGGGGGGTGCCAGCTTTGCCTTGCCATGTGGTTTGAGGTGCTTGGTTTAACATTCACACAAATTATGCAAATTAGGGGTGGGGATTAGGCAAATCAGGGTGGGTGATACTATGCAAATCAGCATGGGACTATGCAGATTGTGCTCTTCCCCCCCACCCCTTCAATAGTCACCAGTTGTCTATGCTCAGGCACCTCTTTCGTTGTCACCTTCCAGGAAAAGCAGTTGAGAGGGCAATGGGGAGGTAACAGAATGACAAGAAACTAGCTGAGATACTAAGAAGGGGAGCATAAAGGTCCCTCTTTATACACTTGGAATGCTGGGAGGTGCGGGGTGTGTGGAGTTTGTTCACTGTGGGAAGGAGTTTATAGGAAGGTCTTGTCCAACTCTGGCTACTGGAAACGTTGGGAAATGTGTTCATAGTGTCATTTCAAGTTTATTCATGGACCCCATTTATTGCCCCCACCAACATACAGGGCCCTGTACAGTCATGCAACCTGCACTATTCTGGATTGTGCCCTGGTTAAAGCCAAAGTTCTGAAAGACCCCTGCAGAAGACTGGTCATTTGTCATTGCCTAACAATTTTTCTTCTTCCCAAAAGAGAGCTCCTCTATGAAGCTTAAAGAAGAGTTCCACAAACTCACCAACAGAAGGTGGTTGGAAAAATCTCTTTCATACCCCAAGATCAACAAAGCAATAACATTGCAAACAACTGCAGTAGTTTTGTGGCAACTTAAAACAGTTCCAGAAACACTGACTCAGCATTAGAGTAAAAGTGGAAGAAAGTGCAGCTATTGGCTAGAGAGAACATTAGGAGCCAGGGTTAGCATTCCCAGCTCTGAAACTTGCTCAAAGCAAAGGGTTCCCCCATTTGCAAGATAAGGATAGCAGCCATCTATTGTGGATGACGAGGTGATGTTTCATTATGCTGGAAAGAGGATTTGAGATTCTCTGATGCAAGGTACAGTGGGAAGAAAAAATGCACTCTGGTTTAATGTCTGCTTTGATTGCTAAAAGAATAACCTTGCAAAAGTAGAAAAGCAAGACTTCTCCACAACTTGAACATTGATTCAGTGAAACTGCCAGCCTTGCTGCCACAGCGCATCTGCTATTCAGATGTCAAGGTGTTCCAGACAAACTTCCTATAGTAAATGAACAATGGGTGAAAACAGACATGATGCTATCCACCCTTTAACCACCCTTGGTGGTTATTTATGCATGTTGCAGGGCTGGATAGGGCACCAATATAGCCCTGCAACATGCATAAATAACCACCAAGGGTGGTTACGCATCATGTCTGTTTTCACCCAATGTCAGCCACACTTCTACCCTCCTCATCCTGTTAGTCTCCCCTGTTGCAGTCTCATTATTTTCCCCCTTATTCCTGATTTTTAGTAAGTTCTATTCTTGCTCTTTCACCTCCCTTTCCCTGATTTTCACTATCTCTACTCCCATTATTAAATATCCCCTGCTCCCTTTCCCTTTTTTGGGAGATTACAGTTATTGTTATTCTCGAGTTATCTAGCTTGTGAGCTTCTAAAAGTACTCCCATTTTTTCTGAACATGGAGACACAGTAGATTGGTAGCAATGGTGGTTTAAGCTTTTAAATATACCCATTTGTTGTAGTGATGTCCCCTGCCTTAACCCTGGCATAATTGCTCACCTTTGCATTGCTCCTTCTTTGACAGGTTTGTGTTATTGCTTGTTTTATAAGAAGAAAAGTTTTCAATAATATATATATATTTTAAAAAAGAAGGAAAGGGCAAGGCATAAGGGCACTGGCAGCCCTGCAACATTCAATGCCTATCCCAGGGCTTCCTGCAAAGAGAAGTCATGTGCACCGAGGCATGTTCCCAGAGTAACACTTGACAGAGTAGCCTCCTCCCCACTTCAACTCCGCTATGCAGACTCCTTTCCCACCACTGAATGGTTTCACCCTGACGGCACCTAATAAACCAAACTTTATGAAGCAGCCTCCAGAGATCCCCTGGTTGCTAATTAATGCTCTAATGAAGAGCCCAACTGTCTTGTTTACTCGACAGCTCCCAGATCAATCAATCTGCTGGGGCCAGACTTGTGAAAGCAGCAAGGAGTTCAGGACTCCTGGAGACAGCTGTATCATCATTCCCCCACTTCACCTCCCACATTCATTACTGTCAAAACCAAAGCACGAGGAGCAATTTATAGAGGTGATTACAGCTTTCCTTTGCATGCCTGTTTCAGGATTACTCTGAAAGGACAGACAGAAGCATGCCTACATATGGGATGGGAAGGCACGAGGCAGGGAGAGTGAAGAGAACAGTGAAAAATCAATCCATGAAAGCAGATGCCTCTGTACATTTATGAGAGGCTAATGGCTCACAGTGATTAAAGTCTCCATTTCAAATGCAAGAGGGAAGGCATGCATTAGTGAGTTCAGATTCTAATGACCACATACACAAACACAATGCATAACATCTTAGCATAGTGCTTTCTAGTTCACTCATTGTGCAAGGTCACTGGGGCGAGAGCAGGATCCCAATCACAGATGGATCAATAGTATTCCAGCCTATGTCAAGATTCGCTTCTATAGCTAGAGTAAAGGCAACAACTGGCATTAAGTAGTGTGACTGAGCATGATAAAGGAGCAGGAGGTTGCCTAAGCTCATGGTTCAAAGCAAGAAAATAGCTACATAGGCAAAAGAAGAAAGGGAGGAAAAGTTTCTGACCATCATCATGCTTCCTTCTTACAAAATGCAAGCTCTTTCTTAGCTTGGCGAGCTTTGCCAGGCCTCACACAATTTAACACTGCTTGCCCGAGACTATCCTGCAGGACATATCAAGGAACTCATGTAAATCAGAACTGGGTAGTAATTTCCAGCAGCTTCCATTCCTTCCCATTTGGATGAAGGGGCTCTGTCGTCCTGGCTGATAGCATAGGGGTGTAGTGGAGGAGGAACGTACAGGAACACCGTCCCATGGCTTTTTCCGGAGGCGAAGTGCTCACATCATCAGCCGCTACCCTCAGGGCAGGACCTAGGAGAGAATGAGGGAGCCGAGCAGTGGGCAGTGCTGGCAGCTGAGAGACTGAGTTCTGGGCTGTGGAGCTCCTCCTGGTGCCGAGGAGAAGGCTCTGCCTTCTGTCTGTGCACCATGGAAGAGAGGTGGCGCGGAAGCATGATCAGAGATCAGACTGGGGATCAGGCATGGAGGGCTCTTCCAAATGTCAAAAAGCAGCAGCAGGAGGGCCAATATTTTTTTAAAAAAACTACTTCCATTCTGTGTCCTAATTCTTAAGACATATTCAGGGTCATACATGTGCCATCATGAGTGTAACACACAAGCAGCCATCTATTAATGACTTTTTCAAAAGGCAAAGAAAAATTGAGAAGAGTGCGAATTCTGTAAGTGTAGTATTAGAAGGAAGAATTGCTACCGATACCAGCCTGCCATCTTTATCATCCCCATGTGCTCCTGTAGCATCAGGAGTTACACATGTACACACTGAATCCAGTGATTCCGGCAATATCTCTTTATTGAGGACTTTCAGATTGTTAGGCCTTTCAGATTGTTACAGTGATAGAGGACTAGCTAGGACTCAAGCAATGTCTACATGGCCAGATGTTTGGTCACCAGAAAAATGGGAAAGCAAAAGCGTCTTGTATTCATGGCTGAGATGTGAAATTAGGAAAACTGGGTTGTATTGTGTGCTCCAAAGTCAAGTATTTAGGCACACTGGAAACACAAGGTATCTCAATTTCTAAGGAATGGTGTGAGAATCTCATTACTTACAATGGGAAATCAAGGAAAGCACAACTTAAACCCCTCAGAAAGAAGATCACAGAGTACTCCAAATCGTTTGCACACATAAATGCACAGAAAGTAGTTGAACTGTCCAATAGACAACACTTAGGAAAACTGCATTGATCATTGCAATGAGTCTCAAAAAGAAATAACCTGCTGAGGTTTTACGACTGTCTATTACTTAGCCAAAAAGAACAATCCATATTCTGATCACTTAGGCCTGTAGATCTTCAAGATCCAAATGGTTTATACTTTGCAAAATGCTTACGCTCAAGATACAGTGCAACTCAAATTATTGATCATATTGCATTGATAATGAAATCACAAATTTGTAAGAGTATGCAGAAGATTAATGGCAAGATATCAGTCCTTATTGATGAGTTTACTAGCCTTTATGACCAGAGTACAGTAATGGAGATCTGAAATGAGAAATTTGACAGGGAAAAAACCCCATGTTTCCTTGTACTGGATTTGACAGAACTTCTGGGACAAAAAGCAAAAACAATAACAGAAGTTCTCCTTGCTTGACTTGCCTCACATGGATTTGATCACGTTTATCTCCAGCAAAATCTTGTACCTTTTGTTAGCAACGGAGCTCATGTGATGTTAGGAAGGAAATCAGGAGTTGTCCAACGCCTTGTTGAAATGTATCCTAACACAGTATGGCACTACCTGAACCACCAATTAGAGCTTGCTGTTGGAGATACAGTTTCAGAAGCACAGAGAGAAAATAACTTCCATTCATTCATGGACAAGCTGTATTCGGTATACAGCAGGTCCCACAAAATCAACGAGAACTAAAGAAATGTTCACAACAGCTGAACGAACAGATTAAAAAGATTGGCTGAGGAAGATTAAATGAATCCACTTTGGGAGATTATTAAGAAGTAAAATGCAAGTTCACTGTACTTATTGCTATATATAGGATAAAAAAAACCCTTTGGTTTAAGAAAGAAGTTAAGGCTCTTACAAAATCACCCATGCGCCAAAAAGCATGGAAATTGTAAGTTAAGGCTCCTGCCTTAATTTGTGCAGTATGTAAGCAGTAAAGATGATGTACATTCTTGTATAGTGTGTTCACTTACAACTAAGGCCCCATGTACTTTGTTGCCTTTGTCTTTCAGCCCCAATCCTCTTCCTCCACAAGTTGGGGGCAACATGCTCCTCCCTGCCCCATATTATGGACTTTATCCCCGTCTCCACTGGAGCCACAATTTCTCCTTCATTTATAGCTCCCCTCTCAGGCAGCAGCTGAAGTTCATCTGCTTACTACACAGGTGATTAAGGGCAGGGGAATATTTGTCCTAGTATATCATGCATTGAATGACTATACTGTATTGGAAAGGGATTTAGCTGTCTGTGGCTTCTGATTGAGGATTAGTTGCCATCTGCTTCCCCCTCAGGTATAGCTCTCATAAGGGGATCAAGCTACCTATCCCGTACCCATCAATCTTATTCCTCATATACAACCCCGTCCCACTTGGATATCACATTGTTCCCATCCCAACTGAAAGCACATATGAAGAGACACACATACACTTTACCCCCACCTATGGGGGTGCTTCAAACCTTATTCATGATGGGTACGGGATAGGTAGCTTGATCCCCTTATGAGAGCTATACCTGAGGGGGAAGCAGATGGCAACCAATCTTCAATCAGAAGCCACAGATAGCTAAATCCCTTTTCAATACAGTATAGTCCTTCAATGCATGATATACTAGGACAAATATTCCCCCGTCCTTAATCACCTGTGTAGTAAGCGGATGAACTTCAGCTGTTGCCTGAGAGGGGCGCTATAAATGAAGAAGAAATTGTGGCTCCAGTGGAGACCGGGATCAATACATCTCTCAGCATCCTGCCCCCCCTATAGCACCTGGGTACCTCCTCCCCATACAAACACTGCTCCTCATCCCTGGCTGCCCTCCAGCCTTGTCCATGGATACATATCACCTGTCTATCAGGCTTGCCCCACAATATACACCCTTTCAAGCACCTGTCTGCCCATTGCCTTTGTAACCTTGAGGCTAGACTAGTGCAAAGTGCTCTGTGTGAGGCTGCCTTTGATGACTGTTTGGAGGCTGCAGCTTGTTGCAGAACGCAGCGGCCTGTCTTCTGTCGGGGGCATGTCGCTGGGAGCACATTATTATTATTATTAACATTAACAAACATTTATATAGCGCAGTGTACCTGGCACTTTACAAAGTAATAAAACAGACACGGTCCCTGCCCGTAGGGCTTACAATCTGAGAGACAGGAGCTGGGGGAGAGACTTAGGAAGGGGAACAGAGGGAGAGACAAGGGGTCTAACATTCATGAAGATGTGAGGTCTCAAGTGCACGTACTTGGCTTGGTTACGATGAGAATGACAGCAGGCAGGTCCATGTTGCAAGGATAAGGGTAAACCGATCGTAGGTATAGGAATAGTGGCTCAGCAGGATAAAGAGTCAGACAGGGCAGAGCGAAAGAGGTGAGTTTTAAGGAGAGAGGAGAATTTAAGGAGAATTTAAGCACATTACACCTGTGCTCCAGTGTCTGCACACTGGCTACTGCACAATAGTTTTCCTAGCACAATTCAAGGTGCTGGTTTTGACCTATAAAGCTCTAAATGGCTTGGACCCCAGGTATCTGAAAGACCGTGTCTTCCCTCCTGTCCCGTCGCAGCCTCTGAAGCCAGCTGGGTGTGCCCTCTTGCAGGTACCATCTGCCTGTGAGGTTTTTACAGCTACGGCACACAAAGGCATTCTCAATGGCGGCACCACAATTATGGAACTCCCTCCCACTTGGAGGTTCATTTAAGCCCAAGCCTGTTCATCTTCCAGAAAAATTACAAGACCTTTTTATTTGGCCTAACATTTAGCAGGCAGGGATACGGTTGGGTGGGTTTGGGAGCAAGGGGACTTTTAGATGTTTTTATTGATTGTAAGTCTTGATGGGAAGGGCAGCATATGCATTTAAATAAATAAGTACACTTCCCCTAACCCGGTTGTCCAATCTTGTCCATGCATACACTTCACCCATTTCTCAGCCTTGTCACCCATAAACATTCCTCCAGCATCTTGCCCCCAATCTTGTTTCCTTGTACACACACCCCAGTCTTGTTCCCTTGTATACACCCTGCATTCATCAACCTTTTGTTTTTAGGTGGGGTTTTTAGAGGTTTTAAATTGTGTGTTTTATTGTTATTGTATTTATTGTTATTTTATATGTTGTAAGCCGCTCCGAGATGCCATGGGCATGAGGGGGCGGCTAAGAAGTGCAAATAAATAATAACAACCTTGTTTCCCCCCCCCCTCATATACAGCGCCCCAGTACTTAGCTGTCCCATTCTCCCCCAACTCAAATGAAAGTATATAACGAAAGCAGGGTTTTTTTCTGCCCCCTGACCCTCTACTGTACCCAGCTTCAGAGGAAAAGGATTGGGGCCTGAAAGACCAAGGCAAAGTGTGGGTGCATGGAGCCTAAGTTGAAAGTGAACGCAATGTGCGAGACTGTACAGTGTCTTTACTGTTTACATGGCGTGCAAATTAAGGTGGGAGTCTTAACTTACAATTTCCATGCTTTTTGGAGCACAATTGAATTTGTAAGCACCGTAACGCCTCTATTAAACTTTTGATCTTATCATTTCCATGTTTTTTGAAAGGGAAATTTATTAAATCTGTCTTTAAATGTCTAAATAGCTATGTATCCACCCCATCAGCTATCCTCCCTTATTTCATTGTTATTCAAATGTTTATCCCTTTAATTCTATTTTAAAATCTCTCATTCTTAATTAATTTTATTATTCAAATATGTCTGTCCTTTACTCAGTTCTATTCTTTAAATGTATATCTTATCTAATCAAATCAATAATTCCTTAATTGATTTTTATTATTCAAGACATGTCTCTCTATTCTTAACTCACTTCTGTTCTTTCAATGTCTGTCTCTCCATCCATCCAGCTAGCCTTCCTTAGTTCATTTTTCCTATTAGAATAGGTCTGTCTGTCTAGTTCCCCTTCAGACTCTGCTCTTACCGTATCGCCCAGGCTGGATAGCCTAGAGCCAAGCCAACCACTGTCCCCTCACTTTAACACATGAATAAAGACCTGGGGATATTTATTTATTTATTTTCTGAATTTATACCCCGCCCCTCCTGAGAACAGCTCGGGGCAGCTTCCAACAATAATAAAAATACATGTAAAAAACAATTATAAAATAGTTTAAAATACATCAAAATACAATTTAAGTATTTAAAACAGGGCCCCGGGATACAATTTAACATTAAAACAATAAACAGGGTAGGAGAGATAAAAAACCCTAACACCCCCCACCCCAAAGGCCTGGGCGAACAGCCAGGTTTTACAATACCGCCGGAATATCAACAGGCTTGGGGCCAGGCGAGCTTCCTCCGGAAGGGAGTTCCAAAGGCGCGGCCTGGCCACCGAGAATGCCCTCTCCATTGTGGCCCCCCACTTTACGCGGGGAACCTCCAAGAAGGCACCCCCGGCCGACTGAAGGAGCCGGTCTGGGGCGCGCAGGGCGAGGCGGTCCCTGAGGTATGAGGGGCCCAGACCGTGAAGGGCCTTGTAGATTAACATCAAAACCTTGAACCTAGCTCGGCACGCTATTGGCAACCAGTGCAGAGTCCGGAGCACAGGTGTAATGTGCTCCCGACGACCCGTCCCCGTAAGGAGACGGGCCGCCGCATTCTGCGCTAGCTGCAGCCTCCGAACCAGGAACAAGGGTAGCCCCACGTAGAGCGCGTTGCAGAAGTTCAGCCTCGAGGTGACGAAGGCATGGATGAGGGAGGCCAGGTCCGGGCCGGAGACGAACGGATGCAGTCTTAGCGACTACCTCCACCTGCCGCTCCAGGCAGTGTACCGCCCACCCCACCCCCCAGCCAAAGCCCACTGCTTCTGGATTTTTAGATCCCTCCTTTAGCATCTCCCCTGAGGTCCCCAAGACTAACCTCCTAACTCCTAAGCTAAGCTGGGGACTCTAGGGGGAGGTGGTCTGGTGGCTGGGGGAGCACACTGGGTTGGGGCTAGCCCCCTTGGTCCTCTTTCCTCTACTTGCCAGCACAGCAAACGCGGAATACCTCTAGACAGACATCCAGCTCTGCGGAGACCTGTGATTTCAATGAAGAGCCTGAGCTCAGACCCCAGGCTCCAAAAGCATGCATCAGCCAGGTGCAGGCGCACCTTCCAGGGCTAAGGAGGAGACAGGAGCCTCTGACTTTTACCTCCTGGTGACAGCCAGGCTGTGGGGGCTTGACTACAGAAGAGGAGTCGGGGGTTAGGGGCACCCTGGGCCTCAGATGGGGAGCTTGTGCGCCTTCATTGTGCCTCTCTACCTCAATCCCCGAAGAGCTCAGAACAAGGACAGGCACCAGCAACTGGCCACCGGGTTCAGTTTCTACCCTTTGGGGTCTGATACTGCACTGGAAAATTTGCCCATGGCTGCAGGATCAAGCCCAAGCTCGCAGGCCCACCCGAAATGAAGATGGTTCAATGAAATTAAGAAATCCTCAGAGGAGCAACTTTGTTTTCAACTTGGGTGCTAAATGAGGCCACTTTATCTCTCTCCAAGGAGGGAGAAGTCAACGAGGGAGGAGAAGTGGACCCTTCTATAGAGCTTGCTCCCCCCAACATCCCTACCTTCAGGAAAGAACAGGTGGTGCAGGACACACACACACACACATCAGTCTGTGTCTCTGCGTTCTTGGCACAGCTCTGCTGTAATTGGGGAGAGGGATCTGTGAAAAATTGGCAGGGGAGTTTGGCAGCAGGCTTCATGCCTCTTCCACCCTCCACACCCTATCCTGTAAAGTGTCCCCATATTTCTTCCCTCCCCCACCACCCTGCCCGACCCTGGTCTGTAAAGTTCCCCCTGCGTCTCTTCCCGTCCACCTGACTCTAGCCCATAAAGTTCCCTCCCCCCCAACCCAGACCCCCAGGAGCTGAGGGCCCCCACCACTTGCCTTTTAGGCTGTTGTGGTCTCTGATCGGCCACCATCTTCTGACCAGCTCCATGGCTGCTGTGCTCCTCTGAGCACTCTGACAGCTGAGCCCACTGCACATGCATTGTATTATGAACACAAACTCACTCACTCCATAGGATAACATGGGAACTGCAAAAATCCTAATTTAAAAACTACACCAACAATTCTCAAAATGTAGATGGAAGTGTGGACTTCAATTCAGTTTAATTTTCTGACACCTGTACACCTTCAAAAAATAAGTTAAAACAGGATGTAGACTAGTCAACAGAAGAGGGTCTCAAAAGGCAGAAAAAACACATCTACCTCAAATTTTCAAACACCTGTAACTTCCTTGTTTTTCATCCGATTTGCCTGACATTTGGATCACTTGTCCAAATGATCTCCCCTGAAAAATTTCACATGGATATGATATATCATCTCAATTTTATAATGAGCAGTTTTTGTGTTTTTAACAGAACATGCAAGCTGCCTTAACTATAGAGCCGATCTCATGGCTCTATAAATAAAGACAAGAACAAAGAAACACAAAAATAGAATTAATCTTTCAGGTAACGCTGTCACTTTGCTGACCCTTTCATTTTATTTTATTTTGCAATGTTTTCCTGTGACAGACTGCCAGCAGAATCATCTGTGGAAACTATGTAGATGAATATTTTAGCAGCTAAAGAAAAACCAAGGGATTGAATATTTTGGCAGACTGGAACCACTGAATTGTGGACTCTGGAGAAAAAAATGTGAGGTCAGGGGCAGCTGTGAGGAGAGGTTGGAGGCTGCAAAACATTACTAAAATCTGGCAAGACACAAAACAGTCAGGGCAATGCCATATTCTGTATGCCCTTTAGTGGTTAATACTCAAGACCTCTCCTTTGAAATAGTAGCCACATGGGGTTCTTCAAGCACCCCATGACCTGCTTCAAGTGGGGGTCAGAAAGCTATTCTTAACTCCTTGTAGCACAGCCCCAAGAATAATTGCCACCTGGCTGGAGCTCCATTTGGGACATACCTTAATCCTAGGTTCGCCCCTCACTCCAAAGGAACTCTGTTAAAGTAAGTATTCTTTATATCGTCTTCCTCAACTCTCCAATCATATGCACATCAGAGAATCTACAGTTCCTTTTTTATAGTACAGTTTTAGTGGAAACAGTCAGATTTGTTTTTTGGTACAAATCTCCTTCTTGGTTGTTTATAAATGTACTAAGTTTTCATATATGCAGGTGTATGGCTTCCAAATATTGAATAGCTTGAGGTATCAGTACAATTCTTACAACTAAGTGCAAAGGGGAAGTGGAATTATCAGTGACTGAACATAGGAGCAGCACATAGCCTGATATTTTGGGGTTTGGAGGGGCCTCATGAAGACCTCCTGCACTTTAAAATTTACCACTACACCCCTGCTGATACAGGCTGCTTTCACATTCTCCATACCTGCAGTTTGGGCCTGGAATGACACATGTGTGAACTCCCATTTGCCAGGACTTATGGCAGCACCCTCCCAGTCCACCCAAAATAGCCTTGGTCTTTCCCCAGCAGAGGCAGCTGCCGGGAGACTTGGACTGTGCTTTGTCTGCAGCAGACCCAGCTGGGAAGAGACTGGGGAGGAGGGGGGCAGTGTGCAGACCAGATGGGCTATCCATAGATCAGCTGCTCATCATCAGCAGTAGTTTTGTTGTAGAACAGCTAGATCTATGGCAGAGTCTCCAGACACCTACAGCAGCTTCAGTCTCTCTCTAGAAATGTCGAGGCTGTTATGGAAATGGTCCATATGTTACATTGGTTCATATGTTCTTTATGAGAGTCATAAACACAGGCAGCAGTTCCAGGTTTTTTTTCCCAGGAGCAACAGACCCATGAGCCCAACACATAGCCATTGGGTTTGGGGTGATAGTAAAAAGGGAAATGTGGAGTCTGAGGAGAGGGGAAGGCCTTTAGCAGCTCCCCGTGCTGGCACTTAAATGACTAGGAAAAAGAGTGGTGCTAGGGTGGCTCACCACAGAGTCTCTCCGCTGGATCAAGTCAGCATCAAAGGATTCAGACACACGTACACTCTGCTTGTTTGCTGGAACACTAAGTGAACTACAACTTTATTTAACTACTCCTCTTTGAACATAACACAAATGGTCATTCTACTAATCTGCCGCTAGGTGGCATTCTGCAGAGGAAACTACATAACTAATACAACCCTCCCTCTTTCCCCTCAGTTTTACTTGTTCGTCCATTTGTTCATTTTTTAAGCACAGTCTGAACATAGTCCTGCAAGTAGATAGGCGGCCTTCTTACTAACCGTCTTCCTCTTTGCCAGATATAGTCTCTCTGCTGGATCAAGTCAGCACCAAAGGATTCAGACACACGTACACTCTGCTTGTTTGCTGGAACACTAACTGAACTACAACTTTATTCAACTGCTGCTCTTTGAACATAACACAAACGGTCATTCTACTAATCTACTATGAGGTGGCATTGTGCAGGGGAAACCGCACAGATACTGCAACCCCCTGCCCCACAAGTGTGCAGTCGTGATGTTTATAGATCTGTAGCATGAAACACTTCCCCATGCTCCAGCCTTTAGCACTCTCCAAGCTTTGTCAATGTATGTTACCCTTGCTAAGTGCATTAATGCAGATGAGATCAGTAGCAATTTAATTCTAGCATGAATCTGCTGAAAACCACCTTGTCAAAAGTCACATTTGAATGTCCCAGTCTGAAATTGCACACAGTCACCCCATCACACATGTCCCTGCCAAAGACCGTCTGCTGTCCTTGTCTGAATCTCAGACACATCACATCTCAATGCTGCTTGTAAATGTCACATTGTATCAATAGCTCTCACCTCCGAATGCTTTCAGAATGAGAAATTCAACAGAGGAATGGGAATGGAGCTGAAGTTTCCTGAGCTCTACCCTCAAAGCCTCACCTCACCCAAACCAAGTCTATGCTCCTCCTCCTCCCCCAAGGTCTCTCTACTCACCTCTTCCGCCCTTGCAAACAAGACACGGCCTTGACATATTTAGGTTTCAGTCACACGAAGAAGAGGGAGCAGTCCGGGCGGAGGTCACCAGTGTTCTTAGCCATGAACTCACTGGGTGGCCGTGGGCAAGTCACAACCTCTCAGCCTCAGTTCCCCATCTGTAAAAGTGTGTGTGTGTGTGTCTCTGTGTGTGTCTGTCTGTCTCTCCCTGTGTTCCCCTCACCCATGTCCATTTTAGATTGTAAACCCACTGGGCAGGGACCTGTCTCCAAAATCTGTGACCGTAAAGTGTTGCGTACACCTGGTAGAGCTATAGAAATAATAATGATTATTATTAGTAGTAGTAATTTGATGTTAGTTGGCACAGCCAGGTTTAGCTGGATGGCCACCCCAGAACTCATCTCTCCTAATGAAGCCAGAGGGAGTTAGGGACGAAAAGTCACTACAATATCCGGCTCTGCAAGGATGCGTCCGATTGTCAGAATCATCATTCTGGCCATCAGACAAAGGTGGTCAGTCACAGTGTGAAGAAGTGGTGGTGGTTCTAGGACAGACTGATGATAGTGAGCTCCACAACTGTCAGAAGAGCAAGATGCTGGTTTGTAACTGGCTCTGAAGAAGCTAAAGCACACGCCATGCTAACACCTGTGTTGCTCTTTCTAACTGCACTGCTTGCCCACCAGAGAGAACAAAGGAACTATTAAGAAATGTGGAGGGGGTTGTTGGCAACCTTGGTAAATTGAGAGAGTTGCCATACTGGAGCTGCCCATTGGTTCATCTGGTCTCGTATCCCGTTTCTAACAGCAGGGAATGGTCTGAATTTGAACTTGGGTCTGCATTAGTGAAAGAGCAAAACAGACTGCACGATACCTGACTAGTGTCAACTTTCCCTCCCAGTGTGGTGCCGTGTGCCTGTCCACATTTATGACTCTGTGTGTGTAAGGATGACCCCCAGTTACTTTAAATCTCAGAACCAATTTTCCGGTGCGGTAGCTCTTGCTGCCCAGAACATGGAAGTAGCATAGAGAGCTCTATCACAATAGAGCTGCTAAAGTAGCCAGGCCATACAAACAAGGCAGTAATAGCTTCTACTCTGGCTGGAAATGCACCCTGGAGCACAGGGATGCCAAGCAGACTGCAAAGCCTCCCGGCTAGACCCAGCCGCTTGCATTCAATTGCTGGTGGATTCCAATATTTTTACTACTATTGACTCCGTTTCTTGTAACTAGACAGGCAGAACTCACTGCTATTAGTGATAAGGACAACTGAGGGGGATGGTGATGCCTTGCATTTGTTAAATGTCTCACTTCAAAGCACTTTACAGACTTAGTGAATTTAAATATTGATTTCAGTCCCCAAAGTGTAGGTACCTATGGAATGGGCTGCAAGATATTATCTAGATTAGGATGGGAACGGGTATAGAAAATGTGTATTTTTAGAAAATATGTATTTAATTTAATTTATATTTTGCTGCTTGACAAATACAGAACTTAAGCATTTTGATAAAAAGAGAAATAGGAGATTCATGCACAAGCTGATTTTATGGCATAGCATGGAAACATGCTATTAGCCTGATTTGTATGATACACAAAAATAAGTCTTCAGTAACAGAGTATACTTAATCACTTCTGCAATCTGAGTGAAATACAGAATTAATGACTGATGCTGGAGTTTGGCCACAACACCATGACCAATGCCCTCTCTCCCCTGAATAAATTCCCCTGGAAGCTGTCACAACTAGAAGTAACCAGAATTTTTTTAATTGTCTCATTTGAAAGGTGGAATCTCCAAACCCCAAGGGGGGAGGGGGCCTGTCACGCCATTTATGAATGTGGCTGCAATCCTGATTGATATTTGATATGTGTGTCTGTTGCTGTCTGGAGTCACAGGATTATTTATTAATTATTATTATTATTATTAGCAAGCATTTATATAGTGCCAGTAATGTACCTGGAGCTTTACAAAGTAATGGAATAGACACGGTCCCTGCCCTAGGGCTTACAATGTGAGAGATGGAGGAAGGGGGGAGACGAAGGAAGGGGAACAGAGGGAGAGACAAGGAGTGTAATATTCACGAAGATGTGAGGTCCCAGGTGCACATGCTTGGCTTGGTTACATCAAGAATGATAGCTAGTTGGTCTGTGAGGTGAGGATATGAGTACACAGACCTCAGGTAACAGATTGTACTGGATTGTAGTACTGTACTGGATGGTAGATCAGATTGTACTGGATGCACTGATTATACTAAAGTCTTCAAATGGGTCTCACATGCAAAAGGCTTGGGACACTAATTCATTGCTAACAAGGAGACACACTATTGGATCACTCACCACTAGACCACTTCTTTCAGCATCTTTGTTTTCCCTTGAAAGATCAGCCAGTCATACAAATATTAAGACCTGACCCTGATAACAAAGGTCACTTTTAGACGAGCGGGTCGCCGTTGCGCGACCTGATCACACGATATTTCAAAATCCCGCGACGTGGGATTACATGAGACGTCCGGCGGGGATCAAGCGTATGAAAGGCGGTCACTTATTCTTTGCCAACCGCGATTTAAATACCTCAATTGTGAGGTATTTAATTTGCTTGACCGCCTTTCATACGCTTGATCCCCGCTGGGCATCTCGTGTAGTCCCGCGTTGATTTTGAAATGTTGCGCAACGGCAACCCGCTTGTCTAAAAGCAGCCAAAGTCACAGTATAAGCTGGCATGGCTGCAGGTCAAATTTAAGGATAGCTTCTGTTCACTGTGTTTTAGAGATTGTCTGTGGCATAGCACCAAAATACAGGAGCTATGCCCTCTTAGGCCATAAAATGACCCTTGATATTCCTTCCAGCCCTAGAATTCTATGAAAACTATGGTCATTACACAATGCTTATTAAGATCCAAAAGAAAAACCTGTGTATGGGAGATTTGCCTAAAGCAGAAATCACGCCTCAATCAGGAAATGAAAAAAGGCACAGATCCTAGATACACATTTCATGTACCTGTTAATGCTACTCATTATTGTTGTTACTGCTTCAGGAAGGAATTAGCAGCTACTCCTGCCTGCAAGGTCTCCAGGTGTCCTTTAAATCTCCCACCCCTCGCCCAGCCATGTGCAGCAACAGAGGGGCTTTTTCTCTGGCATTACCAGGGATTTTCCTCACAGACACAATTACAGCTGTATTACAGAGAACTGTATTACTTCAGGGAACATCTCCAGTCAAGATCGTTTCTGACGGAAATGAGCTAAGAATATGAGAGAGACTGACCTGACCCTCAGGAGCATCCTCAACAAGAGGACTTTTATTACAAGGCAAGATAATAAAACAGGAGCTAAACAAAGGGAAGCAATTACCTGCAAAGAGTGTGGAGTACGAGAGATAATGAGGAGAGATGCTGCTGCAAAGTAGACATAATAATGCCACTTGTCTCCAGAGCACTGCTAGATCCAGGCAAGTACAGAATGTGAGACCATAGTGTCTCCTGTATGCTGGGGACCCCACATGCCCCCCAATACATGGGGGTTTGGGAGCAAAATTAAAAATGACAACATGAAATGCAGGCATGCCCACACAGCTTCAAATGCAGGGAGCCTCAGCTTACGGAAGGCCTGTGGTTATTCATGAGAGGGCTACCAACAGATGGGGCCCCATAAACAAACTAGAAATAAAACAAGTAACATGGGTTGAGTGGCCACCTTTCCTTAGACTTTCACCTGATGGTGGAGGGGCCACACCAAAGTGGGTAGGGTAAGGGCACTCTCAGGCCCCTTTCCAACATGGAGCCACACCTTGCAGAGCACTGGGATGTCACAAAACTACAGGAGATTGGCCACGTTGGAAAAGGGGCCAGAGCAAAGGGATTCTCCTGTTCCTTGCCAATGTGACTGCCCCCTGTGGAGTGTCATGACATTCCTCAGGGGCTAGAGCCATGCTAGAAAGGGGTGGGACTTCACAGGGCATGACATCAGAATGAACTCCGGGAGCCCGCTCCAAAAAAATAATGATCAGTCACCAGACTTTATCCTGATATTAAACCATTCTTGCTACACCTACACCCCTGAACATAACATAAGTAGTGCCATACTGAGTCAGACCAATGGTCCATCAAGCCCAGCATCCTGTCCTCCGACAGTGGCCAATCTTGATCGCATGGGAGAAGAACCAACAATGGGCAATCCATTCCCCATTGTTCACTCCCAGCTCCCAACAGTAAGAAGTTCATCCTGTCAGCTACTTGGTTAATAGCCATTAATGGACCTACTCTCCAAGAACTTATCCAGGCCTTTTTAAAACCCAGCTATACTACTGCCCTTGACAATGTCCTCTGGTAACAAATTCCATAAGTTAATTATGTGTCGAGTGAAAAAGTACTTTTATTTGTTTTAAATCTGCTGGTAGCTAGTTTCATGGAGTGTCCCCTAGTTCTAGTACTATCTGAGACTGGTTTTTTGAATCAGTCGCCAGCCTGAGTTTTCTGGGCACCAATGGTTCCCAGGGACCTACAGATTTTGTGCTCTGGGTGGGAGAGTCCGTTCGATTAGCGATTTTGGAGCCCAGCTTGTGAGGAAGAGAGGCAGGTTTCTGAGAGCAGGCCTTTTAAGGATCCCCCCATAGGACACTCAAAAACTGAAGCACTAAAAAGCGGTAGTCATTTTGAAATCCTGCTCTCGAGCACAACTACAGATGCAAAAGCTAGGTAACCAAAAAGTTGCAGCAGACCACACGCTGTGGAGTGCATGCGGCTGCGTGGTGATGGCACAAAACATGCCATCCCATAGCTGGGACCTGCCTTCAGGCTGATGTGTTATCCTCTCGCACCGAGGATATTTCTCCAGGGGTGTGTCCCCAGAAGGGTGGGAATAGGACAGCTGTGGTAGTTGGGGATTTGATTATTAGGAATGTAGATAGCTGGGTTGCTGGTGGCCGTGAGGACCACATGGTAAACTTGCCTGCCTGGTGCGAAGGTAGCGGACCTTACACAACACATTGACAGAATCCTAGAGTGTGCTGGGTAGGAACCTGTTGTTATGGTCCATGTTGGTACCAATGACATAGGTAGATGTAGGAGGGAGGTTCTGGAGGCCAAATTTAGGCTTCTAGGTAGTAGACTCAAGTCCAGAACCTCCAGGGTAGCCTTCTCAGAAGTGCTGCCTGTTCCACGCGCAGGATCCCAGAGGCAGGCGGAGCTCCAATCTCAATGTGTGGATGAGACAATGGTGCAAGGAAGAACCTTGCTCCCCCCTACCTCTCTGCACTTATCGCCCTCCATACTCCAGCCCGTGCACTTCACTCCTCCTCTGTCCCTTCCACGCCTTCCCTGCTCCCCTAAGCACCTTCGTCCCTTCTCACTTGCTGCCCCTCATGCCTGGAACTCCCTCCCTGTCCACATCCGCCTTGCCCTCTCCCTTCATACCTTCAATCTCTCCTTAAAACTCACCTCTTTCGCTCTGCTCTGCTCTGATTCTTTATCCTGCTGAGCCACTATTTCCTATACCTATGGTCTGTTTACCCCTATCCTTCCCACATGGACCTGCCTGCTGTCATTCTCATCATAACCAAGCCAAGTACGTGCACTTGAGACCTCGCATCTTCATGAATGTTAGACCCCTTGTCTCTCCCTCTGTTCCCCTTCCTATGTCTCTTCCCCAGCTCCTGTCTCTCAGATTGTAAGCCCTAGGGGCAGGAACCATGTCTATTTTATTACTTTGTAAAGTGCCAGGTACACTGCTCGCGCTATATAAATGTTTGTTAATAATAATAATAATAATAATGAAGACTTTAAATTGATCAGGAACTGGGCAGCCTTCTGTGGAGGGAGGAACCTATACAGATGGAACGGGCTCCACCTTAACCAGAATGGAACCCAGCTGCTGGCACTAAAAATTAAAAATGTGATAGAGCAGTTTTTAAACTTAGAACCTGGGGGAAAGCCGACAGGTACTGTGGAGTGCACAGTTTGGACTGTGGCATCTATGCAGGATGTTGTTAATTTAGGGGATTTAGAGTTGCTTAAGACTGAGAAAGGGATAAAAATTAAGGGACTTCAGGTGGAATTTGCTGGAGAACAGATAAACAACAATTCCAGGGTGCCTGAAACAGTCCCCTATAACATGCACAGTACGACAAATAAAAAGAATACACATAAATATGTCTATATGCAAATGCTAGAAGCCTAAAAAGTAAGATGGGAGAATTAGAGTGCATGGCGCTAAATGAAGATCTAGACATTACAGGAATCACAGAGACATGGTGGAATGAGGACAATCAATGAGACATTAAAACCAGGGTACAAAATATATCGGAATGACAGAGTAGATAGAGTTGGTGGTGGGGTGGTTCTATATGTAAATGATATCTTTGAGTCAAGTACAATTAAAATTTTAAAGGATGCAAACTGTTCCCTAGAATCTCTATGGATAGAAATTCCAGGTATAAAGGGGAAGAGACAGAGTATCGCAGTAGGGCTATACTATTGTCCCCCCTGACCAGGACGGAGAGACTGATAAAGCAATGCTAAAAGAGATTAGTCAGGCTACTAAAGTCAGCAACATAATAATAATGGGTGACTTCAATTATCCTAATATTGATTGGGGGAATGTTTCCTCAGGGCAGGACGTGGAAGTCAATTTTCTGGATGCCCTAAATGACTGCTTCCTAGAACAGCTGGTTCTGGAAACCAACAAGAGGAGCTATTCTAGATTTAGTCCTGAGTGGCACGCAGGATCTGGTGCAAGGAGTAACTGTGGCAGAGCCACTAGGCAATAGCAATCATAATATGATCACATTTGACATAATTTCTGTAGGGAGAAAGACAAACAAAAGTACAGCAGTAGCATTTAACTTTAAAAAGGGAGACTATGACAAAATGAGGAAATTAGTTAAAAAGAAACTAAAAAGCCCAGTTGCAAGGGTTACAAGTTTGCAAGAGGCATGGAGACTGTTTAAAAGCACCCTTCTGGAAGCCCAGATTAAATGCATCCCACAAGTTAAAAAAGGAAGCAGGAAGACCAAACGTCTTCCACTGTGGTTAAATGGGGAGGTGAAGGAGGCTATTAGAGCCAAAAAGGCATCCTTTAAGAAATGGAAGGCTAGTCCCAATGAAAATAATACGAAAGAGCATAAACACTGGCAACGTAAATGTAAAGTGTTAATAAGGCAGGCCAAGAGAGATTTTGAAGGGAGGCTTGCTAAAGAGGCAAAAACAAGCAACAAAAACTTTTTCAAATACATCAGAAGCAAGAAGCCTGCTAGGGAGTCAGTTGGGCCATTAGATGACAAGGGAGTAAAAGGGGCGCTCAGGGAGGATAAGGACATTGCAGAGAAGCTGAATGAGTTCTTTGCGTCGGTCTTCACTGCGGAGGATTTTGGGGAGGTACCCACGCCGGATCCTTGCTTTGTGGGCGAGGAATTGGAAGAGCTGTTACAAATCAATGTGACGTTGGAGGATGTTCTAGGGCAAATTGACAAACTGAATACTAACAAGTCACCAGGGCCAGATGGCATTCACCCCAGAGTTCTGAAGGAACTCAAATATGAAATCGCAGACCTACTGTTAGTAATTTGTAACCTGTCACTAAAATCTGCCACTGTACCCGAGGACTGGAGGGTGGCAAATGTAACCCCGATATTTAAAAAGGGATCCAGAGGCGATCCTGGAAACTACAGACCAGTAAGCTTGACGTCTGTGCCGGGCAAAATGGTGGAAACCATCATTAAGGACAGAATTACAGGGCATGTTGACAAACATGGCTTAATGGGGAAGAGTCAACACGGATTTAGTAAAGGTAAGTCATGCCTCACTAACCTGTTGGAATTCTTTGAGGGTGTAAATAAGCATGTGGACAAGGGAGACCCAGTAGATATAGTGTACCTGGATTTCCAGAAAGCATTTGATAAGGTCCCTCATGAGAGACTCTTGAGAAAATTAAAAAGTCATGGGATAGGAGGTAGTGTCTTACTATGGATCAGAAACTGGTTAAAAGATAGAAAGCAAAGGGTAGGACTAAATGGTCAGTTTTCACAATGGAGAGATGTAAAAAGTGGTGTGCCTCAGGGATCTGTATTGGGACCGGTGCTGTTTAATGTATTCATTAATGATTTGGAAAAGGGTGTTAAGAGTGAGGTGATCAAATTTGCAGACGACACCAAGTTATTCAAGGTAGTTAAAACACGAGCAGACTGTGAGGAACTGCAACAGGATCTTACGACACTGGGTGCCTGGGCATCTAAATGGCAAATGAGATTTAATGTGGACAAGTGCAAAGTGATGCACGTAGGGAAAAATAATCCAAACTATGCGTACACAATGCTGGGTACTAAGCTAGGAGTTACCACTCAGGAAAAGGATCTGGGGGTGGTTGTGGACAATACAATGAAATCCACAGCGCAGTGCGCAGCAGCAGTCAAAAAAGCAAACAGAATGTTAGGAATTATTCGGAAGGGGATAGAGAATAAAACTGAGGATGTCATAATGCCTCTATACAAATCAATGGTGCGACCGCACCTCGAATATTGTGTGCAGTTCTGGTCGCCCCATCTCAAAAAAGACATAGCTGAACTAGAAAAGGTACAGAGAAGGGCAACAAAAATGATCAAGGGCATGGAAGGGCTCCCGTATGAGGAGAGGCTTGGTAGGTTGGGGCTCTTCAGTTTGGAGAAGAGACGACAGAGGAGATATGACAGAGCTGTATAAAATCATGAGTGGGGTGGAACTAATAAACAAGGAGCAGTTATTTACCCTAGTTCTAGTACTAGCTGAGAGGGGACACTCCATGAAACTTATGGGTGGCAAGTTTAAAACAAATAAAAAAATATTTTTTCACTCAGTGTATAATTGGGTTGTGGAGTCTACTGCCAGATGCTGTGTAAGGGCCAGTAGTATAGCTGAGTTTAAAAGAGGTTTGGACAAGTTTCTGGAAGATAAGATGAGGGAAACGTGATGGGAGCTGGGGGAAAACAACAAGGAATGGATCCCGCATTGTGACCTGTTGGGTGCTTCTCCCAAGCCACCGTGATTGGCTACTGTTGGAGACAGGATGCTGGACTAGATGGACCATTGGTCTGACCCAGTATGGCACTTATGTTCTTATCTACAGCATTTGGCAGCCCTATATTTGTAGCAAAGAACTGGGTGTAAGAAATAACATTCTATCTGACATTTTCAAAGACCATTCAGACAAGCATCTGTCTGTGTTGCTGTAGGTATAAGGTATCCTGCCTTGGGTCAAAGGGTTTCACTAGATGACACTTGAGGTCCCTTTCAACACTGATCTCTTACAACATAGGTTCCATGCTTGCCTTGATCTTTCAGCCCAAATCCTCTTCCTCTGCAGGTTGAGGGCAACAAGTTCCTCTCTGCCCCACATTATGGGCTTGATCCCGGTCTCCACTGTAGCCATAATTTTTCCTTCATTTATAGCTCCCCCATCAGGCAGCAGCTCAAGTGCATCTGCTTACTACACAGGTCCTAGTATATCACGCATTGAGGTACTATATTGTATTGGAAAAGGACTGGTTTGTCTGACTCCTGACTGAGGATTGGTTGCCATCTTCTTTCACCTCAGGTACAGCCCTCCTAAGGGGATCAAGTTAGCTAGAGCTCACAAAAGCTACAAAGCGGTGCTGCCAGAAGAACCCATCTCTTCGACTTCACCCCTCAAGTATATGCCTCAGCACATGGGTACCCCTCCCGATACAAACACTGCTCCCCACCCCTGGCTGCTTCCAAGCCTCATACTTGGATACACATCACCCATCTCTCAGGCTTGTCCCCCCCATAAACACTTCCCAAGCACTGGTCTGCCTATTACCAATATGTACACTTTCCCCACTGCCCGGCTGCCTCCAGTCTGGTCTCCCTGTACACATCCTGCATCCATCAAACTTTGTTCCTCCCCTACACAGGCTCTCAGTACTCAGCTGTCCCTTCTGCTCAACCCAAATGAAAGCATATAGGAAAAGCAGGGTATCAGGGGACAGCAAGTTACAATGCACACTTGAATTTTCTACTATCCCCGACTTCAGTGTTGCCCCCAACCTGCAGAGGAAGAGGATTGGGGCTGAAAGACCAAGGCAAAGTGTGGGTGCATGGAGCCCAAGTTGTAAGCAAGCACAATATGTAGACTGTATGTCTTTACTGCTTATCATGGCACGCAAGTTAAGGCAGAAGCCTTAACTTACAATTTCCATGTTTTGGAGGGCACAAGTGAATTTGTAAGTTCTTCTCTTAAACCGAAGGTTTTTTGGTCCTAGAATTTCCCTGTTTTTTTTAAAGGGGACTACACTACTTTTTCCCTCCTACATCACTACCAATTTAATTTCATTGCAAGGCACCCAGTGAGTTTTCCTTTCACCCCAAACCTTGTCATTTCCAGCAACAAAAGGGAAGCAAAAGTAAACAGTGTTAGGAATCATTTGGAAAAGGATAGAGAATAAAACTGAAAATATTGTAATGTCTGTATATAGATCTATGGTACAACCGCATCTGGAGTAGTGTGTGCATTTCTGGTCGCCCCATCTCAAAAAAGACATAGTAGAACTAGAAAAGGTACAGAGAAGGGCAACAAAAATGATTAAGGGTATGGAATGGTTTCCATATGAAAAGAGGATTTATAGGTTAGGGTACTTCACCTTGGAGAAGAAATGACAGAGGGGATATGATAGAAGTTTATAAATTATGAGCAGTGTGAAACATGTAAATAGGGAGCGGTTATTTACCTTCTCTAACTGTACTAGAACAAGGGGAAACTCCATGAAATTAACTGGTAGCAGATTTAGCACAAATAAGAGAAACTATTTTTTCATTCAGTATGTGCAATTAATTTGTGCAACTTACTGCCAGAGGAAGTGATCACAGCCAGTACTGTAGCTAGTTTTTAAAAAGGGATTGGATAAATTCTTGGAGGATAGGTTCATTAATTTTATTTTATTTATTTATATTTCTTAGCCGCCATCTCATTCCCATGGCATCCCGGGGTGGCTTACAGCGCAGAAATAACAATTTAAAACAACAATAAAACAGAGAAAATTCAAACATTTAAAAACCCACCTAAACCTACTGACATAATCCTCCCTCCCCTCCTCTGAAGGCCTGGGAGAACAGCCAAGTTTTGCAGGCCCAGTGGAAGCCCAACAGATTTGGGGCCAGATGGGCTTCCTCTGGGAGGGAGTTCCCTAGTTGCGGCCCGGCCACCAAAAACGTCCTCTCCATCGTGGCCCCCCGCTTTACACGGGGGACCTCCAAGAAGGCACCCCCAGCAGACCAAAGGGGTTGCTCTGGGGTGCGGAAGGTGAGGCGGTCCCTGAGATATGAAGGGCCAAGACCATGTAGGGCTTTATAGGCCAAGACCAGCACCTTGAATCTGGCTTGGTACACAATAGGCAGCCAGTGCAGTGCACGGAGCACAGGAGTAATATGTTCCTGTCGGCCTGTCCCCGCCAGGAGACGAGCTGCTGCATTCTGCACCAACTGCAGCCTCCGAACAAGCATCAGGGGAAGCCCCACGTAGAGCACGTTGCAGTAGTCCAGCCTTGAGGTGATGAAGGCATGGATGAGGGTGGCCAGGTCGGGTCTGGAAATATATGGACGCAGCCTTCGCACCAGATAGAGCTGGTGGAAGGCAGCCTTAGCCACCAACTCCACCTGTTGATCTAGGCAGAGGTCTGAATTCAGCAATACTCCCAGACTCCGAACTTGCTGGGCTACAGGAGGGCTGACCCCCTCTATGAGGGGAGCCAACACCTCCCTCGCCCTACCCATCTTATTGGGATTGAGTTTCAGTCTGCTCTGCCATAGCCAATCCGCCACGGCCTCCAAATATTGGGACAGTACTGAGATGGCAGGACCTAGGTCAGTTGAAAAAGAGAGGTAAAGCTAGGTGTCATCAGCTTATTGGTGGCAACGCACACCAAACCCTCTGACGATCTCCCCCAAGGGCTGCATATATACATTAAACAATAATGGAGACAGAATGAAACCTTGCAGAACGCCACAATCCAGAGCCCGGGGGCTGGAAGATTCAGTCCCCAGGACAACTCGCTGGCTTCTCCCTGAGAGGAATGATTGGAACCCATCCAAGGACAGTCCCATCCAGACCCCGCAGGTCTCACAATCGTCTCAACAGCAGCCCATGGTCCACCGTGTCAAAGGAGGCCGAGAGATCTAGCAGGATCAGAAGTGTTGAGCGTCCTGCGTCTATCTCTCGACGGAGATCATCCACCAAGGTCACCAGCGCCGTCTCTGTACCATAGCCGGGGCGGAACCCCAATTGAAATGGATCAAGGAAACCGATGCTGTCAAGATGAACCTGGAGCTGCAGCGCCACCACCTGTTCAATAACCTTCCCTAAAAAGGGAAGGTTAGAGACATGTAGGTAAGTGGCGAGTGCGTCCACATCCAAAGACGGCTTCTTCAGCAGGGGGCGCCCAACGGCCTCAAGACCGGGGGGCAATCTCCCCCTGGCATTGATTACCCTAGCCAGCACCGTCCCCAACGTCTCCCTGGAGGCTTTCACCAACCAGGATGGGCATGGATCTAATTCACAACTGGTGGCTCTAACAGACACCAGGACATACACAGCATCGGCTGGCGTCACTTCCTGAAATGAATGGCTATTGGCCAAGTAAGTTTTGGGGATGTAACCTCTTACTGTTGGAGGTTGGGACAACAGGGAATAGATTGCCCATTGTGACCTGTTGGGTACTTCTCCCAAGAGAAAGAGATTGGCCACTGTAGGAGACAGGATGCTGGGCTTGATGGACGACTGGTCTGACCCAGTATGGCACTTCTTTATTTATTTAAAATTCTTATACCCACATTCTCCAGCCACAGGCGTCTCAGGGTGGCTTACAACATATAAAAACAATAACAATAATTATTCCATTAAAATATAACATAATATAAAATCCTCCCATCATCCCATCTCTCCCCTCACTCCCCCCCATCCCCTCCAACAAATGCCTGGTGGAACAGCCAGGTTTTACAAGCCCAACGAAAGTCAGCAGGTATGGGGCCAGGTAACCCTCCTCCGGGAGGGAGTTCCACAGCCGATGTGCGGCCACTGAGAACGCCTTCTTCATAGTGGCCCCCTGATTTACTCGGGGGACCTCCAAGAAGGTGCCCTCAGTGAACTGCAGGGGCCGAACCAGACCTGGGGAGTGAGGCGGTGCCGCAGATAGGTTGGGCCGAGGCCGCGTAAGGCTTTAAAGGTGAGAACCAACACCCTGAATCGGGCCCAGAAGAAGATAGGCAACCCATGCAGAGAACAGAGCACTGGTGTAATGTTCTCTCGGTGACCTGACCCTGTAAGGAGCTGGGCCGCCATATTCTGCACCAGCTGCAGCCTCCGGACCCTCGCCAAGGATAGCCCCACATAGAGCGCGTTGCGTGGGTACCCTTTTAAGAGCCTTCAGGCAGCTGAAATGCACACAATCTCTTTCAGCATCCAGCTCCTACTAGTTCATAGAAAGTCTGACTTTGTTTCTGCATAGTGTATGCACCCCAGCTTTGGATATCACACGCTCAGTCTAGCTTCTCCTTGCCCAGGAGAGCACCCAGTCAGGGAAATGATCAATCTCTGCCTCCTGCTATTGTGCTGGAAAAGACCATTACACCCCCCTCCCTTTCCTTGAGCCCAACCCTGCCTGCTGTTTTCCTCCTGGCACCTCCCAGTTTTGGGAAAACTCTACCCCTCTGCTCCTGGAACCTCCAAAGATAACCTGCTGGAAGTGGGTACCCTGTTAAAGCACCCCACCCCACAACCCCTAGAATTATAAGCATAGAGCTGTGTGAGCATCTACGTAGAACCACCTCTCCATGTATACCCATTCTGTTCTCTATGAGAGGGAAGAGGAACACGTACATAAAACATCTGCATGTATGTTATACATATTATTGACAGGAGCATCTACGTAGAACAACCTCTCCACATATCTCCAAGTACTCTGTTAAAGCACCCCACCTCACATCCCCTGGGATTACAGACATTGAGCTGTGTGAGGGTACAAGGAAAGGGGAGGCCTGGGGAGCTATGTGACAGTCTGAGGAGGAGGGGCAGGTTGTCCTGGAAGGGAACTCGCCTGCTTTGGGGCATGGAGCCAGCCTGCTCTCCCTCCCTATAGCAGCTCCTCAATCCCTTCCTGGACACGGCACCTCTTACAGTCCTGCTAGTGAAAGTGTCTGCCTTAGTGCATTCCAGCCAACCCACCCTCCTGTATTGGGGGCTTGGTGGGGCAAGGATCTGGAGCAGGTGATTTGGTGCTATGCTTGATGGCTTCCCTCTCCTTGCCTTATGATGCCAATAGTACTAGATGGCACTCGCCTATGCTCCCCCCCATTCCTGCTCCTTCACTGATTTTAACACAGTGTTGCAGCTGCCTTAACAGACTGTTACACCCCTTTCCTTTCCCTGAGCCCAACCCTGCACAGATATTCATTCTCTTCTCTATGAGAGGGGAGAGGGACACATGCTTAAAACATCTGCAGGTCAGAGATGTCATGACTAGCCCCCCTGTGCACCAGTGCAGCACAGTGGGTGCACTGTGCCTCTTCCAGAACCATTTGGGCGGGAGGGGGAGGGAGGCTGAATGATGGAATCCCACACTTGGAATAAGTGCTCCCTCCCTGCCCACCACAGCCACGGCCTCCCCAAGATCTGCCATTCTCCACACAATTCCTCAACACCCCACTAAATCTGTCCCTGCCCTAGCACAGAATGAACAGAGTTGCGGAACTACTAACACTATGGTTTATATATTAGCTAAGTGGCATAAAAAGTGACTGAAAGTACTGGAAACTAACAAAAATGATGGAACTGGAGAGAAAGTGCCAGGAAAGACCACAGAGTGGTGAAAAATGACAAAAAATGATGGAAAGCAACAGTTCTGCCTGCCTCATTCCCTTCCCTGGGAAGGATCAGTCAACCCCCTGGGAAAACAATAAGGTCCTGCCCGAGGAACCAAGTTAACCTGCTCTGGAGCAGGCACCTTGCCCTGGAGCATCAGCCCCTTCCCAGGGGAACAGCCAGCTGTCCCTGGCCACTCAAGGGCTCCAGGAGTCTGGCCTGCCTGAGGGACATGGCCATAGGGAGGGATAAGTCTACCCATTTTGGATTGGGTGCCTTGATCTGGAGCATTGGGCCCTGCCCAGTGGACCTGCCTGTCCTCCCTGCCCAGCCTGGACCTCCAGGAGCCTGGCCTGACAGTCCCCGTGGAGAGGATCATAGGGAGGGATGAATTCAACTCGCTTTGAATTTGTTTCCTCCACCCAGAGCATCAGGTTCTGCCCGCGGGACCTGCCGGCCCTCCTGCCTGTCTGACACTCCAGAAAACCTGGTGGAGCCACCTGACTCATTCCCTTCCCTGAAAAGGATCAGTCAACCTCTTGGGAAAACCACAAAGTTCTGCCTGGGAAACCAAGTCAGCTCACTCTGGATTGCAAAAAAAACCCATCCACATCCAGCTTACATTATGTACTTTGGGGGAAACATTACCCCAAAAGTACATACAAATTACGTATGTTATGTGCACTATGTAAATTTCAAGACTCTTCTCTAGGAGGGTACAGGAGCATCTATGTAGAACCACCTCTTCATGTATATTCTGCACACTTCTCTAAGAAAGGGTAGAGGAACACGTACATAAAACATATGATTGTTCATTGTATATAATAATCCACGTCCATCCTGACATAACGTAAAAAATCTCACTCCATTGGATAACATGGGAACTTCAAAACATCATAACTTAAAAATTACACTACAGATTTTCAAAATGTAAACTCAGGAACGTGCTACAACGCACACTTGAATTTTCTGACACCTTTACACCTCCAACATAGCTTAACACAAATGTTTGTGTCAACAAAAAGCATCAAAAAAATAGAAAACTGTTCTGCCTCCAGAATTCAAAGTCCTATAATTTCAGCCATTTCTCAACTGATGTGGCTGAAATTTGGATAGCATCTAACCCTCACCCACGTAATCCTCACTACAAAATTTAAGTTATATGATAAATCATCTTAATTTTATAAGGAGTAGAATGATCATGATCTTAATGGAGCAGCGTAGCCACCTTAACTATAGAGGTGCTTGCACGGCGCTATAATTCTCACAAACACAATGGAGAATTTCTACATAAAAGACTTTTTTTGTGCTGCTTCTTGAGGGTGGGAAAGTGGAGGGAATTTTTAGCCATGGAAGTGAGTCTATTAACTTTTGCAAGTTCTAACAGTAATGGCTAAAGTCAGAAGCCAACCAGGCATGTGCTGATTGCAATTCTCATTCACCTCTTCTAAACACTTCTCAATCCTGCCTTGTCGCACCCCTGAGTATTCCAGTCAGGGCCTACCTACCATGAGTAATAGTAACTTCCATAAGTGCCAATCTGTGGGTTTGGGAAGAGGAGGAAATTCTCCATACAGATGAGGAAGAGACAACAACTGCAGGTCCTCATGCTTTCAAAAAAAGGAGTGTCCTAGTGCACGCAGTGCTAACAAATAACTTCATTCTCTAGATGCAACAGCCTTGTGCATGGGAATCCCCCACGCAATCTCCCAGGGATATGACTGCTTAGGCACTTACCTGGCCGCAAGACTCTGATCTCCAGCAAGTTGGAGGTTCTGTCTGCCAGTCGTGTCCAGCTGCTGTTATAGTTCTTCCGCCACAGCTCAGCCACACACTGGTACTTGCCTGCCTCTGTGTCACTGGCTCGGCTGATACTGAGGCGCACATTGTTGCTGGACTCTGCCTTCTCAATGGCAGTGCGGGTTCGGAACCCAGTGTACCTGTCTCCCCACTGAACCCCCCCATCCCGAGTGAAGGTGACCAGGTCATGAAATTCCGTGCTGCCTGCTGGCTGAAAACGCCATGTCACAGACACTGGGACCCAGGATGGATAATGGGGTTTGATGATGCACTGTAAATCAAATGACTCATTGTAGGTCACCCCAGGGGTGCGGGATATGGCTGTAACAGCAAAGCCAGCATCTGCACAGAGAGAGAAAGAGAAATAAAAATATGGTTTCAGAAAATTTGTAAAAGCAGCCTTGCACAATAATGTCAGTAATTTGCAATAGTCTGAAGAGTGATTCCCAAGCAAGACTCACAGAAAACTGGTTGGTAACCAGCACTAGTTTGCTTTTGTTTGCAGCAGCTGACACACATCAAAAGGAAGGCTTGCAATGGAGACAGGAGATGGGGGCACACTTCCTGGAGGCTATATAGTACAGTATTTTAACCACAAGCTGCCAACAGACACACTCAAAGGTACACCTTAAAATTAGTTATCCAAAAATTTGACATACTTACGTATTTTCTGAAAATCAACTTATGTTGATCCCACTGTATCATCATTCTCCCTAACTCCTACCCTCAGCCCCACTCACTAAAAACCCTATCCTATATTCTGGTTGTAGGGAAGGGAGGGAATGAAGAGGCACACACATCCTTTTTACTGTCAGTAGATGTGCAGATACCACAGTCCTAGACCCCATTATAAAACAACCTAGGCAGGAAGAGACACATCCCCCCCCCCAATGTTATCACAGAAGTGAGAGTTGGGACTCCTGGGTTTTGTTTTTAGCTAGCCCAATTAACTAGAAAGTATTTTTCATTCTTACTTTTGGGAGGTGCCTAATCATTGTAATGACAGGACACCAGTAGAAGAACCCAGAAAATTAGAGAGCCTTACAACACAGGAGCAGGAATCAGGATTTCTATGCTCTATTTTTTTTCCCCAGTCAGCTTAGTTGCCATGGGGTCATTTAAAAAAAATTAAATAATGTATATGCGCACACGGGGCTTTGTCAATCTCTCACTTTTAGGATGTTTAAAACCAACATTCTATTATTTGAGAATAATAAACTAATTATCCTACATTTTATGCTCAAGGATTTCCTTTGTGCAAAATGACAAAGTGAATGATTATTCTTATACATATCCTCAAAATTGCCTTCTAACTTTAGCAAGCCCTGCAATCCATCAGCGGCTCGCATGGAGAAAATCTCACCTCCATGGAGTCTCAGTTGTGTACCTCATGTGGGTTAACAGCTCTGCCTCACCCACGTTGCTGCCAGAGTGTATAAATTCTAGCATGGAATTCTTCAATATGGCCTGAGCATGGAGTCCCAAACCTGTATCTAGCACAACCAGAATAATTTGATCCATCAGAATAAACACTGTGGATAGCAACCCAAATAGTTCCCTATTGCCTGTAAATCGGTTAACAATCCCACCTCAACTGACATTTGCTTGGCCATATAGCCAGTGCACAGAATAGTATTTGTACTCATGCTGCTCAGGACGGAGACTATACCTCCTGACCCCAAAGGCTAGAAGGTATTAATTAACAATGCCAGGCAGCTGGGACATTAATTGCAGCAAGGAGATTAATTTTCTCATGCCAGCCTTGCCACAGAGCAGCCACTGAGATCTCTGTACACGTTACAGTAAGTGGGCTCAGGAATCCTAATCATCAAAAGACGTCACTACGGCAGAGTTCTGGGCCATGTAATTACTATGAAAACAGGTCAATCTTTAGGATTAAAGCCTTTGCAAACGTGTTTAATAATTATTCAGGAGAAATGGAAGAGGCCAGGGGAGGGAAGAGAGCAAGCTGCCCATTATCATATCTGGTCACCACGTGAGTTGCTATATACGCAGATACTGTGTCAGCCCTCCTACCCAGGGAAATGAGTATCAGGCCTAGACCAGAGATTTCAGACCCGAGTTTTGGAGACCCAGTACACAGGAGGCTGCTTTAATTTGTCCAGAACCAAGTGATCATATAAAATCCCATCTCCAGTTAATTTAGGCAAAGAATTTCTATGAAAAGCTTATCTTGGCTGCTTCATAAGAACCATATCTGCATTCTCAGGCCTGAGGATTGGGGCTCAAAGGATTTACAGCCTCCATATGTGCTCACGGTAGCCAGGTTAACAAGCAAACAGCTTATTTTTGCACTGAGCAACTTCCCTATACAAACAGAGAGGGGACACGCATTTAGTTGGAACTGGTTGAGCGTTCTGGTTACTGGGTAATACAATTCTATTTCGGGTGCCTGACTGGTGGCCATGAACACATACAGAGGGGTCTCACTGGTTGCCATATTTGCCATCAGGAAGGAATTTTTTAGATTGGGAGTTGCCTCTGAGGGGTGTTTTTGCTTGGTTGATTTTTTGCCTTCCTTTGAAGCATTGTGGCTCACCTGTTTGAGACATCTGGATTTCTCCTTTATAAGATTTGCCTCTGTTATTTCAGACAGTGGTGCGCTCTGGTCACTCCTCATCTCTACTTGCATCAGATTTGTATTATAGACACTGTTTCTAATCGGTGGATTGTTCTGTGCCATCAATTTCGGCATTTATTTGTTTCGATTTCTCTCCCGCCCATTCCCCAAAGGCTCGGGGAGGCCATCATCATCAATCATCATCATCAACAAAGCATAAAATACAAGATAAAACCCATAAAATACTTATAATACCCTCCATCCCCACCCCAGGATCTACCCTTGCCTGTTAAGTGCCTGACCAAATAAAAAGGTCTTACAATTCCTCTGGAAGATACTGAGACAACTTTTAGATGAGCGACTCTACTTATCGGCTTGAAGGAAGCACTTCCTGAAAAGCCACGTGGGGTGCGTTTAGAAATCGCAGCCCGTGCAGTCTCTTTGAAGCTATATTTGGAAAGCCCGAGGCTTTCTGCCCCAAATCACTGCCATGGCTTTCCAAACACAGCTTCAATGAGACCATTCGAGCTGCAATTGCTATGGTGGCCAGCATCTAAATGCACCTCGCGTGGCCTTTCAGGAAGCGCTTCCTTCAAGCCGGTAAGTAGAGTCGCTCATCTAAAAGCGGTCTCAGACTAGGACTTAGGCAAGCCTCCAAGGGAAGGAAAGTCCAGAAAAGCCATGGAGCAGCCACCAAGAAGGTCTCTTTGCGAGCCTGGGGCATATGGACCTGAGCCAATGGTGAAACTTGCAAGAGGGTGCTCTTGGCTGGCCTTAGAGGCTATGGAAGGACATAAGGAGGCAGGTGGTCCTTTAGATACTTCGGGCTCAGGCTGTTTAGGACTTTATAGGTCAAAGCTAGCACCTTGTCTTGTACCTGGAACGCTAGTGGCAGCCAGCGCAGACTCTGAAGCATTGGTGTAATGTGCTGACTCCCCACCCCCACCCCAATCAAGAGGCAAGCCACCACATTCCACACAAGTTGCAGCCCCCGAACAGTCTTCAAGGGCAGCCCCACATAGATCACATTGCAGTAATCAAGCCTCGAGGTAACGAAGGCATGGATGATGGTGGCTACGTCCATATCTGAGGAAATGGAACACAACCTTGGGCCTTCTCACCAGCGTTGATGATAGGCACTCCTGGCCACAACCACAACCTGATGTTTCAGATGCAGCTCAGGATCCAGGAGCACCCTAAAGCCCTGAACCTGAGTTACCAGGGGAGGCTGTACCCCATCAGTGATGGGAGTCCCAATCCCCTCCAGATCACAGAGTCAATCAACATTTCAGTCTTGTCTGGATTCAGCCTTAGCTTGCTCACCCACATCCAGTCCCCAATGACGGTCAGGCACTGAGTAAGCACCAAGACTGCAGGACCTGGGTTGGATGAAAAAGATAAATAGATCTGGGTATCATCTGCATATTGGTGCATTGCACCAAAATCTATGCATGATCTTGCCCAGCAACCTTAGATACACATTGAACAGGAGAGGAGGTAAGCTGCAACCCTGTGGGACCCCGCAGGAGAGGGGACGGAAGCACAATGAACAATCACCCATCACCACCTGCTGGAACGTTTCTGACAGGAATGAGCAGAACCACTTGTGAACTGTCCTGCAGACCCCTGCAAAGTCCCGCAGTCGTGTGTCATCAATGCCTTGATCAACTGTATCAAAGACTGCCAAAAGGTTTAAAACGATCAGCAGGGTACAATTTCCCCTGTCGATCTTGACGTAGATAATCAACCAAGTCTACAAGAACAGTCTCAGTGCTAGGACAAAAGACAGACTCACATGGGTCCAGGAATATGATCATGTCAAGATGCCTCTAAAGCTGCCAGGTGACCAGCTGTCCAATAACCTTCCCTAAAATGGTGAAGTTGACCATAAGATGTTTATGGCTCGTCTGAAGGACCAAGCAAGGGTGGGCAGAATTGTTCTTGAATGGTTCTGCTCTTTTCTGGCCGGGAGAACTCAACAGGTGGTGCTTGGGGAGTGTTCATCATCTCCCCGGACCTGCCCCCCTCTCCTGTTCAACATGTATATGCAGCCTTTGGAAGAGGTCGTGAGAGGGGTTGGCGTATGTTGTCATCAGTATGCCGATGATACACAACTTTACCTCTCTTTTTTGGCAGACCCAAATCTGGCAGTCTCTGTGCTTACCCCGTGTTTGGTGGCTGTGGGGGATTGGATGAGGGTGAGCAGACTGAAGCTGAATCCTGACAAGACGGAGGTGATGTTGGTGGGTAGGGTTGAAGAAGTGGTGGCCCCCATCATTGAGGGGATTTGCCCCCCTTTAGCCACCTGGGTCCGTAGTCTGGGGGTGCTTCTCAATTCATGGCTCTGCCTGGATTCTCAGGTGGCAGCTGTGGAGAGGAGTGCCTTTTGCCAGTTACATTTGGTGCGACGGCTGTGGCTGTATGTTTTGGACTCTGACCTGGTCACCATCATCCATGCCTTCATCACCTCTACACTGGACTACTGCAGTGCACTCTACGTGGGGCTACCCTCGGTGACAGTCCAGAGGCTGCAGCTGGTGCAGAATGCGGCGGCCTGCCTCCTTAGGAGGACGGGTTGTCGCAAGCACATTACACCAGTGCTCCATTCTCTGCACTGGCTGCCTATTGTCTTCTGGGCCTGATTCAAGGTGTTGGTGTTGACCTATAAAACCCTAAATGGCCTGGGCCCCACCTACCTGCAGGACCGCCTCACGCCCAAGGCCGTGCTGTCCCTGCAGTTGGCTGGGGACGCCAACCTCCCCTCTTTCCGGAAACTGTGTAAGACTTGGCTGTTCCGACAGGTCTTTGGGGAAGGAGACGGGGAGGGTAGGAGGGTTGGTTCCGCTCTTTTAATGAGTTCTATAAATTTTATGCATTCTATTTTAAGTACTGAATTGTTTATATTTTGAACTCTGTTGTGAGCCGCCCCAAGCTGCTATTGTGAGCAGGATGGGGAGGGCTATAAATGGTTCAAAATTAAATAAATAAATAAAATTAAGAGACAGGACGATAGCTGTCTAAGTTGTCAACATCAAGCAATGTTTTTCTTAGCAATGGCATGCTGAATCCTGCATCAGAGCTGGGGACAGGACTTGATGACCCTCAGTGATGTGGGGCAGAAAATTTTCTGCTCTATTTTTTCAGTTCTAAAAATGCACTTTTTCATAAAATTAATTAGTAGCATATTGAATGGATACCAATACCTAATTCCAATAAAAATAATTTCCAAGTAAAGCTTTGAACATTTAAACCACATTAATTGCACTTTATTGAATTCTGTCCCTAATTTATTTCAGTTCAACTACTTTGTGCTATTGTAAAAAACTTTTGATATATTTATCCAGCACATAAAATTAACCTAGTGTACCTTTAGAGTTTGGTTTACTAAGTTAAATAAACATGCTAAATCATATTCCAATTGATGTATGGCATTGGAGAATATTTATGAAAATCTGAATTGGAAAATTTTCCCTTTCCAATTTTTTTGAAAACCCCCATCACTGCTGGCCCTTTAAGTCCCTTCCAACCCTATAACAGTCATTATTGCACAGTTTAACCCTCCAAGCTCCTAATCCAGTGCCGGAGCCAAGGGAACTCATAGAAGAGGTTAAATGAACATAACCTTAACTAATTATTTTAGGAAAACATTTAAGTGGAGAAAATAAAAGTAAAAAACTCTGCAACTAGAGTCATTTGTAGTATAGTCCAGTTTTTGTGCAAGCTTCCGCTGACAGCATCTCAATCTTGTCCTGCAGTGCTCCTGGCCATTCCAGTCCTAAAAAGCAGCTTTCACATGACTCAGCAAAAGGTCACATCAAAGAACAGTAATTCCTCAAGTGCTTGCAAGGGCTAGTTTCTTGCACCTGCTGAGAATGACCAACTCACATTCCCAGACACTGCTGGCGGCTTCTCTTCCTGCACCAGAAATTGCTCCTCATTATTAGCACATAATAGTGCTTTGAAATATTTGTGGGGCCTGAAATAAATTTCTACTTGTTATAGAGAGTTTCTCCTCTAGCAGGTCACAAGAGAGTAATCTTAAATTAGATTTTGGTGTCACTGGATTTACTGCAAGTTTTGCAGTTTTTGTTGGTTGTAATAAAACCCTACAATACTGCTTTTTCTAGCACCTTCCATTAGAGTATCCCAAAGTTCTTTACAAATATTATGTGGAGGAATTGTCAAACTAGGAATTAAAAAGGAAGGTTGGATATTTCCTTCACTCAGTTTTGTAGAGCTTCTTGGATCAAGGAATGAGGAACCGCTCACAGCTCCACAACCAGAGGAGGGGTCAGCTGAAGGCATCTCTACGAGTGGGAACCACATAGGAGGAACATTATTTATTATTATTAATTTATTTATTATTTTTGGAACTCTGGTATGTATTGCCCAGATGAATTTCAGCAAGAATTAAGTTATTTAATAAAAGCTACACATGGATTTTAAAATCAGGTCATTCCTATTACCATCTCGCTTCCCTTTCGCCCCCCAATTTAATTCTGACATGACTTAGCTGTCAGTCTCACAGAGCTTAAGTGCCCGACTGCATCTGAATTCTGTGGAGCTACTCTGATTTAATTGCACTAGCTAAGAATTTGGCCGTAATTCATTATAACCAAAGATTGTTCCCTACCTTTTAAAGTGTGAAGCCTGGCTTTTAGGTCTTGATACAGTAGTCACTAAAATTAGGTTAGAAAGGAAGATGGGGAGAGAAAGAAAGATGCTAACAGGAATACATGATGTGATTTAGAAGTCTAATACCTTCCATCTTATGAGCGGATGACTAACACGGTATCTCTTTGGAAAGCCGAGGAACTAGCCCAACTTTCCAAAAGCATATAGCAACACAGCATTTGTTTTCAGCTCTATCATTTTGCAAATTTTCAAATTCTCAAGAACAGTCACTAATTTTTAAAAAACCACTAGTACAGTACTATAGCAAGTCCTGGACCAGACCAGGGTAATCCTTAATCCATGCAGCTCTCCAAGCGCCCTCCCCATATCTTCTACAGTGTTACCCATTTGGCACCCAGAGGTAATTATATTAGCAACCAGAGGAAGAAGAACCAGGAAAACAAACCTAACAACTTAGCTACTGAACTCACTATCACCTTGGACCAGTTGCTTAGAACTCTGTTTTTACAAGCAACTCCTGCTAACTGGAAATGTAGCTGCTTAGCACTTCAGAAATCAGACCTTTAGCTACTCTGAGCTTCTCTTTTGCCACCTACAGAATGAACATAACACTCTTGTATTTCTCAGAGTAGCTGCAAGGTTTAAGTTTTGGAAGGTGTAGGAATGCGAGTTATTAACAAATCCTACTTCCTACCCACCAGCTCTCCCACATTCTGGAGTTCCCCAGTACTGTGACATGCTTCACTCCTCCACTGCAGCTACCTCTATATCACCTGCCGGCACATTGACTCACTCTTGCCAACTCTCATGACTATTGCCAATCTTGCAAAATCTGACGTTTGCTTGGAAGCCCCAACTCCTGAACTCCTAAAGCTAAAGGAATTCCCAGTTTCCATGTGAAAAAGGAAAGCTTCTACCCCTCATGATCACATAGACAAAGCTTTAAAAACGCACACAAATTCTAAATGCTCAAAAATCAGAAGGCAGCAAATTTAAAAGTCCCTCCATTTATTTATGTTTAAGTTGCATGTTGGACCAATTCCCCTACCATCCTGCAGCTACTAGTTCTGCAGCCACACAAAATGCCAGCAATGCCTACATTACTCTCCTAACTAACAAGAGCTGAAATCTGGTGGGCGCTTACAATAGGCACTAATAAGCATTGCCTTGGCAAAGTGGCCCCTCTGGTACTCACCCAGTGCAGTGATAGACACTTGAGTGCTAGCATGCCGCTCCCCAATCATTTGCCACTCCCCATCCAGCGTCCGTGTCCACTCTGTCACACGGCACTCATAATGGCCCTCATCTGCCTTGATGCTGTTGAAGATCTCCAGGGTGAAGGAGCCAGGCTGCACCTGCTCCATCTGGATCCCTCCAAAGCTGCTGCGCTCTGAGTAAGAGGGGCCTGGCAGTAGGGTGCCATCCCGGTCCAGCCGCACAATGTCACTGCGCCGGTTCTGCTTATCCACAAGCTGCCATGTGACAGAGACACGGTTTTGGGGCACATATCCTGAGCGCAGACTGCAGCCAAAGCGCAGGCTCTCCCCTTCCAAGACATTACTGGCATTGTTGGTCACCTCCACGGACATGCTGGTCTCTGCAGAGACAGGACAGAAATGTGTGCTTATAGGGAAGCGAGTACACTCACCATTGCCCAGCATCAAGAGGATCATTGACAGCAGAAGCGACTTTTTTACAAAAAGTGCGTAAAACTGCCTATTAATAAGATCTTTGTATATTTTACACATAAAACTATTCAAGATGTGTTTGTGGCCCGTTATGAGTGTGCACTCCCAACCACAATAGGCTGCCCTACATTATCCTACAAAGAATCTTGAGGACTTCTAATCGCTGGTCCAGGACTGCTGACCATGTTTGTGCTTCAGCTGGTATGGTATAAATCTGGTACCTCAGGGCTCAAAGGGTTTTGGTAGAATGCAGATATTGGATCACAACTGCACAATTCCAGTTACCATATGCCCTTGCCCCACATATACTACTAATACAATTTTTGAAGCAGAAAAAAAACAAATTACCCGAGCCACTTTCCAATGCTTTAGGCCTTTAGAAAACTGAAAAGGTAACCTTTCCAATCATATAAAGCCAAAGAACCTGTTTTTCAGAGGTGCTAAGCATCATTAACTCCTATTAGTTTCCTTGGGTGTTTAGAACCTTTGAAATAAAACCAAGCAACACTGGTTTCTAGTTCTGGTGGGCAAGCTCTCAGTCATGAACTTGATTATACTTCCATAGAGCTTTATTATGGAAGGCAAACTATCCCAGGGCAATCTGCTTTTGTTCAGAGCATGCCCACTGCATTTGTATTCTGGGGTCAGCATACCCCTGCTCTGAAATCAGCATTTTAGTCGCTATCATTTTAACTGCTGGTCTGAACCAATTTAAACCATATAAAATTAAAATAATAATAATAATAATAATAAACAAACACCAGCAAATTTCTCTTGAGTAAGAAGAACATTTGCACTCCGGTTCACTGCATTTTCCCCATTGCTGCCAGCAGGGAAAATGCACTGAACATAGGTCTCATCCCTGGGTAACCACCACCTGGGGTAACAGCCTAGTGTTACAAGCAGCCCTTTGTCTACAACAGCTACTTTTAGGCAGCAGTCCAGGACTGAATATAGCTACTCCCAATCCTAGTAACTGCTGAAGGAAAGAGACAATTAAAAAAGTGTTATGTTGCTCCTTATTTCAGGAGAAGGAGCTTTGGAGCAGGCTGCATTTCACCAACATGCTAAAGAACGAGTGGCAAGCACTGCACAATAGCTTCTGCTGGGGACCTGCGTTCACGGCATTTTTCCCATTGCAGTGAGCACAGGGCCCTGATCGATGCGCTTGGTCAATAACCTATTCAGGGAATACATATTTTTTAGGCTAGCTGACAATGCTTGTGTGATGTGACTTGCCATGTCAAAATGTTACTAGGGAAAAAACAATACAAAAAGAATGTATGAATCAGTGGTCTCTCTGATCACTCCTTTCTGTATTAATCACATTCCCTCAGACACACACAATGCATTTAGACAGAAGGGAGACTAAAATAGTTCCACGAGGGCTGTAAGTGATGCAGCCGGAGCTGAGTTAGGTCTCTGTGCAGGTAAGTGGATACCGGCTTGGGAAGCATGCAACCCTTGTCTTCATTGCCCGTGAAACATTCCCTCTGATTAAGGAAGAGCTGATGGAATAGCCTTTGTGAGCAAATAGGCAGACACATCTCAACAAAAGTCATCAAAGCACTTCCAGTATCTGGACGACTGCTAGGATGAGCACAAGGAAGGCTTAGGGCAAAAGTAACCCTTAAAAAGGACAGAGTCCAGTGACACTTTAAAGACTAACTAATATTTATTAGTGCATGAGGTTTTGTCAGCACAAGCAGACTTTCTCAGATGCCAACTCCCTCAGATTAAAAAAGGTTAAACTTTTTAAAGTTTGAGAAACTGGGCAGAGTGGGAGGAGCTGAGGAATAATGCTTGGCTACTTCAGGGGACCCAAATTTCTTCAACCCCTCCACCACCACCTCTTTATCATCAAGGTAGAAACTGCAGCCACCCACAACCACCAGAGTAGAAATCAAATTTTCCAGCCCACAAGTGTAGGTAGTCAGTACTTCCACCCTCATGACAAATCCCTCTGCCTGCAATTCTAGACATTGCCCCAAACAGGACTTTTATTGCATCTGAACTTCTCTGCAGCTAGGATTTCCCAATGGCCAAAGGTGGCTTAGTGCCTCAGGCTGCCAGAAATGGTGGCGCATGCGCACACGCACACACAGTCAAGTAGAAACTTTCAGGCCTCTACTTACTGAGGGGCAGAACTGTGATGGGCGTGTTCTTTGGCCGTTTGCTCTCCTTGTCAATGAAGTCCCCTGTTACGGTTTTCTCCCGCTCTGTCACACGGCAGTTGTACTTGCCGCTGTCCTCCAGGCGGAGGCGGTAGATCTTCAGAACAAAGACATTATCACTCTCTTTAGCCACCTTCAGCTGCCCCAGGGCCTCGCGCTGGGCAAAGTCATTGTTCAGCACAGGCACAGCATTGGGCCCCAGGCTGGCGATCAGGGAGCTGTTGAAGGCCCATGAGATGGCGAAGTAGCGCTCTTGAACATTCTGTGCTTCCAGGATGCACCTGAACTCCACAGGCTCACCCACCGTGTATGTCCGTTTCTCAGTTTCCAGCCGCACACTGAACTCCTTATCTGAAGAGACAGAACAGCACATACCAGTATCAATACGAATGCAGCATCTGCATAGCACTCTACATGCAAAAGGCCCAGCAAGAGTGCACTGGAGATATGATCGTAGTTTTCAAATATCTAAAAGGTTGGCTCAGAAAAAGAAAAAAAGAAAAAAAGAACAATTGCTCTCCACTGTCACTGAGAATAAAACAAGAGGGAAATGGACTTTAAATGTTGCAAGGAACATTTCAGTTAAATATTAGGAAAAGTTTCCTAACTGTAAGAAGAGTTGGGCACTGGAATTAAGCTACCTACAGCGGCTGTGGAATCGCCTTCCTTGGGTGCTTTCAGATACTGGTTGGCCCAGCATCTGTCTGTGATTGCTGTCTGCATCCTCCCTTGGAGCAGGGGATTGAACTAGATGGCCCTTAAGGTCCCTTCCAACCCTACAATTATATGTTTCCAGAAACATAGTGTGATACGTCACGCTTAACTTCGAAACACGTCTCAGAGACTGCTCTCCTCCATAACCCACATCAATTCAAGCACATCTCTCTCTGTTATCAGTATCATGAACACGTACAACAGGTCACCGCAGGCAGTGACGTTTGGTGCAAGCTATTGTTTGCCTTGAAGAGCACCATGCTTCTCGGTGCTTTTCATACTATGCAATAATGGTCATAAAAGTGCTCCCAAACAACTATAACAGGAATCACTAGTTTTCACAATATCCCTTTGAAGTGGAAAAGAGCACTGCTGAGGGGGAAACTACGGCACAAAGTAGGAGAAGCCCATAAACACTCCCATTAGTTCACAGGGAGGAATCTATTCCATTTCCCACCAATTTTTCCACTGAAGGAGTCAGAAGCATTGTGGGACAGCAAGCAAGAATACATTTTGCCTCAAGCTTCATCAGCTACATAGTTGCATAAGTGTAAATGTAGGATTCTTATTGCTAGTGTTAGTAACAAGAGGCAGAAAGTTCCCAGCTGGATTTTCAGACCCCAGGTTGAAACATTGTCTGGACATGTATATGGCTCACACACAATATGAATAGCCTTGAGAGAAAGTCAACTTTCTAACTCAATATTATTCACAGAGTCTTTGTACAGCAATGCTTTTTAGTTGCCTATACTGGGAATGGGAACTCCATGTGCCCATTTTAAACCTCAGAACTGAAGTTTGCTGATAACCAGCCATTGAGGAGAAGGGGAAGAGGAGTAGCCACCCTTATTCCTTCACCAACATTTTAGTAGTAAGTAAAGAGAATTACTTTAACTTTTCTGGTCCCAATATAATACACGTGGATGCCGTCACATTTCTACCTGAAAACTCATTCCATCCAAGCCCACACCAATACGTTTTGTTTAGAGCAAGGTGGGTAATAAACCTGGCATTATGCAGCAATAGCGCATAATGCAGAGTGTAGAATTTCAAGTCTTCTTGTCTTGGCCCATGGATAAAAGGTGTCCTCCAGTGGGAATTTGTATTGTGAGAGTCATGGCACATGGAGCACCAGAACAGAGCAAGGGCTCATTCATACAATCATCTGAAAGCAGATGAACAAGCGGCACAGCCTGTGCTGCTTCTTCCTGCAAACAATCCCAGACCTTTCAGGGGTTGATTTGCACAGGGTTTCTTGCCCTGCAGCCCTCCTTCACGCAAGCAGCTAAGAGGAAAAAGGTGTGCTTTATCTTACATAGTTGCATAAATGAACCCTAAGGAGGGTACTTCACAATCAGTGAAATCCCACAGAAGAGAACAGCTTGTGTAGGTTCCAGTCTCTACTGCCAAGACAACAGCCGTAGCCTCCTGTAGTCAAGTGTATTCTTCGACCGCAGTTAAGGAGATGAGTCACTTACTGTGTGAAGTGTACAGACAGATTTACTAACATCTAGACTGCTCTGCAAGCAGCTCAGTGTCCAGTGGTTTCACCCAGGAAGCTCCTTCACTAGGACCATTTAGAATGATAGCAAGTGCTGTGCGGGATCACAGGGAAGAGCTGGATTCTGGGATATCAAGGCCCTTTGCATTAAAATGACTCTGGCAAGGAGGCGCCTTGGGAGACACTTCCGCAGGGTGAAACTGACATTTATTTATTTATTTTCATTATTTATATCCTGCCTCTCCTGCCTAGGCAGCTTGAGGCAGTTTAGAAAAATTAAAATATTTTAAAATATACATAAAATACATAACATGAACTCCACTAACACTGCTTTAACATTTCTTATGCATGTTTCAGAGCTGTATTGGTGCCCTATGCAACCCTGCAACATGCATAAGAAATGTTAAAGCAGTGTTAAAGTGGTGTTCAAGCGGAGTTAGCATTATGTCTGTTTTCACCCATTATTTAACTTGATCTCACCCAATACTTGGGCACACTGTCAAAGAGAAAAAGAAATGGGAGCCACTCACTCACTGGCCTGCCCAAGCCCAGGAAAGTCTCATTTCAAGTGAAGCTTTAATGCGATGCGTTTTCCCCATTCTCTGCCAAAATCTTTCAGTTTTCCCCTTTGCCCCTGCCCAAGCTAGAGTCAAAACCAACAACAAAGGCTGTGGAAAAAAATCCTGGAGAGACTAACCAGTGGCTTGTACATTGACGACAGTGCCCTCTGATCGCTTGCGGGTCATGGCGTACCAGGACTCATCAGGGTCTTGGATCCACTCGGCTGCCTCACAGTAGAACTCGCCCTGGTCAGATGGTTGTAGGTTATAGATTGTGAGCTTGGAAGTTGTCTCGCCCACCTTGTCCAGACGAATATCCCCTGTGGCCTGCCTCTGTGCATAGGTGTTACCCGCACGCAGAATGAAGTCACGGCTGAGGGAGATCACCTCCATGGCAGGCTCGCCTGCTTTCTGCCGGTACCAGGCAATGGAGGTGTGACTGTGTTGGGTAGTGCTCTTCGACACCTCACACTTCAGCTCTAGAGAGTCACGTTCCACTTTGTTTAGTGTCTGGGATATAGAGATCACCCGCAGAGAGTCAGGAATAACTGCAGTAAGGAGAAGGGGAGAACAACAACAGATGTTAGCAATACAAGACATTAAGTAGTCTCCAAGTTAGGAAAGTGTCAAAAGGGTTTGGCTTGGCTTCTTCAATTCAAAGCAGCCCCGGAGAGATGGCATCTACCTGCAATGAATAATTACAACTGGTAGTGTAAAGTCCTCTCTAATTTACAAAATGTCTCCCCAAAGTCCTTGGTCAATGCAGACTGACTTACAGTCAGCTTCCGAGTACTGTTTCGGCTTAGGATTACATATCCCAACCAACCATACACAGACTTTCACTTCCCTTGGATTACAGCTGCACAGCTTAACAGAGCCCACTTACTATTAAGATATTTATCATAGGTAGCTAAATTTTCTTCTGCTTAATGCCATGCCATTTCTCCTAGCCATGCCCCCCTCATACTTTTCTGAGCAATTCCTCCTCAGCATGTACATCCTTCAAACACGTGTAAGTGCTTACTATGTCCTTCTCCCCTTCAGCTATTGCTTGGCCAAGATAGACATATTGAGTTTCTTTAATCTTTCTCCATAAAAGTCAGGAGACCAAATACCTCTGTTCTTTGTTTATTTCCGTGCACATTTTAACAACCCCTCCGAGCAAAGAGAAGGAGTTTCTGCATTGATGGCAAATGGTTTTGTGCAAGGGCAACAAAGCAGCTGCAGAATCATTAAGCACCTGTGCCTGGGGCAAAAGAGACATCAAGAAACTGGCAATAAAATTAACAGGTACATTTCAAGTTGATTTAGAATGAAGGGGAATTAACAGCATGAAGAATAGGAGATGACTTCCTATTCTCCATTTCAGCCACCACAACCCATCCACTCCCACATCCAGGGGGAAGAAAAGACAAGGAACTCACTATGTAATGAATCGGGAACCAAGGCTTGCACCAGAAAGGAAAAGGTATATTTATACAGAATGGATATTGTCTAATAGCAGCATGACTCCAACAACTCCCTCTTGTGTCCACAATGCAGGCAAAGAGGCAAAACATATACATATACTTTGAAAGAGGTGCAGCAGGTGTCCGTGCCAGGATACAGGAACTGAAAAATGAGGAATATGAAGAGCTAAAAAAAAACAAAAAACCTAGGAGGCATTAACAGGATGAGGTGGCACTCTGCTCCTGTAAATACTGAGGGTAAAGGCTCAAATTCCTGTTGGGGAACAAGTAATTTGTTTTGCTAAGTACAGTGTAACCAGATGTCTAGGAGCATGTCTAAATGTGTAGTAGTTTCCTCAATTCTGATCGTCACCCACCCCACTCGGATCTCCTCGAGTATGCCAGTTTCTACCCATCTAGCTCAGTAACTGAAGCAAGCAGCTAAACTTTCTTCCTCACGATTTCTGCATGATGAGAGATTTAAATTTCTCATTTAAAACCAATATGAATAATTTCCAGAGCAGCTCTGCTCAGCACCTTCTTTCTACCCTCCAGGCCTAGTGCTCTCTTGTAACTTTTTTTTATTTAATAAATTAAAGCTGATCTTCATCTTGTTCAAGTCTCTTTCCTGCTGTGTGCTTCAGGGGCATATAGCATCACTACTTTAGCCTTTGTCAAATACAGCTCAGGGAGTGGAAATGGTTTGCGGGAAATGCACAGCACCTCCACTCCACTGAAAATGGAGCAATAGCTCATGCTATGGCATCCCCAGTTACCTATGGATCAAAATGGTTATAATGTACCCATCACTCTGCTAGTTTGCAGCACAGACCCCCAGTACCCCAATCAATTAATAAAATGATTAGTTGGCCCCCACTCTCCTGTCATTTCGATGTTTGTGTAAGACCTGGCTGTTCCACCAGGCTGTTGGGGGGGGGGGGTTGTTTTTTTCTCCCGCATATGGAATTTTTAACTTTTAAGTTGTTTTTATTGTTTTAATTTGTTGTTCGCCACTCCGAGCTGCCCTGCGGGCAGGAGGGGCAGGATAAAAATAGTTTATAAATAAAATAAATAAATAAATAAATAAATACTACACTCCTTCAGCCTCTCAACAGCTCTGCCAATGCGCATCAGCCCTGGCCTCCAGCACCCATTGCTCTTCAATTCACTAACAAGTCAAAAATATCACAAGGCATTACACAAGGCTATCCCTCATTCTGTGGCATGAGCCAGATTGCACTTAATTGTGGTCCATGGTCTGCATCTATAAAGACAGCGATGTGCATCCCTTGAACCACACAGCACGTGTCCTATTAGGAACAGCAAGAGGCTTGTGCAAAGACTGAAGGTATAATATGGAACATCTATAGAAGCTGAATTTAAAGCAAGGGGCTGTCCATAAAGTAGGATATCATTTTTTTTAGTCAGCTTCCCATCATGACACATTTTATTACACTAGAACAGACTCCCTTCCTCACCCCCCCAAAAGTATGTCACACAACACGTGTATCACCAACCCTCTGGACACACATTTTTAATACTTGTAATTAGGGCTGCAACCAAACTAGTAATTTTGGTTGATTAATCGATTAAGCCTTTGTTGGTGATTAATTGATTAATAAAACAATTCAAATTTGCATACATTTACATAAATACATACATTTGCATAGACACCTAATTTGCATGCGTTGGGTAAGCTTGCCTTCCACTGGAACACATTCCCTTGAGTACGGACTCAGAACTATGGACTGTCAGAAGGTCCTGGCAGCTAACCGATTAATTGGGGGACAAATTGTAATCAGTTTTAGACAGATTAACTGATTAATCGGTTCGCTTAATAGAATAATGATTACAGCCCTGCTTGTAATGTATATCCCCATTACTTCTAAGCAATATCATCTAACTTGTCAAATATAGGATATCTATTGAAAAACAAGGGGGTGCACGGGAGCTGAAGCAGAGAAACACAGGACAATAACCATGCCATATGGGCAATGGGGGGGTCGGTGGGGGGGTGGGAGTGGAAGGGGAGATGAGGAAATAGAATGGGCAAGATGGAGGCAACTGGGATGGGGAGGAAAGGGAAGCAGGGGAATAGACCGAATTTATCTAACAACTGTGTACTAAATAAGTGTGCTGGTGAAGCAAACATGTCAATGTGATGTCAAGTCAACAAATACCTCTCCCTCCTGGTAATGAATTGTCATAGCTTTGCTCTTCCCCACTGACATGTGAACAGCTCCCAATTGCTGCATTCAAACTCATTCACTGAGGAGCAAGCAATGCAGGACGCTTCCTAAGGACCGCCACTTTGCTTACCCTTAGTCTGTTTGGATAGGTTTGCATGCATTTATTCAACATGTACTCACAGTTGGAGCAACTGTGGCAATTATGACACTTAAATGAGCAGTTGTGAGCTTAATCAACGACCCATCTTGATGGACTGGGTTAGTTTACACATCCTTAGCACCATGTCAGGCAGTTTAGAGACTCCAGATGACACAGCTTTATCAGCTTGGCCTGGGCTTACACTCAGTACATCACCACCACAAGCACTGTGGTATCATAAAAACTATATATATTATAATTCCTTAAGAAAGCTGAGGCGAGTGTCTCTTCATGTCACAAGCACCTGCGAGTTCTGCAGCCTAGGCAGATGGGCGAGCTAGTGGGCCTGGGGTGGTGTCTGCGGTGGCCGGAGGTGACATGTACACAATGTTGGGTTCTAAATTAGGAGTTACCACTCAGGAAAAGGACCTTAGAATCACTGTGGACAATACACTGAAATCCTCAGCTCAGTGTGCAGCGGCCGTCAAAAAAGTAAATGGAACATTAGGATTTATTCATAAAGGGATAGAGAATAAAACTGAAAATATCATAATGCCACTATATAAAAGTCTATGGTGCGATCATACCTTAAATACTGTGTGCAGTTCTGGTCGCCTCATCTCAAAAAAGATATTGTTGAAATAAGTACAGAGAAAGTACAGAGAAGGGCAACAAAAATGATAAGGGGGTATAGAACGGTTCCCCTATGAAGAGAGGCTGGATAGGTTGGGGCTTTTCAGCTTGGAGAAGAGACGACAGAGGGGACATGATAGAAGTTTATAAAATCATGAGTGGTGTGGGAACACATTAACAGGGAACAGTTGTTTACCCTCTCAAATAGTACTAGGACAAGGGGACACTCCATGAAACTAATAGGTAACAGATTTAAAACAAATAAAAGTAAGTATTTTTTCACTCAACGCACAATTAAGTTGTGGAATTTGTTGCCAGAAGACGTGGTCATGGCTAGTAGTATAAGTGGGTTTAAGAAAGAATTGGACAAGTTTCTGGAGGATAGGTCCATTAGCAGCTATTAGCCAGGTACCTTTGGGGAATGCTGTTGGTAGCTGGGAGTGAACAACAGGGAATGGATTACCCCACAGTGAACTGTTGGGTACTTCTCCAAGTGACAGAGATTGACCACTGTCAGAGACAGGTGCTGGGCTCAATGGATCATTGGTGTGACCCAGTATGGCACTATTATGTTCTTGCGACATGGCTGGCCAAACACAACTGCCTTATTTGAGCCTGTCTAGGCCTTTGGGGTTGCACTTTTTGCCAACTATGAGGGAGAAGATTCTTAGGGAAGTGTGTCACGGGTTGGGGAGTCCGCACGCCCACTTTACCGGGTTTGTGTGACTCAGTTTCCCTTGCGCACAGTTCTCTTGAATCAGTTTCTCTCACTGGCTAATTCAAGTGTGCCACAATGAAACTTCTTGTCATACAAGGGCCCGATCCTTCCCGTTTACAGACTCTTTACTCTCTGGGTTCACAAGAGCTTGTGGGCTCTTGTTGCTCACTTGTGTTCCAATATTAGACTCTAGACCACTTCTTTATAAAGTAAGAAGTATATTTATTGATTACATAAACAAGATAGTTAAACAGAGTGTTATTAGAAATCAAAGGTAAATATAACGCATTCCTAACTTATACTGTTGAGTTCCTAAACTATTCATCTTATCCTGGAACAAGGTCCAGAAGTTCTGGTTTTCTCAGCCATGCAGGTGAATGGCTGGGCTCTTGGCTTTTGAGAGCAGAATCTGTCTCTCACTTCATCTTCCCCCAGCCTGCTGTTTAAGGATGGTCCCTTTCATATGCAGTCGCTCAAGCTGGCTTTGCAGGAAGAAGTCGCAAGTAGTCTCTTTAATAAGCAACCCCCCTTCTGAGATCTCTGTCCTTATATATCCTGGAGGAAACTCTTAGCCCGTTCTCCAGGCTTCTAGAATTCCCTTTGTTCTCTTATCAGGCTTCTATGTGTCTTCTTGCGCGTAGCCAATGGCTAACTTCATTAGCATTGTTGATGTCCCTGGCCATCCGTCTGGCCCCAATACACATTGTTATCTGTTTGCACTTCCTACAGGCTGATGACGTAGGAGAGCCCCCAATTTGAGTTCTACAATTCTCAGAGTTAACATTACAAACATGTGGAACCGTTGACATTACATAGTGTACATGTATAGTAACATTACATCCATATGAAACCCTTGGCACCACACATTTACCAAACATGTAGTCCCGTGTTACACGTGTGTGACCCCATGTTTCTCCGTGACAAAGTGTATATTGATATCTTCTCCCTGCTTAAGGAGAAGGCTCATAAGAAACCAAAAGGTAGACAGGATTTGGGACAATTGGCTCTCAGCTTACAGTATCTTCATGGGGACTGTAGTGCAGGTGAACTCTGTCAGGGCTGCTCTCTTGGTAAAATACCAGGACATGATGCATCGGGCCAGAAACATGTAGAGAGGGTAATGGCTTGGCTTCTTTATGGTCAAGAATTTAGGGCAATGGTGGTGTTCCATTCTTGAGATGGGAGGTGGTAAATCAGGAGCTTTGGCTAGATGGTATGTGCCCGGCTCAGACTTTTGCCAATCTGAGAACAGGTAGTGGTCAGTTTCTCCCATTTATTGCTACATGCCAGAAGGCAGCGAAAAGGGTTTCAACAACGGGCAATGTTTTCGAGATGATTGCCAATACAGGCACAAGTATAAACAGTGCGGGTGGCAGCATAGTTGTTTCAGCTGCAGGAGGCAGAGGGCCCGCAGCCAAAGCAGAGCTAAGGTGGAACTGGATCCGGCAATGTGGTGTAAAGCACTGTCGCTGATTAACTGGAGTTTTTAACAAGAGTTGTTGGTTTGTATCCCGTAGTTCAGGATCAGGATTACCTGTTGAATGGTTATATGTGTGGGTTTGGGGCCCCTTTTGAGGTAGAAAAGACACACATTGTCAGGTAATTTGAAACTGGTTGCGGGCCTAGAAGGAGTTATGAGGATAAGATTATTAAGGAGATGCAAGCAGGAAGGGTAGCAGGCCTATTTGATGACCTCCTGCTGGCCAATATGAAGGTGTCACCACTCGGGATTATTATTATTTATGATTATTCTAAACATTTATATAGCACCAGTCGTGTGACCTGGTGCTGTACAGAACATAGAAACAGACACTGTCCCTGCCTGTGGCTTACAGTCTAAAAGACAAGGAGTGGGGACAGGGAGAGGGGACAGTGGGAGAGACGGGAGAAGACCGACAAACATTCAAGCAGATGCAAAGACTCAGGTGCGTGTGCTTGGCTTGGTTACAATCAGGTTGCAGCAGTCTGCATAGGAGGGAAGAGAGTAGGTATATGGGGAACGTCTAGCAAGCATTGGGAAAGGCAGCAAGGAAAAGGTGGGTCTTGAGGAGGGATTTGAAGGAGCGGAGGAAGGGGGCAAGGCGGATGTGGGCAGGGAGGGAATTCCAGACATGGGGGGCAGCGAGGGAGAAGGGTCTAAGGTGATTAGGTGAGCAGGAGAAACGAGGGAGAGTGAGGGAGAGGACAGAGGAAGAGCGGAGAGCACATGCAGGAGTGCATAGGGAGATTAGGTCCGAGAGGTAAGGGGGAGCTTGGTCGTGGAGCGATTTGAACGTGAAAACCAGGAGTTTAAACAGGATACGTTCAGGAAGGGGGAGCCAGTGAAGAGAGAAGAGGAGAGGCTGCACATGGTCAAAGCGATGGGCAGAGTGAATGACCTTGCCAGTGGAGTTTTGGATTGCGATAAGGGGGGACAGGTGAGAGCGAGGGAGGCCAGCAAGGAGGAGGTTGCAGTCATCGAGGCGAGAGATAACCATGGCATGAACAAGGGTTTTGGCTGAGGAGGTAGAGAGAAAGGGGCGGATCCGAGCAATGTTATGGAGGGTGAATCGGCAGGATTTGGCAACAGAGTCAATGTAAGGTTTAAAAGAGAGGTGTGTGTGTGCCTAAGAAGTCCCCTGGAGAGCTTAGGTTCATACATCACCTCTTGTATCCGAGGGGTTGCTCGGTCAATGACACCATCAACCTGTGCTCAATTCACTTCACATCCTTTGATTCAGCAATCAAATGGGTTGGGGTAGGGGGAGATGGTGCAATCCTGACAAAGAGGAATGTAAAATCAGGCTTCAGGCGTCTCCCAGTTCACCATGGACTTTGACCTGCCTCACTTTCAATTTGAGGGAGCCTTCTATTTTGATACGGAAATGTCCATGGAGTGCTCCGTTTCTTGTTTCATTTAGTTGGGGATTCAGACAGATACTGTGGCAGATGTGTGCCAGCTGTGGGAGGATAAATTGGTGAAGTTAATGGAACTTATTGAGGGCCTTGGCCAGAGAAGGAAAGTAACTATTAGGGAGCGTCAATCTGTTATAGGACATTTCAATTTTGTGTGCAGGGTAGTAGCTACTGGTAGGGTTTGTTGATGCAAGGCTGGCAAGTTTATGAAGGAGGTGCAAAGCAGGAAGGGTAGTGGGCCCATTCAGTGACCTGACACTTGGTTTAACTAAGTCTCATCATCATGTCAGGGTATCAAGAGGAATGAGGGATGAGCTGGGTGTTTGGAAGATCTTCTTATGGGATTATAATGGAGTGTCAGTGTGGTGGTCTTATTTTGAAGGCGGACTTCAATTATGATGCTGTACGAGGAATTGGTTTGGGGCTGTATTTTCAGGGTAAGTAGTGTGCAGAGCACTGGACTGAGGACTGGCAGGCAGCAGGGTGGCTAAGGGACATCACCTTCCTGGAATTCTTCCCTATATTAGCGCAGTTAACGTTTGGGTGGAAGAGTTCAGGAATCATCGGGTTCGTTTCTGGTGTGAAAATATGGCGGTGGTGTGGGTAGTTAATGCTCAGTTTACAAAGTCTACATCTGTCATGGTATTGGTTAGAGTTTTTATGAGGCACCACTGTTTAGTCAACATCATCATTTTTCAGGCTAGACATGTGAGGACTGGACAATGACATTGCAGGCATAGTAATAATAAAAAAAGATATCAAGGGCATGTTGTTGCTAATAAATTGGAAAAGGTTAATCATTTTAAGTATTTGGGGATTACTTTTATTCTCTTCTCTTTCTTGGTTAACTTAGACTGAATTGCTTAAAAAGGGGGATCTCAGTCAGCTCTGGCCATCAAGCGGTTTAGCGATAAATTTGCAGGGTGTTCTGTTCCTGCTGCCCTGGAGCTTTTTTCTCTAAAGTTTCCTCACAGGTTTTATATGGGGCTGAAATATGGGGTTATGCAGTTCATGAAGATATTAATATTCGTTTCTGCATAATTTACTTGGCCTTCCTCCTCTACTCTTGCCTCCTTTCTCCACTTGAAGTCTAGGCACTTTTGACTGCTGTTAAGAAGAGGCTGTTAGGTTTTTGTTTAAAATTTCTGCCTTTCCCCCTATCACATTCCCCAAAACATGTTTGTTAGAAGATTATGAGAGGATACAATCTGAGCAATCCTGTTGGTTAAAATTGGTTATACAGACTCTTACTTCTTGTGAGTTGGGTTATCTTTTGATGGATTATAATAAATTGTTTTCAACCAAGGATAAGTTTTTATTTTTGCAGAGTTCAGTTCAGTATTTATTTGTTTCGACAATGGGTCATAACAATAACATACAAAACCGAAAACCATTAAACAAAATGTTTTATTATTTTTTGCAGGGGGTTGCTTGTCAAAATGATTTTGCTATCGGTCATGCTTGTCACATTGCTGCACTGTACACCCTATGGAAGGTTGATGGTTGTGTGGAACATTATTTGTCAATGGATTTCAGAGGGAAGGTTAAAACTGCGTACTGCAGACACCACCTGCAACAAATGCCTACAGCTATGCTTGCGGGTAGAAACTTCAGGTACTTGAGACTTTGTCCCTGCCAGGCAGGCGTTACTGAAGATACTGTTCATTATATTCTAGAGTGCTCACTTTACAAAGACTTAAGAGATGCCTGGTTTAGACCACTGCTAAGGAAAGTTGTCTTATTTTTCTAGGTCACAAAGTTTATTTGGCAAGAAAAGGACGTTTTTCTGTTGGAAAAGTGGCAATATTTGCTTATTGGGCTGAACAGCATGGAGATACCTTCTTCTACAACTGTAACAACTTTTGGGAGAAACTGTTGGTTGTATGCTTTTTACAATATATATGATGATGTTTATACCTTGTTTATTTTATTATTGTTTATTATTATATTTGTTGTTTTCAATTGTAACAGGCCATGGCGAAAGCTAGTGCTATAAATAAAGAGTCAACATCATTGTTTTCCAGGCTAGACATATTCCTGGAATGGACAATGGCACTGCAGATGCTCTTTCCCATTTCCAGGTCGAGAGGTTTCACACCTTGGCCCCTGGAGCCAGCAAGGAGCCTGAATGGATGCTTGCAGAGTCTTGGTTACTGGATATCTTGACCAGGGTGAGGGGCTCTGCCCGCAAACATTCCAGGCATATACGTAGGCATTTGTGGAATTTCAGGACTTTGTGGGGGAGAGATTCGGCCCCCTTTGTCTGGCCAATATCCATGAACTCCTATCCTGAGGTATATGGTGGCGTGAGCATGGTCTGGCTCCCTCAACAATAGCAGGCAAGCTTTCAGGGATTACCTTTTGCCGCAGGGTGGCTGGGTTTCTCGCCCCATGTGGAGTTTTCTGCCTAGGAGAGCTCTGGAGGGCTGGTCAAGTCAATTGGGGTGCACGCAGGATCCGAGGAGACCCACTACACTGGCAAGGTTAAGGGGGTTTGTGTTAAACCTGCCACGTATTAGCAGAGGGTGGGGTGGGGGGTGGGGCTTGTAGAGAAGCTGTTTCAAGCGGTTTCATCCTGATTGCATTTTTGTGTGTGTTAAGAGTAAGTGAATTGGTGCCCGGATTGAGGGTGGATTGCTCTGGAAGCTGAGTGTTAGAGCTTAGGGATGTTAAGAGTTTGGTAGAGTGCAAGTTTAATGTTTGCTAAAAAAAAATTCAAAAATGACCAAGGGGAACAGGTGTGTCTATCTGTGGGGGGATTCACAGTTATGCCTGGCTGCAGCTGTTCCCAATTATTTGGCACCGAGGCCTTTTGGGGATGGACCATTGCGGGTTCATTTTTCACAGTTTCAGTTTGTGAAGGGGTCTGTCAGCACTGGTTTTAGAGAGTTCGGTTCTCACTCCTTTAGGACTGGGGCAGCCTCAGTTGCAGTAGAGGCGGGCCTGTGTGAGGAGGAGATTCAGGCCATAGAGAGATGGAGATCTGGGGCATATAGGACTTACATTCGTTAAGAGAATGGCAGGGGCTTGTTTTCATTTCTTCTTTTGTTTTATACAGGTAATCTGGGCTGCCAGACTCAGACTGAGACTTGTCATGTGAAGCCATAGCATTGTTTGCTGGGCACACAAGCGGGCAATGGCTACACCGAGAGGATCACAACTTGTGCTTAAAAGACTGGCCCAAGTTGATTACTTCAGTAAATCTGGAATGTGCTTGGCACAGTTCATGCCAGCGTTTTTAAGGTTGGTGGCCGATACGTTTGCCCTGGATGTGGTTGTAGTGCATTTGGGCAAGAATGATTTAGTTTATCGTAAGTGTATTCGGTTGGTTTTAGATATAGTGGGATTTAGCTTGGGTTAGAGAGCTGTGTCCTGGGATAGTTTTAGTATAGTCTGAGATGCTCGAAAGGAAGGTTTGGAGAGGTACTAGGTGGCCTTCAAGGGTAGTTAGGGCTAGAAAAAAAGGTTAAATAAGGAAATGGGTAAGTGGGTTTGGGAGTAAGGTGAAACAGTTATTGACCAATGTAGAATTTCTAGCTTTAGCGAGTGTGGTGTAGTGGAGAAGGAGCTAGACTTGGTCCTGGGAAACCAGGGTTTCCTGTCCTAGCCATGAACTCACTGGGTTGCCTTGGGCAAGTCACAACCTCTCAGCCTCAGCTCCCCATCTGTAAAATGGGAGCGTGTGTGTGCGTGCGCGTACACAGTGTCTCTCCCTGTGTGTTTCCCCTCATCCTTGTCCATCTTAGATTGTAAGCCCACTGGTCAGGGACCTGTCTCCCCAAACATCTGTGACTGTAAAGCGCTGCAGATGCCTAGTAGTGCTATAGAAATGATCATTAGTAGTAGTAGTAGTTTCCCCACGAGCAGGGGCGGCTGGTGGGTTTTGAGGTTGAAGGGGTAGTAAGGCTGGGCTGGCTGGCGGCGCCAGGGCAACCGTGGGCAGCGCCAGGGCAACCGTGGGCGACATAACCCAGCAGCAAGGAGTTCCGAGGGTTAATGTTGAACAGACATTATATTACTTAATCCAGCAATTTCAGTTAGGTTAGGCAGGTTATAATCACCTCCTCTGCCAGGTTTAAAAGCAGGCAGACAACCTTAAACCTCACTTACAAGCAGTTTTAGCAAAGACACACACACACGCAGCAGAGGTTAAGAATACTGCTTCAGAAAGAAGGGACTTGCTGCACGTATGTTGGAGGGACCCCAATCCCTGCTTCAGAAGTCCCTTCTGAAGCAGTATTCTTACCCTCTGCTCTGCGTGCGTGTGTTGGGGGAGGGGAATTTCAAGGCCCATGAATCACCAGACTCACAGTTACATCACATTTCCAGCATTGTGAACACCCCTAACTTCCTAAGATCACCAGACTGTCAATTTACATCTCAGGATTTCCAAAGCACCAAATTTCCAG
>QEPC01014265.1:625075-646927 GCA_003113815.1 Sphenodon punctatus | reverse complement strand
CCTCTCCCACCCCCTCCCTCACCCTCCCACACCTCCCCTGCTCCCCCAAGCGCCTTCGTCCCTTTTCCCTCGCTGCCCTGCACGCCTGGAACTCCCTCCCTGCCCTCTTCCGCCTTGCCCCCACCCTCCACACCTTCAAGTCCCTCCTCAAAACCCACCTCTTCCGCTCCACCTTTCGTAACTCCTGCTGATCACCCACACCCAGGATTATCCCCTACTTATCTGCAAACTCCAATTTACTGTAACTAAGTCAAGAACGTGTACCTGAGTTCTCGCATCCTTGTGAATGTTGCATCCCTTGTCTCTCCCTCTGTTCCCCCTTCCCTGTCTCCCCTCCCTCTGTCTTTAGATTGTAAGCTCTCGGGCAGGGACCATGTCTATTTTATTCTCTGTAAAGCGCCAGGTACATTTCTGGTGCTATATATAAATGCTTATAATAAAATGAAAACTAAAAAAGGTAGAAGGAATACAAATAAGTTTGTGAAAGATAATTATTTAGTGTGCTGAAAGGTACTGTCCCTGCTTTCATCTGTGATCCTTTGGGTGACTTTAAAACTAAAACTTTAGAGCTCAAGTCACTGCACACATTTGAAAATTTTGACTTTTTAATAGGTTGAGTTGTAACTCAAAACATCAGTCCTGCACATAGAAAACATATGTATATGGTGTACGCAGAGCCTCTCACACAGACATCCTTTTTTTCCAGCTCTGTCCCAAAGTTACCTAGTGGGCTATTACAAATTTTCATAAGCACATACAAATGTATGCAAATTAAGGGTGGCATGAAGCATCCCCATTTTTGGCAATCAAATTTTGGAAGGTATGAGGTAAGCTTTTTTCATCCCACCACTTCCATTCATAACAGGTCATGGGGTAGCCACTAATTACTCATGAGCTGTTATGTCCAAATGCTGGGGGCGGGGAACAACAGCCACAGAGTTTCCAATACGTAGCAATGCTGTTGCGACATCTAAAATCACCCATTTCTTTTCTACACCCAAAAGACCAATCTCTCTCTTTTTTTGACCAATGAGAAACACACTACTCTGAATTCTAAGGGGAGTTAGTGAAAAAGTCCTTGTGATAGTCCTTTTCAGCACACTAAAGAATCATCTTTCACAAATTCCCTATGACAGCTAGCTGTACCCGAGTTATTCCCGCTCAGCCTCATCAACCTGTTCCCCCAAAATACACTGGCAAAAGAAATAGGCTTACTCAAGTCACTTATTTCCATTCCACACAGCATCCGGATATTATTTGGGAGGGTGTTGGTAGTAACAAAGCAGAGATCTCCAGATTAGTATTGTAATCCCCTCAAACCTTGCTACAGTGCACCATACAAAATTACTCCTCTACCTAATCAAAGGGAATGAAAAAGCACATCTATTTAATACAGAGGAGATGAACTCCTGAAGGTCACCGCTGGGTGGATGTGATTCAAGAGAACATTTGACAAGGACATGCACATCAATTGCTTGTTTCATACAACAGAGACCCAGACGAAGAAGTGGAACAGGGAGAGCGGAGCAGTTAAATAGCAGCTTGTTTCCATTACAGCTGAACTAAAAGGCATGTACCAATAGCTGTCTTCATGTATGCTATGAGGTCTCATTCTCACTCTGTTGCTAGAATCTGGAAATTCCCCTCCCCCTGATCTTCCAGGGTCAGGCAGCACAAGGTTAACTGAAACACAGTAGAATATAAGGATAAAAGAGATCAATGCTTTTGCCCAGAATAATTACAACAGAAGAATCATCATGCCAAGTGAGGAATGGTACATCGAGCTGAGTGCTCTGCTGTATGAGGCCGGATCAGTCAATTGAATGTAGTATTTTCCAACATCACCAATACTGGATGCTTCAGAGAGGCTGTAGTCTCCATTAAAGAGAAGCTTTAGTATAGCGCTAGTCTATAGGACAAAGGAAAAATCAGCTAATCTCCAATAAAATAAGCGCCTAGACCAAGTCAAGTCAATTTATACATTTTTAAACTGTCCTAAATAATTAAAACATAGTTCATGGTGATATTGTTGACAGCAATACAAGATAGTATCACTAATAAATGATATCTTAACACTTCAGGATTTATCTCCATTCCTTGTAGTAAATATAACTTTATACATTAATCACAATCTTAATCCTGATCTTGTTGCAGAGAAAAAGCAGACACTGCAACTGGATATGCTTGGCCTTGCTGACCGATAAATAGTTTAAATTCTCAGGTTCAGAGAAATGAACCTTTGCACTGGAACAAAGGGGAGAGGATTTGGACCTTGTTTCTTAATATAGCAGGCACTCAAAAAAAAAAAAACAACCCCTGAAAAAACCCAAGAGAGTTTCTCTACAACAGCCAAATCGCAAAGGCAGAAATACTGTTTAAGAGAAATAGTCTTATATCTGCCAAGTACCACATCAGAATGAAATAGGGAAAATCTCAGACTTAACAAAGGCCGATAGTCTAGCTGCCTACCCATATGATACAATGCATATACTACCTATTTCCACATCTCAAAAACCTAGCTGCTGCTGAAGCAATTAACTCTACACCTGGAGATGAGGGACCCACCTCCCCTCAAGTGTTAAAAAGGCAAATAAGCGATAGCCTAATTAGCTTTACAGCTTATGCTTGTGTACACAATAATATGGAAGCTCATCTTGAGTGTCTGACACACCTATGAACTCATTCAATATCAAGATGACGCATGTATATGCGGTGTTAACTTTCTACACTAGCGAAAAAAGTCACTTTAAACTTCACAATTTAACTTTCACCCTTTAGGCAAGTGATGTACTTTTGGTTGTGGTCAACAATACCTAAAAAAAAAAAGGATTTTCGCCCCTCTGCCTTTACCTGAAAGTGGAAGAAAACCTTAACTATGGAATCATTACTGACTGCTCAAAAATAAATGAAAAATCTACACAGTATCTGGAAAATGCCACCTCTACTTACACTCATGTTACTGCTGCATTCCTGGGTTAGTGCCATGAAATACTGCAGCATGTTTTTCATATAACGGCAGGTCATTGTTTATTTAATTTCCAGAAGAACTAAAGAGTTAAACAAGACGGCACGGCAGCTGCTGCACAGGAGTGGTGATAAATCTTCAGATTACAATCTTCAAAAACAATACCTTGTTTCTGCATTAGCGATTGTTTGGTACAATTATGTTGATAGAAATACAACTATCAAAACAACTGGACAAGTTCAAGAAGTGGAAGGAAGGGGAAGAATAATAATTCAGCAAAGATTTTCTTAAAAATAAAAAAAATAAATTAGGTCAGTTATCTAACTAAAGGCCCAAACTCCTCTTCACTTGATGTACTGTCTATTAAGTCGTTTTCACACAAGACACTCTCCACACACCCACTATACATGTTGCAGGGCAGCAGTGTTGCCCTATAGGTGGCCCTGTAACATGTATAAGTGGGGTGGGAAATGGGCAGAGAGTGTCTCATGTGAAAACACCCTTTGTCATGCACTCTGCCTGATCCACATACTCATTAAAGACAATTACACGAACTGTATTCAGAAGATCGGTGTTTACAACTGAAAGCTCCCATTACCTGCCAGAGATATTGCACCGGGGTACAGCAGGTCAATATGTTACTGTAACTGCCAATTTCTGGGTACACGGAATCTAGACATCTGTACATTCGCTTGATATATTAGCCTGGGGGTTTTTTCTTCAAAAAAAGGTAGTAGAGAAACAATAAGGAGTAAATAAAAACAGGGACAGGTGGTATCCAACTAGCATCTAGAAGCCCCAGCTGAGATCAAAGCCCCATTGTGCTAGGCACTGTAGACAGATACACAATCTAAGTAGATCAGACAGATAAAGAGAAGTGTTTACAGTTGGCATTTGCAATCCCTGTCGCACCCATGAATGGCAAACAGCTGCCTAGACCAATCCATTAGGAGGCACCTCCTCCTGCCTTTTGGAGCTGGGATAATTATCCCCGAAGAATGCCCAGTGCTAATATGTACAGAAGGGACATGCACTGACTATGCTGGCATCTTGCCAGTAGCCCAAGGATTGCCTGCAAATGTTTTTAATGAGAAAATAAATGCAGGCAGCATTGAATCCAACTTTTAATCTGATCTTCCTTGATAGACAAGTAGAAGCATCTTCTCTAGATACGCTACTAGAACAACTTGCATTTCCTCAGCTATACTACAGTTATGCTACAGTTCTATATGACAAGTGTCGTCATAGGAAGTTATGAATCCAGCAATGATGTATGTTGTGAAATCTTCCCTTGTAACATGGGGGCAGTCATGATGTCAAAGATGATGTATTTACCACTGAATGTATAAGTCAGAGCTAAACTTATTGTATGGGGAGTTTGCTCAAGCTAGTTGAACATTAGTCAGGAAATTAGAATTGTAAACTTCAAAAGCCAGGACAATCGGCCCACATATGTAACAGAGACCATCTGGATAAACTTAGGTTAAGGTTAAATAATAGCTGAATGACCAACAATGGAAGTTAATCAAAAGCTCAAAGCAAGGCAACTTGAGTAAAAGAGAAGAGGTGCTTTACACTATCAGTATGTGAAGATCACAGCTGCTGTGAACATCAGACAAAAGATTTTGGGCATCTGGAACAGGGCATAGGTAGCTACTAGAGAGGGAACACCTTATCAGTTAAGTTAGCATTGCATAGTTTGTTTTGATTTCATTTTCTTCCGCACCTTCTGTATTCACTCTGAACTACTATTATCGGACTTCATTCTTATATTAAAAAACCTCTCATTATAAAGCATGCGTCTCTATGGTTACTGGCACTGTGTACTGACTGGGAAAATCTTTCTTTAACGTCAATCAAGATGGACCTAAACCCATTTACTTTTCTGATGACTGTGGAGCCAGCCCTGAGACTCAGGTGACAAACGATTAACCCCTTAGAAACTGGCACACTCTGGGGAAAGTGGTACCCAGTGGTTACTGTAAGTGAGGTAACTGGCAGTCCCCCAAAGCACCACTGGACCAGCCACGACTCAGAGAAGGGAACCCCAAAATCCTAGTCACAACAAGTGCATTGGGAGTCTTCATACAGCCACATTTGCTCCAGGTTCCCCATCATATGGCGAGTGTACAGCACCCTGTTGTCCTGGTAACCAGATAAGACAGTGCCACTGTTTGTGCTCCTCCTGCCAATGAGCAATGGTTGCTGTTCACAGCGCTGCCCCACTTCTTTTGCCTGTCTCTGACGTGCATGGCAGCAGGTGCTGAGAGGCAGGGCATCAAAACTTAATGTTTATGCTTGACAGCAGCAGAAGTTTTTCCAGTTCTATTAACATAGTAATCTCCCCAGCTCTGAAAGCTATCATTCCACACAGTCTCCTAAAGGAAATTCTCCCCTCCCCATGGGCCCAACTCCAAAGGCACAAAAATAATGCTGAGTTATTATGGCCGCTAATTTGGTCACAGCAGTTCAAAAGACCAATAAAAACAAAACAAAGAAGAAATATGTGGAATGGCAGAGAAATCTCAACCACTTTTTGCTAGCTAAGCAAAAAATAAGCAGGAACATTTACTAGAATTAACCCTCAGGCAGAAGCAGCTAAATGGCAAGAGAGCATGAATTCTCAAGCCATGACCCTAAAGAAGAGGCAAAGGAGGCCAGCCTTTCACTTAGTCCTCACTCAGTGTTCTTATGGGGGGAGAATTCATTTCACACACCATCAGTAGCAAATTCTTTCTAGCAGGACAATGATGTAGACTGCCTTATAGTTAATTCATATTCTGTGTGTGTAATTTCTGCAGGGCTCCCCACTGCGGATGGGTGGGAGGGGAGGTGTATGCCAATGGCATATGCAGCATCAGTAACAGATTCTAATAGGAGTTATGACACAATTAAAATTAGCAAAAGGTCATGGGGGAAAGGTTTCTTTTTAAAAAATAAAATAAAAATTCTATCCCGTCCCCTCCTGACTCTGGCAGCTCGGGACGGTTTACAATGTTCTTCCAGCAGTGAAGAGCACCAAATACAGATGTGTTGGTCCTCCCATATGGAAGGAAGGAGAAGAGAACAGGGAGAAATGTGATGCTGGGAACTGCAAAACTAGAATATACGTTTATTAGGAACTTAAAAATATTAGCAGAACTAAAATATTTTTCTGTTTAAACCTTGCAAACTTGATTGCAATGTATGATGTGAATATATGTTTTCACAAAGCAATACTGTTCTGTAACACAAAATCAATGATTGGAGTATTTATTTATTTTTATTTTTGTACTCCCAAATTGCCTCCTTCAGGACCAATTTTGGCAGCTCAAAATGCATGAAAGAAGTAGGTTTTAGACTAAATTCTCGTATAACTTTCAGCCATCACACCATATCAGTGCAAAGAGATGCAACCAAGGAATCCTCATTCTGACAGTCATTTTCCTTACAAGCTTTCCTCTGGTGTTTGAGGAATTTCATCTGCCCCAAGCAACAGATAAAAGCCATTTCCCAAAGATCTTCACTACTCCAGAGAACTTAGCTCAGGGGAGGGTGGGGGGGGAGGGAAAGAGGACATGTGATGTAATCAGTACCTAAAAACCCTCTTCTTTCTATACTTAGACTATCAACAAATCAGATTTCACAGCCAGCTGATGCTCTATAGGCAAATTGTGACAAAGCACTAGGAAGCCTTCACGTATAGACATCCAGCTGACTCAAAGTAGTGATGTCACTTTATCCACCGATTTCTTAATCTTCTGATATTATAATAAAAGGTAGGTAGAATTTTCATTATGAAGCAAAATTATTTTTAAAAAATCTGATTTGGAATGCAGCTGAATTTGTCAAAATTTTGTTCAGTGGAAAGATTTCTGTATAATTTTTCCTATCCTGGGGCAAGTTTGATATGCCCAATTCAGGGCAACGGCAGCCACTATGCCCAGTTTATGTACCAGCCCCACTGGGATGGAAACCACATTGAGGAAAAATTACTCTTGATTTAGAGCTAAGTGATGCGCGGGATCTGATCCAAGAGTTAACTGCAGCGGATCCACTCGGTGGCTGTGATCATAATTAAAATTCAACATCCTTATAGGAATGATGTCACAGAAATCCACTACAGTAAATAAAGGTCACTTACCAGTAAACTTTGTTATGGGTCTGGATTGCTAAGCAACATTGCCCTGTGCAGGCCTAGGCTGCTTAGATTTAGATTGCTGAAGGAAGGGCGGAGATTGTGGGTTTTGAGCAAGCGCACTCCTCTTCTTGTTAAAGTGTGCACCTAGTAAGGAGATTCTGCAGCCTCATCTCCTTGTCTTTGAGGGCTCTTGTGGAGAGACTTTCACAGGAGTTACAGCCCTTACAAATACGGCTGCTTGCCGACATTCAGGGAGAGGCAGGTACTAACTCACATTAGCAAGGATCACGTGACATCCCTGCTCATGTGCATGGGGTTTTAGCATTATTTTTCCATTCTCTCGTTAAATTCAATAACGGGATACAGGGCTCAAAATCCAGTTCTGTATCCAGTTATTGAATTTAACGGAAGAACGGAAAAATAACGCTAAAACCCCGCACACACGAGGGGCGGGGGGAGGATCTCATGAACTTCGGCAAGCAGCCTGTGTCCCTCTCCAAGGCAGAGCAGGCACTCATGTTGGTTAGAGAGGGGAACCACACTGGAGCCCTTAGTGCATCGCTTGAAGCCTTGCTTCTTACCGGTGAGGGCTGCCATAACAGCTCTCTGTAAGGCGGGAAACTACTCACTGAACAATAGATGTACAACTATCTGCTATATAATACAGCAAACTAACAACCACAATAACTACTAACAAAAATTGTTTAATACAGAGAGCAAGTCATTTGTCTTTCATCAGGCAGCTGGAAGGAACTGGGAAGTTAAGGCTCTGCCCCACCCCACCCGCCTCTCATACCTCTAGATCTCGCAATCTCTCTTCTGGAGGTAAGAGGGATGAAGGCAGGTGCCTAGGCTTCTAGAAAAATCCTACTGGAAGTCAGACTGAAACTACTTTGAGGGAAAAGCTCCTCCAAATTGCCTGAAAGCTACCATGTGATCCCCATGAGTGAGAATCACAGAGCCACTCGAAGAAAAACATTTCATTTCAAAAAGGAAAGCTGCAAAAAGAAGGTTGCTAGATATAAATTAAAAAGGAGCAGTTACAAGGGTCAGATGCCTGCAGTCAGAAAGGGGACAAAGCACTATAATAAGGTCTTGGATTAAACATATACCACGAATCAAAAAAGACAGCAAGACCAAGTCCCCTGCCTGTTGGCCTGCCTAATCAGGCAGAGCCTTAGTGGGCACAGGGCATTTGCTCGCTCCCCCTCCTTTCCTTGAAGAAAAAGGCGCGCACATTGGCGGTTTCGCCGCCGCGGGGCCGCAAGGATTGAGGAGTTGCCTAGCAACCCTTGCCAGTTGGCTCAGGTGGCAGGAGAAGAAGGAGTTCTCTGACGAGCTCCTGATCAGCTTCTTGATCCCGGCCCTCCCACCCCCACAGAACGTTTTTCTTGCGAGCAATAGCTCACGCCCTCCCCCCCCCCCCCCCGTAGCACATACTTTTTGGCAAGTGGTAGGTAGCTCGTGGCTCAAGGGACCTTTGCTATCAGCTTCTTGTCTGGGGGGGGGGGCACCTACAGCACCTCCCTCCTTATTAGGAAGGTAGCACAAGGGTTTGGGGAGCAGCTGACTGGAACCCCTCTTCCCCTCCCCAAGCTAAATTATTGTTGAGTTCCCTCATCAGGGGCGACCCTTCCTCGCGGCGAGGGGACCTACAAGGCCTCAGCCGAGGCTCACCTCACGCCGAACCTGCACACGGTTGCAGCCTGGTACGGCGTGCAGCATACGGTAGGATTCACATCGCTTTGCATAAAATCCAGCGCACTCATGGCCAAGGGTAGCGGGCAGAGCAAGGGCAAGGCCCCAGCTAAGTCAGGTAGGAAGGAACTAGGTAGGGCCCAAGTGAAGAAAATAACGAAGGGTCCGTGCAGCAGAGACGGCGAGGACACGGGGTTCCCTGCAGGCCCCCCTCAGGGGTGATGGGGACCCATTTGCAGCAGTTTTGGGTTCACTGCAGGGAAGGCTGGGGGAGTTGTGAGGTGGCTCTCCAACAATGGCCGGTACCCCTCCCCCTCCTTTTGTCCCTCTGACTGTGGCAGATCCCCCCGCAGCAGGCCTGAAACGCCCCCACACAAGGTTGGTGGGGAAGTCCCACCGTGAGGGCAGGGTAGGCACCACTGCCTTGTTCCATCTCGTTTTAGGGAAGAGAGCCTGGATAGGCAGCGAACCAGAAGGAACCCGCAGCAGGCGTGGCAGGACCAGGTGGCAACTCCCGAGAGACGGCAGCCTCGACGAAACCCAAAGAGTGGGGGGCAGGACCACGATTCAAATCCTGAAGAGACTGCCCGTGATCTCCAGCAAGAGAGGCAGAAGCAAGTGGATGCGATTCTGAGGCGAATGGAGGCAATCTATAAGGTTGTATGGGATGCCACCACTACGCAACCCAGGCCAGTTCAACAGGCGGGGAACCCCAGCCTGGACATCCCCCCTCCGCAACTGCATGACTATATGTCCCCTCCTCAGGGTGAGTAGTACAGCAGGCCTATTCCATGCCAAGGGGGTGGCCATAACCAGGCAGGGGTGGGGGCGCATATCTCCCACCACGGTAACATTAAGAGCCCTCCAGCGAGATATTTATTTTTATTTATTTTATAGATTTCTATCCCGCCCCCTCCTGCAATGCAGCTCGGGGCGGCTAACAACAAGATGGGGGTGGACTGGCACCTGGGTGCCATGGCCCAAACGGCAGGACCTCCAAGTTCACATGGGGTACCAGCAGTCACATGGGGTACCATGGCCGTTCGAGCTGCGGTGCCCCAGGGCGGCATGGGCCCATCAATGAGCCAGTACATGCATGGGGCAAACACGATAGCCATAATACCTATAGGCGATAGGGGCACCTATCCAGGTCTGTGGCAGCACAGTGTGCACACACCAGCTGTCCCTCCACAAGGAGTCGCACAGCAGGCAACTCAGGTATGGGACTATGGGCCCCTCCAACAGGATCTTGCCACCATGCTTGCTGCGCCAATCAAAACAGGCAGGAACTGCCACCGCTGGCAGGCGGTTTCGCTGCCATCACAGCACCCATCTCATGCAGGACACAAGGGATAAAATATGGAAAGGGGAATATGTGGATGTTTTTTCACTCCTATTCACTGACCCCGTCCCTGACTCAACGGCAAAGGATGAACCCGAAGACAGGGAGCATTTTAAAAGACCCAAAGCCGACCGGAATTGGTCTAACTGGTTGGCTGCCTTCACCGTACTAATGGGAGTCATGGTGGAGATGTCCCCTGGGAGGGCAATGGAGCTGATAAAGTATCAGGACACTGTCAGGTGAGCCTTTGATACTGGTTACCTGGGGGCTTGGCTTTGCTATGACGAGGCCTTCAGGAAGCGGGCATCCATTACCCCAGACATGTGACGGAATGTTTATGCACAAGCTCTTTGGTTGGAATGCATGAACAATGCATCCAACGCCCCAAGGGCAGACAGCGGCCACGCACTCGTGCGGGGAGGGGTTGCGCCCATTAATGACCCCTTTCAAGCAGACAGGCGCCGCACCCCCTCAAGGGGTGCCACCTGCTGGGAATATAATGGTGCAGGGAGGTGCGCCCGCTCCCCCTGCCGCTTCTGGCATGCTTGTGCCCATTGTGGCGGCAACCACCCAGCAGCAAATTGTGGCCATGTCAGAGCCACAAATAGAAACAGACAGGGAAGGTAATAATGGGGGTGGAGCTGGCAAGGGCACGAACACCGGTGTGCCATGAAGCGCTCCTCAGAGTGCTTAGTGAGTGCCCGGACCGGAATGTGGTGAATTATGTAGTTGAGGGTTTTAGATGTGGATTTCGAATACCGACTGTGGGAGTACAAATCAGACAGCAGGTGACCAATTTAAAGTCAGTAGTTGGCCGGGAGCATTTGGTGCATGCCAAACTCCTGAAGGAGATCAGGGAAGGCAAGGTGGACATTTATTGGCACAGTATTTGAATCTGTGGCGGAGGAACTTGGGGTTCCCCCTTGCCCCGGAGAAGACTGTCGGGCCAGTGACATCACTCACCTTCCTAGGGATAGAAATTGACACCGTGATCGGCTTGTCCCAGTTGCCAGAGGATAAGCTTGCATCGCTCCACGAGTTATTAAGGGCGTGTATAGGGGCCAAAAAGGTCACTGTCAGACAACTGCAATCGTTGCTGGGCTCAGTCAATTTTGCCTGCCGGGTTGTGGCCCCTGGTTGAGCTTTTTTGTCCCGTTTACACAGCACCACCGCAGGAGATCTTCCCCAGCACTATCACGTTAGAGTCACATCTGACATGAGAGAGGACCTTCAGATGTGGAGCAGGTTCCTGGCAGAATACAATGGCGTCAGTTTTTGGAGGCGACAGCTACTGCTCAAGGCAGAGCTCCAAGTGCAATCTGATGCTGCAAGTAGCACTGGTTTTGGCCTGTACTTCAGGGGCAAATGGTGCAACGCACCATGGCCGGCTAAATGAGTCAAACAGGGATTAACCAGAGACTTCACCTTCCTTGAGTTCTTTCCCATTGTGTTAGCAGTTCACCTTTGGGGCTGGGTGTTTGCAAATCAGGTGGTGCTATTTTGGTGTGACAACCTGGCAGTAGTCCAAGTTATAAATTCCATGTCATCAAAATCACCCAGGACAATGCACTTACTGCGTAAATTTGTGTTGCAGTGTCTCAGGTTTAAAACATCTGTTTGATGTCCAAGCATGTCCCGGTCAGCAACAGCATCACCGACGCTCTCTCTCGATTCCAGATGGACCGTTTCCGCCTGTTGGCTACAGAGGCCCAAAAGGACCCGGAGGTGGTGCCGGCAGACATCTGGACTCTTGGATTATAGAATTGTTTCACTCCATCCAGGGTTCCCTGTCTTCTCAAACCAGGGCTGCTTACACGGGCGCCTTCGCCAAGTTCCCACAATTTCGTGCGGCAATGGCTTGACCCTCAAGTTTCCCCATACCAGAATCCCAGTCGTTGCAATTTGTCATGGCCCTGCGCAGGAAGGGCCTTGCACCTAACACAATTGGCGGCAAATTGGCGGCATTGTCATTTGTAAGTGGATTAGCCGATCACCCCCCGACTAACCAGGGATTCTTTCACCATAAGTTACTCGAGAGTTGGTCTAGACAGTGTGGTATCACAGCAGACATCAGATTGCCGATCACTCCAGACCTGCTCATGCGCATTGTGACAGTACTCCCAGGGGTTTGCTACAACTTCTATGAAGCGGTTCTATTTGAGGTAGCGTTCAAATTGGCATTCTTCGGGGCTTTTCGAGTCAGCGAGCTGACTGCAGAGTCCCGCAGATCCTGTCAGGGCCCAGCCATTAAGGTAGAAGATGCTCACATTCGACCCTCTTCACTGCAGTTAATTCTCTGCAAATCCAAAACAGATCAGCGAGGCCTTGGGCAAATCATCACACTGCAGCAGGCTGGCACTCCTGGGCTTTGCCCAGTGGTGGCAGTCACCAAATATATATCCATTCACCCTCGGGTGCTGGGACAACTACTCCGGCACTCTGATGGTTCACATTTGACCCGTCACCAGTTCTCGTCTGTCCTTAGAGCCTGTGTCACCCGCCTCCATCCCCCCCTCCCCCCCGGTATGGGACACATTCTTTTCATATTGGTGCAGCCAGTTATGCTTCAGCTATGGGATTTTCGGATTCGTCGGTGTCCAACAGCGGCCGCTGGTGATCTTTGGCTTTCTGGTCTTACGTTCGGCCACTTAACAGTTAGTTGACTCACTCATTGAGTTTTTTCTCACTATTCTTTTACAGACACCAGCTCCCTCAACACCACGAGATTAGTCTGGATAATCGGACACAGTTTGGTGTATTGGGTAGCTAAGGTGACGAGCCGATCTCATTGGGGAACGCAATTGGGCCTAACCGAAACAGCAAACGCGGTATGGAAGGCTAGGTCTGGTATGAGATGGGAACAGCTCATGCCTGTCCTACACTTGGCTGCATCAGGTGCACGCCCGGACATCTTAGTGATCCACCTTGGGGAGAACAATCTACCACGTTCCATGGGCCTAGCATTGGTGATGAGAATGAAACAGGATCTGGCTGATGCATTTCGGTTGTTACCCAATACCGGATTCATATGGACACACATGTTAGAGAGAATAAAGTGGTATGGGGCCCTTTTGCCCAGGAAAATTGACAGAGTCAGAAAAAAGATCAACAAGCAGGTTGGTTGACTAGTATTAAGTATGGGAGATGATTGTATTTCCCATAGTGAAATTAGTTTTTTTCGACCTGATCTGTACCAGATCAATGGTGTCCACCTGTCTGAGCAGGGTGTCTTTATCTATCTTCAGGGGCTCAAAAATAAGTTAGTACAGTTATTGAGACAACAAGGGGGGGTGGGCTGAAATCAGCCAAGCATACGCTGACAGTTTCATGTGGCAAGGGGTCCAGATAATGCATAGGATAGTCACATAAGAAGGATAAGTAAAATGAAGACATCTCCTAAAGAGATGAGGCTGCAGAAGGAAGCAAGAGCAGGGGTGGCCAGGTTCCTTCCAAGGCCCAGGAGAAAGGAGTGAGCCATCCATCTAGGACAAGGGGGTCCTAAGTGGGGCCGTTGCCTTCTCTCCTGCTTCTGGTCACTACAAGGCTATGACGCCTTCACAACCAGCCGAATGATTGGGGCAAGAGTGACCGGTAGGAAGCGGCACTGAGGTGAGATCAGGCCGCATCCTCAAGTTAAAGTTTTAAGTTATAGAATAGATAGGACTGGACGCGGGAGGAATTAACCTTCCCCCCCTTTTCTCACAATCCAATTGAATAAAGAGTGCGGCCTTTTAAAATGCCTGATACTGTGTGCGTCTCTTTCTTGGGGTGCTGGGCAAATACCAGCATGGCAAAACAGAGCAAAAGAGGTCATTCCAGCCAAAAAGATACAACGTTAAAAGTGGAAATCAAATCAAATTGAGGAAAATAAGGAGCATAAACTCTAGCAAGGTAATGCAAAACCACAATAAGGCAAGCCCAGAAGATTTTGAGGAACAACTTGCTAAAAATACAAAAACTATTGTTTTAACGAAGCAGCAAGTCTGCCAGTGAATCACTTGGGCTATTTGACCATCAAGGTGTTAAAAGAGCACTCAACCTCAACACAAAACCACAGCACCAATCCAGCCAAATTTTGACATCAGTTATTTTCTGCGCGAACTGTCATTAATTTAATAATTTGGAAGGAAAAGGGAAGGAATCTTCTCCTATAGAGACTGGATGAAAATTGTAAAGGCAACTTGGTACTTAATGGAATGATTAGATCGGAAAGAAGAATAAATAGATGTTAAGTCACAATTTTGGAATGACTTCTTGAGGCCATCTGAAACAACCTATTTTGCCATTGTCTGAAAAAAACCACATATTGAAAAGAGAAGCCTTACGATAGCTAGTTCAAAAGTTAGCCAGCAGCCACAGACATGTTTCAAGAATTTCTTGTAATATGCATCACAATGGACACAAAGCTCTTCATTTCTGTTCTGCAAAGATCTTGCAGAGCCAGCAGCATAAAGTTTCCCACGTTAACTACCAAGTGGCCTTGCAAAAAAATACTGTGGAGGATATGCTACATATTTTCCATAGAATAAGCAAGCTTAATTCGTCTCTCACAACATGCTTTTGGTTGAATTTAGGTGACTCACATTGCTGCTACCATTCCCTACTGAAAATTTAACCACATTCTTTTATGATACACAGATTCAAAAATTGTGTTAATTTTAGAAAATGTCAACCTCTTCCTGTGCTTCTGCCATTTCCCAGGCTCATGCACAGAAATTTAGTTACTACTTTGCGATTCACATAAAAATGTATACAGGCAGAGAAGTCATGTTTTCAGAACCCACTATTAGTATTTTGAGCATCTACTGCTTACAAAATTACTCAATTTTTGAGAACAAGTTAACGAAAAGGTAAGAGAGCCCATGTGCCTCTCAGGAATACATGAAATTGTGCTCAATACAACGGAAGATAGTGCCATTGGCACTATTGAGACAACAGTTGTTGTAGCAATCAATTCAGATGATCAGCCAAGCAAGATTCTCTCTCATTGTGCCAACATACTGACATTCGCTCCAGTCCATATCATTTGATCAGGCTGAGGACAGTACAAGGTGAGATTAGTTGCTTATTCAGTTCCTTAGCTAACTTCATGTGGGAAGCAGGCTGCTTTTTCTTTAAGACTTTTCTCCCTCCCCCAATATGAACACACAGTGCACTCAATGCATGTTTCTTTTCCCAAGAGTGTCTTCACACAAGCCCACATTTGTGTAGGCAAAGAAGAATTTTGTTTTGTAAAAGCTTTTTACCAACCATTTGACTTTTCCACATGTAATGTGTGAATGATTATGACCACATGTTTTACAGGTTCTCATTTCCCTGGAATCCAGTGTGCCTCTCCATAAAAGCTAATTCAACTAAGCTAAGACAAAACATGTCTGGCATCCTGAAAGTGATTGGAGCCAGCTTCCCATCCCAGCTACTCAGAGCAGAGACCTCTCTCACCCCTGAACTGTCATGTTTCAGATACCAAGTAGCCAAAAACTGGAATAAAAGTTGCATTTCTCAAGGACAAAATGGGACAACACCCCAGTGGAATTCCAGCAGCGTTAGGGCTTTTGTGAGGGAACAGAGAGTAGAAGAAGCAAACAAGACTGGGTCTGATCAGGACATTGCTCCTTGTCAATGTTCCTCACGCAAACTTCTATTTTGCTTCAGGCTGGTAGCTGATGTTCTGAGCAATACATACCTGACAAAGTTTCTCTAAATCCCTATAGCAGTTAGCATTGTACTCAAAGGTTTTGCTTTTTAAAGGGGAGGGAAGAGATTTTATGGCATTCAGGGTTCTTGTGCTCAGTTTCCAGGTCTCTCACCTGATTCTCTGCAAGATCCTGGTTCGTTTCAACTGCACTGTGCCTCTTTCTGTAAAACAGAGATACTTGTCTAGGTAGCACATGCTAGTGTGTGTGTGTGCAGCCACGTACACACACGTGCTCACACATGGTTCAGTCATTCTCTAGTTCTTGGACTGTGCATAAAATGAGTCTGATGCTGCCTTTGATCTAACTGACCACTCCAAGCAGCTCAGCAAATCCAAAAAGTTAAAGGTTTGAATTCCTCAGAGGATGCTCAGCACAAGCTGTGAAGCTTGTAATCCTACTACCCCCAAAACAGCTACTGAATGGTGGCTGAGTCCCCGTCTCTTCCTTTCTCATTCTATACTTGTTCGGTCTTAGGGGTGGCTTCTCAAGGAAGAACTTAGTGACCATTTGAGTCAAAGACTTTTGTTTCAAGTGAACTGTGACTGGGAAGCTGTGATGTGGGTTTTCTGTAAAATTTTGAAATGGATGCAAATGTTCTGATTTACATTAAAATTTGCATTAAATGTGTGTGGAGAAACCCTCCTGGCTAGATCGCCCCTTAGGTTCCTCCCTGACCCAAGGCAAGGGACTCTGCCAGACCATATAAGGATATGTGCTCACCTTAGCCCATCTGACTGACCACACCTTACATACGATAACCTAACTAATTGGCCACCTTGAACAGGGTCACCTGGAGCTGTGAGCCAATAGCTGAGACACTAGCGTTGCCCTTTAAAAAGAAGGCTAGTAAATTTCCAGACAGAGACCTCATGGCCAGCACCCGGTAGCTGTGCTGGACTAACTTGCAACACCCAGCTTTCTCCATCCAGCTGGGAAAGAACCAAACCCTGCATAGCTAAGAAGCCCGCGCTTACTATACAGAGAAGATACTGTGAGTAATTCCATCTATGCAGAGAAGCAGGGTTAGAAACCGTATAGGCTTAGACGCGCTCTAAACGGGTTACCATACCTGCTTGTAGTTGCCTATGTTTCCTCACGAGTTCAATGCCTTTCCCCTAACCTTTTTGTATCCTTGTAATTTGGTTAACTTAGCTAGTAAAAACTATAAATCTTGTTTTCTTTAACCAAGAGTGCCTGGTGTGTGCTGCGACCCAAAACGCTTCCCAAGTTCGGCTTACACTGGGAAAGCTATCTCTAACAAGGAGCAGGGTTTGGGATTCCAGAGCAGTCCTTAACCCAGGAAGCTCATAGTTCTGGTGGTGGCAAGAAAACCCGAGTGTTATGCTGATGGGCACGCAGTGAGGGAGGGGGCTAGGATAGAACACACACACACCCTACTAGACCCATTACACCACAATGTGCATTAAAAAAAAAATTGAATCAGAAATTTTTCCTGTGTAAAATTTCTGGAAATTTTTCCAATGCCCTAACTAGATTGTGATCTGATTTGGCATGTTTATTTGACCTATAATTTATTACTACCTCAAATCAAAAGCACAAAGTATTCCCTCAAAAACTAACAGATTTTGATTCCAACCTCCACAGCTCAAGAAAAGAAATGGGACACTTTCGTGTTCTTAGTTTGGTTTCAGTTTCACTTCCAGCTACCCGATGCAATCACAGCTTTAGTTTTGCTTTCACGTGCAGTCATTTTTGGAAATGGAACATTTTCAACAGAAAAATACATTAGTGGAAAATACCCCTGAGCCCTGGAAAACTTTCTGCTGAAAAATTTGGTAGTAGAAAATTTGTAATTGTGGATTTTTTTCTGCGGAAAATTCTCCATCCCACATCACTGCTGAGAAGTCCAACAAAACCAATCCTCTGCTTTGTTACTCACTAGTGAATTTGAGCGAGCATCTCATTAGAGAAAGCAGAACACACCAGAGCTCCAATGGCAGCAAATGACTGGAGATTATTTAACACATGGCAGGTGTGTACTATTCATCACAACAGTTTCAACACCATAACCCAGCAAATAAGGACCACCGCACAAAGAGCTGCCCTGGACAATCTTGGTTCTATCTCGAATGAGGGATCAGGAAAGACACTAGGGGCGTGGTCATCAGGAGGAAGCTACAGATTTGCATCTGTTGCAGATCTGGATCTGTAATTCCCTGATTTTATTATGGATTTGGATCCAAATTCAAATCAATGAAAAAATATATTTAAAATGTTTAAATATAAAAAAATAATTGTGCATGCACCAAATGGCTGCTGGGCTGTTCCTTGCACATGTACCCTTTTCGAAAATGGCAGCTTTGCAAAAGGGCAGCCGGTCTACGCATGCACAATATGGCCACTGCGCAAGTGGAGCCTCTGACTGCCTTTTTCCATATAGCACAGACCTATCCCACCAGAGTGATGTAAAAAAAACCTACGAGTATCAAAGTTAGGAAACCCATTAGGGACTTCCATAAAGCGTGCCACACACCAACAAATTGGGGATTTTGGAGGGTGTGTGGGAAAGGGTTTAACAAAACTGTAACAAGGTGAAGAGTTAGTGGTACATAGCATCACATTCATGATCGCTTCTCCAGCACAATCATTTAATAATGGGTGGGGAATATTTTCCCTCCTAGGGGCCACTTTGAAAATTAGTACAAGCTCCAAGGGCCACAAAGAAGTTGGGAGCGGGGATGTTTAAGGAGTGCACCCAAGAAGAGAAGGGTCCAAATCATGGATCTGTCTGCGATCCTTGAGTGTGCCCCCTCATTTCTGCTCCCTACTACTACTTATCATTTCCATAGCGCTACTAGTCATATGCAGAGCTCCCTTATGCTGATGAGCTCAGTTTTTCAGTGCTTGGGGGTGGAAACTGAATCCAAAGGCCAGATCCAAGAATTGGGAAGAGGCCACACACAAAAAACAAGCTGCAGGCCACATTTGGCCCCCAGGACTAAGGTTCCCCACCCCTGATTTAGTATATGATTGTTAGCTTCTTTAGGTACATTCCCTTGCTGTCCTTTTTTCCCACCCCATCCCTCCTATCCAAATCACCTCCCAGTTGCCTCCATCTTTTCCTCTTCTGCTTCTCTATCTTCCCTCCCTGCTGCCCCCATGTCCCAGTAATTCCAAGTCCCTGTCTGTTTCAGCTTCCATACTCCCTCTCCCTCCTCACTACACTCATACTCTGCATACTGTTTAAATGTCTCCCTGCATCACCACCATAGCTGTTCTCCAAGGCTACTCAAAGTAAACAGTGCTGTGTAAAGAGGCAATCACCCAGAACAACAAATTAACTATTGTTCTATGTGGATTTCCTTTCTCTAGAGCACAAGACCCCAAACAGTCTCACGGTGCTTAATTACGAGGTCTCAGAAACTAGAAGTCAGGATCTCAGAGGCAGATGTCTCTCATCTATGTTCCTCACAGAAAAGCATTAGAGAGAAAGCTTGTTGGTGGAGAATGTCAAAATGCACATGGCTATGGGGTTTTCGGAAAGGGTCTGTACAAGCACGATTGATGAGCTGTTTAATTCACCTATTGATGAACACAAGAAAATGTTTCCTGAAGAAAAAATGTAAGTCAAAGACGCTGAAATGCCGAATATCAAGAATAAAGAACTTGCAAGTTGTGGTATATTCTCATTTAAACAAATGGAAAGCAATTGGATTGAAGACATCAACTTCAGTCCCTTTTGGTATAACAGGACATTAAGATTATAATTAACAATGCTTCAAATGAAGCAGAACTGAACAGATACCAACACACAACACCTGACATTCAAGAGATTGGGCATGAAGTGAACGAACTGAATTTTTAGCCAAAGGCCGACACAAAATTATGCAGTACATAACAAATATATTAATACATTAAAAAGGACAAAGTTTACAAATAAAATTCAAAACAAGATTAAAAACAAAACACTAAGAATTGACATAAAGAGGAACAGGAAGATATATATTTTGAATTATAACCTGGAATTCTTTAAACCAAATCTAGGGTGTAATAAAAGCAGCTAGTAAAAAGTCTCAGAAGTCAGACTGATCTACTGAATGCAGATATGACAGGCTTGTATCATGAGAAAGCATATGGAATGCTTACTATGAGGCAGGAAAAGCAGCTAACAATCAGAGGAGCTGAAAAGATGGCTAAAAAACCCCAACCAGGAATATAGCAGGCAGAAGAAAAGTAGGAGTTGAAAGGAAGATAAAGATAGGGTGTTTTCAGACGTTATGGGCAGCCGGTTCACCACAGTGGATTCCCGGTGGGGGTGAACAAAACAACCACCCCCCCCCCGGGGTGAATAAAAGCCCCAAACAGACGTGACGGGACCGGGAATCGGGCTGCCAGATCACGGCCCGGGGCAGCGCAACAGACGTGACGCAGATTCCCAGCCGTGGTCAAAACACCCAGAATCCATCAGACAGGGGTGGGACACAGACATGGCCGCCTGAGGGCAAACGAAGCCAAAAGGCACAAAAGGGAACGCCCACACAAGGGAAACGGGAAGGGAGGAGGGAGAGGGAGAAGAGCCGGACAGGTACCACACAGCAGGCACACAGCCAGCGGAACACACAGCACGAGCACACGCCCGGGCACACACACATGCGCGCACACACACACAAGGGAAAGGAAGGGCGCCCGGACAACACACAAGGCACAACGGGAGCAAGGGGGCGGGACACGGAAGAGGGGGGCAGAACCGCAAAGGGGCAGGGCAGGACACAGGCATCAGCAACCCCCACCCGCACAGCAGCACAGTCCGCACGGGCGCCCCCACAACAACACAAGCAGTCTCGGAAAGGGCGGGGCAGGATCTCGGGACCAAGGCACAGTGGGGGCCCACAATGCACAGCAAGCCAGGCGGGAATGGTCCAGGAGGCACACGGAGACCCCACACCCGCAGAGGGGCCGATGGAGGGCAGCCAGGACAGCCGGTGCAGCACTGCAGGTCCAAGGACGCACACACACCCCTAGAGGAAGCACCAAGGGCCAGTCCCGGGGTCCCGGAACCCCCAGGTCACACAAGCACCCAAGGGGGGGCGGGCAGCAGGTGGCAGCGCTGGAGGATGGGGACAGGTAGCTGGACACAGGCGGGTCGGTGTGGCCATGCAGAACGCTGCACCCAGGCACCAGGGAGGGCAACCACGGAGGGGAACCCCGGGTGTGTGGGCAGACTGGGGCCCGGGGCCCAGAGGAGGCCCGGGGCCACAGGCAGGAGCAGCAGCACCCCGCGAAGCAGGCTTCACCACAGCACGGCAGAGACATCAGGGAGGGAGCAGCCAGCGGGGAGCGCCTCCCCCAGACAGGGGCAGGACACCGGGGGGGCCGGGAGGAACACTGGGACTCATAGGCAGCCGCTGGGGGCCACCGTGGGCCCAGGGGCCGGGTGCCCCGCCCAGTGAACCAGGTGGGGCCAATGGATCAAGCCCCGGCGGTACCCCAGCACGGACATGTGGTGGGCGATCAGGTAGTAGGCCTCGAAGGGATCATGCATGGAGACCCCCAGCTGGACATCCACACGGGACCACACCCCCAACAGGGCTGACATCTCCGCCGCGGAAGGCTCCGACATACAGCAGGCAGCAGAAGGGGGCCAAGGAAGATGTCCCAGCTCCAGCAGCCGGTGGTACACTGCCGCACGGGTGCGCTGGTACCCACGCGCCCCGTGAACACAGGCAAAGTAGGACACGGCCAAGGCAGGGCCACCGTCAGCAAGGCACACCATGTAGGCGCCCAGCCCGCACACACCCAGCGCAGACACGGTCTCAGCCCCGGACCAGGGCACATGGCAACACCGCTTGTCCGGGATGCGTCCGTCAGGGAAGCGAACCAGCCACAGGGTCTCCGTATGCAGCCGGCAGTCACGAGCGCTCACCTCATAGCTGAAGTAGCGAAGTCCAAAGCTCAAGCTCTCAAAGGCCCCGCACGGCTGGCTGGGCTGCCCAGGAGCAGCTGCATGGCTGGGGTATGCCACAGGTCACAAAGAGACATGGTCTTGTGGAAGGTCCAGATATGGGGG
>QEPC01014265.1:603740-619977 GCA_003113815.1 Sphenodon punctatus | reverse complement strand
TGGTTCAAATTGACCCCGTCTGCAGATTCAGCGTGGCCAACATCTGGCGCACGCTGTGCAGACGTGCAGGGGCCTTTCGCCCCGCTGCGGGGTTCACCGTGGTTCAGTGTGGTTCAGCGTGATCTCGTCACGTCTGAAATCACCCACAGACGTTAAGGGCTCTTTGGCCCCGCCATGAGATTGAGCGTGGTTCACTGTGGTTGAGCGTGATCTCGTAACGTCTGAAAACACCCATAGTGGAAGTTTGTTTAAATCACTTGAGCAAAACTGGCCCTTGTCAGAGACAGGAATGGGCTATGGATCATTGGTCTGATCCAGTATGTCACTAACTCCTTAAGTCATCCTGAAGTGAAAGAAGCTGAGCCCTGAAGAAAAGGGAGAACACATGAGTTCACAATGGGAAAAGGGGGACAATGGAAAATAAAAAACAACAACAAATATCGAGGGAAATTTTTGAATAGTTTGTTTTTTCCAATAATTGTTCTATGTTTGACACACAAAAAGTGTAAATGGAATTATATAGGGTGAACATTTATTCATCTGACTGTTACAAATATGGATAAATACAAAACAGTCGGGTGGATAAATAATCACTCTACACGATTGGGTTTTTAAAAAATAATTTTAAAAATGGCTGAAGCAGCATGACAAACATTACAAACAGCTACTTATTACCTTAAAAGGTAAGAGCTTAGAATAGCAACTATGTCTGGAATAACTGTACTATCAGCAGAGTGATTGTTTTACTTCTTATTCGCCATGTACACCACTCCCATGCATTGTACGGTGCAGTGGCAATCTCAGGCTGGTGCTGTGGAAGAACTGGCACCTCTCCAACGGCAGATTTCTGGCAGGGCCTCTCTGACTGAGCCTTCAGTTCTTCCCTGGGAATATGAAGGGTTCCCAAGTTCAGAGAATGTCTGAAGCAGATAAGTCAGGGCCACAGAAGGGATTTCTAGCAATTTATCACTGCAATATTAAACTTCACCTGTTTTCTTCACAGCACGGCTCTTCATCTGAACTGAACACGAACTGAACATTCTTAACTAAACTCCAAAGGTTAGGATACAAGTTTCCAAACAGCTTTTCCTCTCTGTGGAGCAACTTCCACTTTCACATATTACCGGGGAGGTAGAAAAACATCCGTGATTGCAATCATGGCTCTCTTCTCATGGGAATTAGCGCGTGTGAGAATGCACTATTCCACTTTTATCCTGCAAGAACACCCATCCTGGTAAAGGCTACATTTGGGGACCCGGTCATGCACAAGTGTTGTCACAAGATAAAAGTGGAATAGCACATTCCCACGTACTTTTTGTCCTGCCTCCAGGCAGGGAGGTAGGTCCTGGTGTGGAGACCTGCTGAAGGGTTCTCAGCAAGTCTCTTTTACTACATAGGAAACAGCTTAGTATGACCCTTACAAAAACCCCACTGAATTAATAAGATCAATGGTGGGCAAACCGTGGCTTGGGAGCCACACACAGCTCTTGGCCAGGGTCAGTCCCAGGCTCCATGCGGATATATTGGTCCTATGTCTTGCCCTTTTCACACACACTCTAACACTGATAAAATGGGTGTTACACTTTATTATACATGTTGCAGGGCTGCAGGTATGCCCTATGGGTGCCCTGCAACATGTATAATAAAGTGTAACACCCATTTTATCAGTGTTAGAGTGTGTGTGAAAAGGGCCTTAGATCACTGCACCAAAGTCTCAGTAGCTGAATCCCAGCTGCTCCTCAAAGTCTCTCAGCAGCTGGGACTGCAGAACACCAGCTCCATCATCAATCACAAAGCTGGAGAGAGAGCCTGGGAGACACTTCAAGGGGGGGGGGGGGCAGGTGCATGCATGTGTCTTGTGGCTCTTGGCCAAATGAAAATGTTAGTGTACGACTCTTGAAGTTAGGAACTTTACCCACCCCTGAAATAGACCAAGTCATGGCCAGTCTTTAGGTGGGATGAGCAGGGCAGTTACTCTGGGCCTCATGCTTCCTAGGGCTCAATCCTCCACCCCCACAGCAGCAGGATCTGTATTTTTATTTTATTTTTTTGGTCCCAGGTCTCAAAAATGCTAAGACCAGCCCTGGGCCAAGTGTACAGGAAATGCACAGAAACACCACTCTCTCTGCATTTGGACAATAAAGCAGCCGAGAGGTAAAGGAGAGAAAGATGATGAAAAGGAGTACAAAAGGAAGAAAAAGAGGGCATGAGTAGGGAATAGATTAGGATGGTGGGAGGGAGAAAATCATAGAATAAATAATAGGTAACTGACCAAGATGAAGGGAGAAGAGGAGTAAGTCAGATTAGATCAAAAACTCTAAAAGGGGGTTGAGGATGATACCTTTTGGAATGAGAATTGAGGGCACCAAAAGTCAGAAGAGGCATTGAGAGCTGAAACAAAAAAGCAAGGAAAACTAAGGGATGTGGTATTCTATTTTTAAAAAACGATTATTTCATACTCTGTGTCTGAATCTAGGATTAATGATGTTTTAGGCAATTATAACCATACATTTATTTAATGAGCTTTATTTATTCCCCTTTTTTCGATGGGGATATTTCCCAGAGGGTAGTAATTATTGAACAATTTCTCTCATTAGTTCAGGCAAGTAAAGTAATGTAAAAGTGACTGCCAAAAGACAGAAGATTGAAACTGAGATTGCAGAAGAGCAGGCTGACTTTAGATCAAGCAAATTTGATCTAAAGGACCAAATCTTTAAGCTGAAGAGGATCATAGAGAAGTCATGCGAATATAACTACAACCTCTATTTGTGCTTTGTTGAATACAATAAAGAATTTGATAACATGAAGCAATGTGCTCAGGGTTGGCCGATTTGGAATTCCAAGAGTACATAGCAAAACTGCAAGCCTTTCTATACTGAACAGGAAGCAGTAGTGAAAACGTATTACAGGACGGAGCAAGAGGTTCAATTGAGGATGCATCCTGTCACCATATTTATTCAGTCTTTAAACAAAAAATAAATATGAGGAAAATTGTCTGTAAAGTTTTCAAGAAACATTCAAGATAGGGAGTACTTTACCAACCTATAGTATTCAGATGATGTGGTTCTATTGCAGGAAGCAAGGAAAAGGTATGAAGTCTTGTGAACAGGATTAAGAATGAGGGTGAAAGAGTTGGACGGAAGTTAAATATATTCAGGAAAAAGATGCTGATAGTCTCCAAGGGAAAGATGAAAAAAGAATTTCTTCATGTTAATGAGCGAGGCAAGTGAATTCAGTAGCTTGACTTGTATGAGGGACGTGAGGACACCAAAGACAGCAAGACATATATGGCTAGTCTATATGAAAAGCAATTAAACTGAAGCTGCTGGTGAAACTTTGGATGTTCCCAATTGTTCTTTATGGTGCAGAATGTTGGATGCTAAAGGACAACAGGAGGACTACTGTCAGATTTGAAATGTGGCATTACTGGAGACTGACGAACTGGTTTGAAAGGGCTTTAGAAAACACTGGAAGTGACAAGAGATTAGCAGCAATGGTGGGAGCTGAGAATTCTTCCAGCATTTGGGAGAGAGGATGATATTCCCTTGCCAGAACTGACCCTCCTTGGCTATTCTATGTTATCTGCATGTCCTGTTTGGAAAGTTGGCAAGAAATGCGTTCCCCTCAATTCAGTAATGCGCCCAGTTACAAATCCAGGATTCAGAGTTTCCTCTGTAAGAACAAATCTTGACATTTCATATTTGTGAAGCACTAAATGCAGCATCTCCTGTGGTACACACAGGCAACAATTACATAGACAGTGGTCTGAGCAACTTGTACAGACCATGCAACAAGCTGGATGCAGACTATGAACTTCAGACAATGCTGATTTGCAAACCATACGAGAATTGACAATGCTAAAAATTGAGAACTTCCTGCAATGTGCTTGAGTGCTTGGTGACAGATCTAGTATGTTATGGCAAAAAGAGTCCATCACACTTTCTCTGTGGCAGGGAGTTTGTGAAGTTGGGAGGATGCAGCAGGCAGTCTGTGTTTCGTCAGGGCCCAAGCATAATTACTCTGGGCTTGGTGCAAACTTGCAACATGGGTCCCGCGCTACGATCCCATCCCATACACACAGTCTCATGAGTCATGAAAGAAATTTTTCTGTTTTACTTCTGAAATGACATAAATAGACCATATCACTTTACCGCTTTATTTGTCTGGCCTTTTTCATTGTGAAATCATGAATGACCTCACTAAAGGAACTCCCTCCTGATGGAGGTCCACCTGGCACCGGACCTCCCCTCTTTCCGAAGACAGTGTAAGACCTGGCTGTTCCGCCGGGCTTTTGGAGAGGGAGATGAGTAGGGCGGGGAGTTCTGCCCTTTAAGTTTATTTTTAGCATTTTAAATGTTTTAATGATATTTTATGTGTGTGTTTTTATTTTGTTTATGTATTTTGTAAGTCGCCCTGAGCTACTCTGTGAGCAGGAGGGGGCAGGGTAGAAAAATGGCAAATAAATAAATAAAGTTAATTTTTCTTGCAAGTTCACACTCAATAGACAACACAGCAAGGTGACTTAAGTATTCTTGTGCCGTAGTAGGATGCCTGAAGTTTTGGATGAGTGTTAGCTTGCTGAAACTTCTTTCAGCTTCTGCCACAGTCACTGGCAATTATTCTGTTGCTTGTTCCTTCCTCTTGCTGCCACAGTCCTGTTGGCTCCTCCTGCCTGTGACAGGAATATGCCATGAACTAAGCAACTCTAGGACTTGGTAGTTCTTGAGAAAGCGTGTCGCACAGGGAGGCACATCCCACTCTCTCAAACTACAAGTCCGAGAGTTTTCTATACCAGCACAAACTCACTCTCTGTTCTAGAGGGCGACCTGGCCCAGCAGCTCACTGTTCAGAACGTTGCTTGTTCTGCCCTAAGGCCGCTTTTAGACGAGACAAATTTGCGCATGATTGGTGAAAAATGCGCGTGTTTCCATGCTCGTTTAAACACCTAAACCGTTTAAATGAGCATTTGTCATGATCGTGTAAAAGTCAAAACCGTTTTGAATGTGGTTTTTAAGTAATGCACATTTTTTAAAACCGGTTTTGGCATCCCCCGGTCATCAAAGGGGCTCAAAACCGGTTTTAAAAAATGCGCATTATTTAAAAACCACATTCAAAACGGTTTTGGCTTTTACACGATCATGGCAAATGCGCATTTAAAACTGTTTAGGTGTTTAAACGAGCATTAAAACGCGCATTTTTCACCAATCATGCGCAAATTTGTCTCGTCTAAAAGCGGCCTAACAGTGCTTCTGATTGGCTCTAGGAAATCTCACAAGAGCTGGACACCCCATAGATACAGGGAAATAAGTTTGCATAAACATCCTCAAGCATCTACAATTTACCCTCAGTTTTCTTCTCATGGTAATAGGCTTGCAGCCCACGCCACCCTCAACTCCCAGGTCCCGGTAAAGTGTACCCATTCTCTCCCCCACACGCTTGGGCCCTGTGTATCATTTCCACTCCCAAGATGGTGATACTCGATACTTATATTTGCAGGTGAAAAACATTTATTAATCTGAAAGAGTTGGACTCGAGGTTTTTTGTGCCCCCTTCAGAACACAGTTGTCTTGCTATATCTTCCTCGCCTTCTTTCTCTTACAATCCATATTAATTCTTATGTAACTGTCTGTGTGAATGAAAACTGCATAGTTCCCTTTTTCCTTAATAGTGGCTGTTTATTTTTAGGAGCAGTTAAGCGTTGAGGACCTATTTTTCATAGATGCTGAACACCTTCATCTCCAAATTACTCTCTGGGAAACATGTGCTCTGCAACCCTAAAAACTGAACTGGAGTTGGGCACTTAACTACCAATGATTGTTCCCATCCCCAGTGTAAAAATACTAAAGTCCTGGCATTGTTCAAGCACTGGCACTGGGAGAATATCTGTTATAACAAATGGTGTAGTTAAGAATAGTGCATCCTCTTTTGGGGGGGGAGGGAAGGGGTGTTTGGACTAGAGAGACTGTTACCTTAAATACCTTTGAGGCAGAAGACAGCCTCAAAGTAAATTTACAAGATGCTCAATGCATTTAAGCAACTGGCAATCAAGGGCTGAATCATGGTTGTAGGATTATTTCTCTGGAAGAGGTCTACCTAACTGCAGATTTGGCCCTGTACATGCGTATGGTGTTGCTGACACATTCCCCAACCTCTTCTCAACGGCACACTCTAACAGCGATAAAATGGGTGTTGCATTTTATTATACATGGTACAGGGCAACACTGCAGCCCTGCAACATAGGCCCTTTTCACACAAGATGCCTCCACCCAGTTTTGCTGGGTGGAGGCGTCTGTATAAACACCACTTGCAGTGGCTGGGGTGCATTTCACAGGGTGGAGATGGGTGGAGGTGTCTGTGTAAACACCACTTGCAGTGGGTGTAGGTGCATGCATGCTCCTGTGCAACACCCATCTCCCATCACCCACCCACGGAGCAATCGGCAGTGGAGTCTGTTGCTCCGTGGGTGGGTGAAGATCGGACAACTGGGTCCCTTACGTTGGGAATTGTTCTTCTGTGGACTTGATGGGAGATTATGCAGACTCTGGGAGCAGTCTATCGCGTGGCCAGCAGGAGGCAGCACCAAACTTTCAGCTGAGCATGCGTAGGGACATTGCTCCCTCGCTTCCCCAGGTGTGTAAAGTCGCCGGACAAGGAAGACCTGAAAGATAAGAGAACAATTCAACACCCGTAAGCAGCGGGAAAAACACACAGGAACTACCCCTAAAAAGGGGCAAAACATGGGTTAGGTAAACTAGTGACCCAATTGTCCGTTCTATGGACTCTCAGTCCAGTTATTCGGACTCTGGGAGGTAAAAAGCAGTAAAATTATTCGGCAGAGAGCAGGGATTAATTCAATCAGTGGCATCCAAAACACCCTGCAACACCTGCCTCCCAAAAGAGGCCTCGGCAGAGTCAAAAATATCAATTTTGTAATGCCTAGTGAACGTTCCTCAACGTAGCGGTTCTGCAAATTTCAGACAAGGGATCCCTGGATCGAAAAGCCCAATTCGTAGCAGCCTCCCTAGTAGAAGGGGCAAGGACTCTAGGAGGGGGAGGCAATCCCGCAGCCCTATAGGCATCGGCAAATGCATGCGGATATCCAACGAGAAATGACCGTCTTGTAGGCCCCATTCCCCTTTGATTGGGGGTGATAGCTGATCAGAAGCTTGAGGTAGATTTTTAGGGCTCCACGGAGGTCGAGCGTGTGCCATAATCTTTCAAGGCGATGATGGGGAGTGGGCAAAACAAAGGCAGGCTCACTTCCTGAGCGAGGTAAAATGAAGACAACACCTTAGGCAGGAAGGAATGGTCTGCGCGTAAGATGACAGACTTCTTTCTGAAAGAGTGCAGTGAAGGGTCCATAGAAAGGGCACCAATCTCAGAAACCCTCCTAGCAGATGTTATGGCAACAAGGAAAGTGACCTTGATCGAAAGAAAGTAAAGGGACACCTCCCGGAGGGGTTCAAAGGGTGGAGCAGTTAGGGCCTTAAGCACTACATTCAGGTTCCAGGAGGGAAACCTCTGGATGACTGGGGGAAGAGATCTTGCGAGCAGCCCTCAAAAACTGTCGGATATGAGGATGAGCAGAGAGCTGGATCCCACTACAAGAACTCAGGGTGCTATTGATGGTAGCAAGCTGCCTAGCCAAAGTGTTAGGTCTGAGCCCCTTGTCTAGACTCTCTTGCAGGAATTGCAGTACATGGGCAATAGAGGGGGACTGGGAAGTAACCCTATGCACGTGACACTACTTCACAAACACCCCCCAGGTACACTGGTAGATACGCTGTGTGGACCTGCGTTTAGAAGCCAGCAGCGTTGTAATGATGGTATCAGAGTATCCCAGGCGCCGAAGAGCTAGGGTCTCAAGAGCCAAGCCATCAGCTTCCGGAACTGAGGCTGTTTGTAAAGCAGAGGGCCCCGGGACACAGATCTGTCAAGGTGGGACGGCTCACATGCTTCCCCGCTGAGAGGTGGAGATGATCCGGAAACCAGGGACTGCGAGGCCAGTAAGGGGCCACCAGGATGACAGTGGATCTCTGTTACTTGCATCTGTGTAACACCCTGCTGAGAAGGGGAAACGGGGGGAAAGAGTATAGCGTCCCCAGGGGCCATTGTTGGCTGAGTGCATCGTGAGCTTCAGCTCTGGGATGAGGATCCCGGCTGAAGAAACGAACAGTTTTGGCGTTGGAGGGGGATGCAACGAAGTTGAGAACGGGCTGCCCGTATCGGGAGACAATGAGTCGGAAGGCCGAGGGACCATTCTCCCCGGTCTAGCTGTTTGCGACTGAGCCAGTCTGCTTCCACATTGTCCACACCTCTTATGTGTAACGCCAACAGCAACAGAAGACGAGTTTCTGCCCAGCGTAGGAGGCGCGCGGCTTCTGTATGTAGTGAGGAAGAGTGGGATCCCCCGATTGTTGATATATGCTTTGACGGTCGTGTTGTCGGTGAAGACTATCACATGGCATCCCGTTACTTGCTGGGGAAAGTGCAGCAGGGCTAGATGGCTGGCTTTTAGCCAGTTCATGCTGTGAGAATGGTCCCTGACTGACCAGGTGCCCTGGCGGTCTCCTTGTTCAAGTGGGCCCCCCAGTCGAGGAAACTGGTGTCTGTTGAGAGTCTCACTCGGTCGGGATCCATGAGCGGGACTCCCTGACTGAAGGGGAGTGGGTTTTCCCACCAATCTAGCAAGGTCATGACATCCGGGTTGACTGAGAGGGAGGCCGGCATGCCCGCTATAAGAAGCGTCTGCCACGGTCGGAGGAACTGTTGTAGAGGGTGGGAATGAAAACGCGCTCACTAGAGATGACGAGTACAGGATATCATGAGGCCCAAGAGAGAAGCCAGTGTTAGCAGGGGCGTGCGTGGTCAAGATCAAACCAGCGTCATCAGGCTCCGAATCTTGTGTTGACGCTGCGTGGGGATGAACACCCTGTCCCTGACCTTGTCAGACATCACTCACAGATGTTCCAGTAGCTGAGTGGGACTGAGGTGGCTCTTGTCTGCGTTGATGAGGAAGCCATGGTATGACAGGTACTCGATTGAGCGCTGGAGGTGGCAGAGGGCGAGATTCTTTGTCGGAGCCCTGGTGAGGAGATCGTCCAGATACAGGAAAATGGCAATGCCCTCTGGGCGAAGGTTTGCTATGAGTGGGATGAGCACTTCGGTAAACGTTCGAGGAGATGAGGCGAGGCCGAAGGGCAGGGCGCAATACTGCCCGTGCTGGTTCTGGTAGCAAAAGTGGAGCCACCATCTGCGTGCTGGGAGGATGCGCATGTGTAGATAAGCATCTCGGAGGTCCAAAGATGTAAGTCAATCTCCCGCCATCAGGGGTAGGGTAACGGAAGTGAGGGTCTCCATCTTGAACCTCTGTCTCTTACCGCCTTGTTGAGACGTTTTAGGTCAAGAACTCCCCTCCACTCGCCATTCCTTTTCTCGACAAGGAAGAGGATGAAATATAAACCTCTTCCCCTTTCTGGTGTCGGTACGAACTCTATCGCCCCAATCCGCAGGAGTCTAGAGATCTTGCGACACATCGCGTCCTGTTTGGATGGGTCGCGAGAGCAAGGGGAGACGCGAAAGAACTCTCTGGGTGTGTACCTGAGTTTGATTGCGTATCCCCTCCGCACTGTTTGCAGGACTCAGGCGTTCATGGTTGCGTCCTCCCATCTGCTTGAGAACAGTTGGAGGTGGGCACCGAGGAGGGTAGAGCTTGGGGAACAGGGCTCGGAGCAGTCAGGAATCTTGTTTGCGATTGGGCGACCTGGATCATTTGGGGTAATGCATCTGGGTCAGGAATCAGAGACCTGGATCCGTGTCCTCGCTGGTTTGTGCCGCGTGATCAGAAAGACAAGGTGGTGGCCGGAGTGTAGTTTCACCTTATGCCCTGTGAAAAACATTGAAAAGGGCGAAAAAAGCTTTTAGCAGACTGAACCTGGTGAAGCAAGTGTTTTTTCTCCTTGTTCAAGGCTTCTGTTAGTGCTTTATCCAAAGCGGAGCCAAATAGCTTGCTACCTTTAAACGTGCTATTTACTAGCAAGTTCTTAGCATGTGGGTCCCCCGGCCAAGAGCATAGCCAAAGCCTGCGTCTGGCTGCTACATTGGTTGCCATCCCTTTGGCTGCCCACATGAACATATCCATGGACGAGCCTACTAGAAAGGCGTGCGCTAGGGTCACGTTATTAGCCAGCTTCCGAGAAAGGGCTTCCAAAATGTCGGGGTCCTTACGAAGTTGGAACCATTTCATAATGGCCCTGGAAACATAGGAGGCTTTAGTAGCCATTTGTAGGATGCTGGTGAGGGCCTCGTAGCTCTTTCTGAGCCCGGTCTCCACCTCCTTGTCGGTGGGGTCCTTGGCCAAAAGATCCCCTTCAGAAGGGAAAACAGATTGGTGAGCCAAAGAGGCCACCACAGCGTCCACCTGAGGGGTCCTAAAGATCGAGTCACTGTGCTTAGAAAAAGAGTACAGAGACTGCTGCACCCTGGAAAGCTTTAGGGTTTTAGTGGGGTGCTTCCATTGGGCCCGTATGATCTTCTCTAAAGCCCTATCTAGGGTGGCGCCCTTGGGGATGTAGTCCCTATTGGATCCCTCAGAAGAAGAAGAGTCGGATTCCCTCTTCTTCAGGGTCCTGGGGGTAATTCTAAGGACCCATTCTGCTCACCTTAAGAGTTTTGGCCCTTGGGCAGAGGGCAACTCCCTGCCCAACTCCTTTGGCCCCTTGGACAGGATCTCGCTCCATTCGGAAGGGTCCCTGGACGGGGAGGAGTGGGTGCCAGCAGACTGATCCAAATCCTCCTCAGAGGTCTGGATAGTGACCAGTGGGGTTCTGGTCCGGCCGCCCCTTTTATTTAGTTTGGGAGGAGGGGGAAGAGTCCACCTTTGATTCCTCCTCTGAAAGGATTTCACCCTCCTCCCTATGGGGTGGGGGGGAACCTCCTTCGTCCTCCTCCGCAGATGAGCCAATAAGTTCTCTAATGGGTCTCTTTTGTAGCGGTTTGCAGGAGCTCCTATGCTTCCCTTTGCCCGAGGCTCTTGAAGATCCCTTAAATGATGTTTTAAATATTTTAAATATTGTTTTATATGAGATTTGTTAGCCGCCCCGAGCTGTTTGCAGGAGGGGCAGGGTATAAATATATTAAATAAACAAACAAACAGTGGGGTGTTTTTTTTGGGGGGGGGGTGGGAGTGCATTTGGGTTTACACCTGTCCCTGATCTGATTTTTCTCTATCCGGGATAGCACCTCATCATAGATTTTAAAAAGTGTCCTGCAGCTACAGGAACGCCTGGGCGGGGAACCCCGTTACTTGACTGGAGGCAGAAGAGGCTGCCTCCACATGGTCCTCTTCAGCTGAGCTGGAGCTCCGGCATTGGGGGCAGGGCACTGAAGCCGTGGCGGGGATGGCGGCAATTTATGTTTCGATTTCCCCGCTGCAGCTCTCCTGCTCCGCCGCAGCTCAACACGTGGCGTTTCTCCGTGTTTTGGCCATCTCAGCCATTCTAGCGGGTACCCCAAGGGGAGGCGTACCGCGGGGGTCAATCCCCCGCACCCGCTCTGCCTCGGTCCATACCTGGGGGACCGGATCCAGGGGGGTTTACTGGAGCCACTGTTGTTGGCGCCTGCAGGCACAATACAAGAGGCAGACGCCTCTCACAATTTAAACTTTTAAACAAAAAAAATAAGAAAACGGTGAAGAAACTGGCCTGTACAGGTGCAGAGTACCCCGCTGCAACTCCTACTTCGCCGGAGGCAGACTTCCAACTGGGAAAGCAAGGAAGCAACATCCCTACACTTGCCCAGCTGACGTTTGGTGCTGCCTCCTGCTGGCCATGCGATAAGACTGCTCCCAGAGTCCGAATAAATGGACTGAGAGTCCATAGAAGGGTGTTGGCACAGGAGCATGCACCCACCTACACCCACCGCAAGTGGTGTTTACACAGACACCTCCACCCATCTCCACCCAGTGAAATGCACCCCACCCACCGCAAGTGGTGTTTACACAGACACCTCCACCCATCTCTGCCCAGCAAAACCGTCCGGGTGGAGGCATCTCGTGTGAAAAGGGCCCATGTTGCAGGGGTGCCCTGTACCAGGTATAATAAAATGTAACACCCATTTGATTGGTGTTAGAGCGTCTGTGTAAAAAAGGCCAACTTGTTGGGTTAGCTTTTGAGGCAAGGGGATGTAGTTGTATGTTATGTAGGTAGAGCTATCGAGATCCTTGGACCGGATTCAAATGACAGATGGAAGTATTTCCATGTTGTGCATCACACCATAGGGGTACCGAGGGAAGTGGGATCATCATACTAACCTCAGCCAATGTCAATGTGACTCAGAAGGTGGTGTAAAAATGCACTTAACATCCGCGTGCTTGGCATTTCATTCTGATTCTCAAGCTGCCTGGAGACGTTTCTTAATATGAAAAGAGAGATCACTACTGCTTCCGCCTCCACCTTCCAAAGTTCTCACTTTGTTAACAACCTCCTCTAAAAATGGAATAGCTGCTATTCTTGGGGTATTCAGAGTTTTCAGTCATGCATACAATTATAAGAGAGTGACTGTGTTAAGAGTGACAACCTTGGAGACTCAACTCCCCTCTCTCCCATAGAACAGACACAGTTCAGGCAGACAGCAGTGCCATCTTTCCGACACGTGGTTCCATGAACATGCCTCACTTCTGGCTTTCAGCAACAACTACTCATAAAAGAGTTCAGACCTATCTGTTCCTTTTTAAACTTCTGGTATCACTAATGAGCTGGCCAAAGAGAGCCCATTGAAGCCAGTGGTCAATGTCAGATTTGCCTGCAAACTACGGTAAGGGAGACCTGGGAAATCCTACAGATATAAATAGCAGGACAGGACCCATCCAAATGCAATTCCTAGAGTCCCCCTCAAACTCATTTTGTATAAGTCTCTGAATGCAGATCTCGGCTGGTTTTGGACAGGTGGCTTGAAGGTGAAATAAGAAGGAAACAAGAGGTGGTAAAATCCTGTAAAAGTGCATCTAGGCCTTGTCTACAAACAACTTGAATTGGTCTAACAAACTTGCTTGTCTGACTTCTTTCTTAAATCTGTTAGTAAAAATAGAGCAAACTCCTGTGTGGACACAAAGCTGGCTACAACTGGCCTTAAACTGGGACAAAACTGCAGGGAGGTACATACAATGGGTATTTTGCACATGGATGTAGGGGTGCACAACCCTGGAGCAAGTCCAAGAGTCTGTGTTCTTGCAACTGCACCTCGGTCTATTTTAAATGGACCCAGGAGCTGCTGGGGGCCATGGTCCACTCGCATGACACCCCTCCCCCACACCATAGCATTGCACGCAAATTGCCCACAATGCTATGGTGTTGCTGGGGCAACTCTTGGCTGAGAGCAGGGCTGCAGTGGCTCTCCACTGAGCAGACAGCTGGCAGCCATGCCTCCAGCCGCTGCCCTAGGGTTGGGCTGCCTGCTCTGCTGGCGATTCTCTGGGATATATTCCAGAGTACCACTGGTAGGGCAGCCCCAGAGCAGGGACAGCCTCTGCTCTGCCTGAACATCTGGGAGGCCACATTTAAATTGATGTCCCAACAGGGGTAAGGCAGGGCAGCTGCCCAGGTGAAGACACCCAGCATTTGCATTTCTTGTTCTCCTTTATGCAAAAAGTGAAAGAGTAACCCAGTACAAGTTGTGTGTGCATGAATGCACACACTTTACTAGTACTATGCCTGCAATGTGTACACCATTGCAAACCAGGGTATGTACAATTTCTCTGTGTGTACGTACAATGCTAGTTACCTAATGGTGGTTGAATTTACACTTGCTGGTAACAAGAGCTGTGTGTAAAAGAAAACCCCTGCCCTTGGCTAATTGGTATAACTGACTCCTACTTACCTCAGGAAGAACACTGAGATCCAAAAGCTTGCATATTTCTAACAACAACAGTGGGTCCAATAAAAGATATCATTTGAACTACTTTGTCTCCATCTCTAATTGGTATAAGACAGTTGTAAATGAATTTCAGCATGCCCATTCAAGGCTTTGCACTGTCGTAACTAAATTGATTTAAAACCAGTTTAGTTAAACCCATGGAAGATAGAGACGTGAATGTATGTGTATGTACCAGCCCTTTGGGAGTCTAGAATGTGTGAACACTAAAATATTGGGGGAAATTTACAGGTGTTCTGCAATGGATATTTGGGGGGAGAATGGTAATGTGACCCTTTTTTCTTAAAAACAGATTGATAGTTTTATTTTTTTAAAGGCTCTCCTTCCCTATGTCTGTTTTAACAGCTGCAATACTAGAAATGGCATGTCTTACACTTTGAGACTCTTGGCTAGGTTCTCAGCTGTGTTTATTGGGATTTTGCTCACGCTTTAATTGAAAGAGTAGAGGGTGCTCAGTTTTGAACAAGATCTAACGGTCTGACTAAAAAGCCTTTCCCTTTATTGATTACTCCATGTTCTGTCTTCTTGTGATGTCATAATTCCACTAGTTTTTCAGTCACCTCAGGATCTACAAGGGCAGAAAAGACCTGAATTTCTAATATAAAAAAGAAGAAAAAATGTGTGTCTTTTGGATAAACCTCAAAAGTCAGTTATCTTTCCTGCCTCCTTCATAGAGCAGGAAGCAGAGATGAGCACATGCCTTTTCTCCTTTTCCTTCAATGGTCACATTTATTTTTTTTAAATGTAGCCATTGTACACCTGAAATTTGATTGCTTTTTCAAAACTTAGAATGCTCTCCTATTCTTCTGGTATCTGTCCTGCGGAGTTAATGTCACTGAAGTCAGACTAGAGTTTTTGGAGCAGTAACCGTGGCCTGAGTGCATTTTGTACAGCACCCAATCCTGAGGAGATCAGCATTATACTTTTTAATTAATAGTCAGCACCTTCCCTTCCTGACAAAAGGGTGGAATCAAAATCTCTCCTGGATGGTAGTCGTCACATATATTCATGTTTTACTGTCAAACCTAGGCAATATGCTGCTATCTTTCTTCCCACTCATTCAAGCATGCTGCTCTGAAATCACCTCCACTGCAGGAGGACACACGCTCAACTGAATGGGGAAACTGCTAGTGCAGCCAAGATTATATTTTAATATGGATGGTCAAAAAGGCTGAGTGTAAGACAATCTTGATATCTAAGGGGCATGCATATCCTGGCCTGCCCTATTGCAGTTAAAGGGGGATCTGCCAGTGACTTCTATGGAGACTCGTTTCACCCATAATTCACCAGCCCTGGAACAGCCACACTATTGGACATTGACTGACTGCTCCTAAGCTGATTTATTTATTTTATTTATTTCATCGATTTATATCCTGCCCCTCCTGAAAACAGCTCGGGGCGGCTGATTAAAGTCTGATTAAAGTCAGACTTTCCTATTCAACTCAGGAGTCTAGTTTTCAGCTGTTGTCATCAATGTATAGATCAAATGCTTTTCACAAACAAGTTCAACCTTGGAAGTATGCAGCTCTGTTATATGTGGCAATGGAGCCAGATGGCAAGGGTGAGAGTCAAGGTTATGAAAATCTACCAAAAAAGTCAACAGGTCTGCCTCAGCAAAGAATCAATGGAAAGTACAGTAGTACATTTTGCTCCACGTTGCGTGCACACACATAAGCGGTCTATACATGCTGGGGGAAAACAGACTCGGACAACAACCACTGATGGAGAATAGGGAGAATGTTGCTGACAAACAGTGCTGAAAACAGCTTAACTACTAAGGCAGATGGGACAAGAATGTTTTCAACAGCAGCTATGGGGAGGCCAGGGAGACCAATTACTGACAACTCTCACAACAGGTTTTGATGGACCCACAAGAGTATGCTTTGTCCTCAAATCTGAGCAGGAGGCCGTTTAGGGAAAGAGACAATCTGTTTAGTCCTGCTAGAATGGCCTGTCTGTTTAGCAAGGATTGTTGCAGAGTAATAACTGATTCGCAATCAGTAAGGACAAATGCAGCTGAAGGTTTAAAAACAGAACTTTACTTAAGCTTTCTCAGGCACAGATCCTTAGTTGCATCTAGTTAGTAAGAAGACAAAATGGAGAATGAGACTAAGGGGGGATTCAGACGTTCTGATTTTTGCGAATTTTTTTAAAAAACGAATGTTTCATGCATGTCTGAACACATAAATTTGATTAAATGCGGTCAATATCGCACTAAAGAAATCCGACTTTCAAAGCTACTCAAACCTACCTTTTTGCTGTCCGTTTTCAATAAATCCGCACTTAACAGCAGTGTGAAAGCAACATC
>QEPC01014265.1:574219-594568 GCA_003113815.1 Sphenodon punctatus | reverse complement strand
ACTAGGTTAAGGTCCTACTGCGAGACCAGCAGCGATATAGGATATGTGTTGACTAGACCTCTCCAAAGGGTTCTGAAAATGGGGTGTGAGAAGAGGGTATGGTTGCTGTCGGATTCAAGGCGGGAAGAGGGAGCAGCAACATGCAGCTTAAGGGAGGCAATCATGAGTCCCGAAGGGAGCAACTGAAGTAAATAAGTGAGAATGTGAGTTATGGAGAGTGACTGTAGTGAGATATCGACAGAAGAGTACCAGGCAGCGAAGCGTGTCCATTTTGTGTTAAAGCATGCCCGTGTGGATGGCCAATGGGAATTGATTAAGATCTGGGTAACTTGCAGGCTTGCATCAGTTAGGACTACTGGACCAACCAGGTGAAGAGCCCAGAGCGTGGAGAGGCGGTGATGCAGGATTTATCCCTTGTGACAAGACAGGAGGTCAGGCAGAAGAGGTAAGGTCATCCGGTCGACTGACATCAGCTGTAAGGTCTGAAACCAAGGCTGGCGAGGTCAGGTGGAGGCGATGAGAATCATGTGGGCACGGTCCATCTGTGCCCTGCAGGGCACTCTGTAGAGAAGCGGAACGGAGGAAAAGGCATAAACAAACTGCCCTGTCCAAGAGTGATGACGAAGGCGTCCAATATTGATCCTGCAGCCTGGCCCGCTCCCCTGCAGAAGCTGAGCAGTTAGCGTTGTGTTGAGATGCTGTACAGTCTTTTCCTCTCCTACTCGACGGCAGCAACAGCACAGGGGATTAAAACCCATGACCTTTGGCTTCCTGAGCAAGGAGTCTTTCCGCTAGACCATCAAGCCCTGCTAAACAGGTCGATCTGTGGGGTTCCCCAGCGACGAAAGATGTCCTGGAGGACATTGTCGTTGAAGGCCCAGTCGAGCTGATCCGTTACGTGACAAGTGATCTGCTCTCTCGTTGTTGTGTTAGGCTCCAGGGTATGGAGCCGGGGGGGGGGGGAGCAAGGAGAGAGAAAGCAAGACCAGAGTACAGGGGGAGAGGGGTGTCCTCAGGGCAACCCTCTGAAACCTCTCAGTTGCTCTCTCGTACTCAAGAGATTATGCACTCAGCATCGCTACCAGGCACACTGATCTATGAAGGTACGCGACTCATAATAAAGATCTGAACATTGTGGTCTGCTATGTGAAGCAGTAGGACTCTAAGTGTCCACTATGGCCCTGAGTTCTAGGTGGTTGATATGTAGGAGAGTATGCTCCGGAGACCAGAGTCCATGGAGATGGACGCTTGGATCTGGGGAAGGCGGAAGGGCATACCCTGAAGGAGGTAAGATGGTTCCATCCACCCTGGGATGGAGCTGAGGACCTTCTGAGGAATTGTGAGCATTCTGGAGAGGCTGTGCTGAGTGGGAAGGTAGACTCGAGCAAAAAACTGCTGCAGGAGCCGGAACCAGAGCCGAGCATGTGGTGTGATGGCGGTGGTTACTGCCCTGAGACCCTGCAGTTTGAGGAAAAAGTGCACAGGTCTGGGAGAGTGCCCTTGTAGACAGAGAACACTGTCCCTGAGCATTCAGAACCTGTCTCGAGGGATGTGCAGTGTGTCCAGGACTGCCCCTATGAACTGAAACCTCTGGGTAGGTTCGAGGAGAGACCTTGGGTAGTTGATAACTAGCCCCAGATTCTGTAGAATAGAGATAGTCTGTCGGAGATGGGCGGTGAAAAGCTGTGGCGATGGAGCCGCTACGAGGCAGTCATCCAGGTACGGAAAAACAGCCATATGTTGTTCTTGCGTAGGTGGGCTGCAATGACTGCGAGACACTTTTTAAAGACCCTTGGTGCTGGTGAGAAACTTAGGGGCCCGGCCAGTGGAGGAGGTGGGGGCGGAGCCCCCCCTTTTCCTTCTGGTGGGGAAACTTCTTTCTGTTCTGCAAGGGACTGAACATGTTGTGAACAAACAAGAAAACTGGAAATATCACCTGTGCGATGAGTGAATGGCGATATGAAAGTAGGCGTCCTGGTGGTCAAGCGAGGCCAACCGATCTCCTTGCTGGAGACCCAGCATAATGATGAGTAGGGTAGTCAAGCGGATTTAACTGTTTGATAAAGATATTAAGGTGTCTGAGATGCAAGGAGGGTCTGACATCCATATCCTTCTTAAGGACAAGAAAGTAATGTGAATAAAATCCAGTGCTTAACTCAGAGGGGGGAACCTTCTCAATGGCTCCTAGCCAGGAGATTCAGGATTTCTTGTAGTATTTGTGGAGTAACCGCAAAGCTGACCTCTATGACCCATAAGTCAGTGATGGTAGCCCACTGGGAGAAGTATGGGCGGAGACGGTTCAGGAATTGCCTATGTAGGCATGCCTTGCTGACCTGCAGAGGCCTAAAAACGCTGCTTAGGGGCCCGGCCAGTGGAGGAGGTGGAGGCGGAGCCCCCCCTTTTCCTTCTGGTGGGGAAACTTCTTTCTGTTCTGCAAGGGAGCAGACTGTGTTTGCTGGTACGAAGGAGTGTATGGCCTGCGTGATGGGAACGCATAGTTGGATCGGTACCGGGGTTGGTAGGGGAAAGCGCTTGCTGAAGTGTAAGACTGGCACTTCCTGAATGGTCTGATGACCTGAGCCGACCTAGCTGTGTGATACATCTCCTTGATATTTGTAAGGGTGTTATCAGTTGAAGTAGCGAGGAGGCCAAAGCCATCGAAAGGTAAGTCTGCTACATGGGTGCTGTTTTCAGGGGCTAGGGCGGAGGAACACAATCAAGCGTGACGGCACAGGGAGATGGCCGAGGCCATGCCCCTGATATTGGAGACAGTTATATGCATGTTAGTTGTCAAGTGGAATTGAGCAATATGCATGCCCTCTCTTTGGAGGGCCAGGAGCTGAGCCCGATCAGAGATCTAGGAGAGCTGAGCCCATAACCACTGTTGGTACCCATAGAGGACAGACACATAATAAGCTGCCCTGAGGGAAAGGGTCTCGGAAGGGAAGATCTTGCGTCCTTTGACGTCGACGCATCTACCTACCCTATCCACAGGCGAGGTTAGGGTGCCCCCTGATCTGGACTTAAGGGAGGCAGCTGCAACGACTAAGAATAGGAGCCGAGTGCCAGTGGAACATCTCATAAACCTTTTAGATAAGAGATAGAGAGAGTCTGCCAATTTATTGGGGGGAGGGGATTGGCCCACACTGTCTAGCTGGTTCTAAGAGTTGGTCTAGTATAGGGACGGAGATGTGCCCTGTATCTCTGGACCCCAAGATACCAAACACCGGTCCAGACTGAGCTTGCTTGACCACCTTAGTGGGAAGCTTAGGTAGTGCAGCAGAGGGCGTTAAAGATAAGCCTGGAAGGGCTTAACGTCCTCGGTGGAGAGGTTGAGATAGTGTGGACTGCGCCGAGGGTAGAAAACCCAGCAGGCGCGGGGCTCGTCGAACAGTGTCTGGATGAGGGAAGTCCCCGACGGGGGTGCTGACCTTATGCCCTGTTGATGCACAGATCCAAGAGGCTTTGTCAACTGTAGAGCTGGTACCATGGGGGTAGCCAGTACCACCGGTACAGGGGGTGGCAGAGGCTGAAGTGGCATTGGTGAGGCAGCCTATTGCGCCAGGGAGCAGGAGGCCGAGACACCGACGCCGTGGGTGGTGCTCGTGGTGGAGTCAGAGGCACAAAGGGTGGTGCTGGATGTGAAGCCAATGAAGTGTCCATCACTGTACCAGTGAACAGTGGCGATCTCCTGCGAGAGCGGTACCTATGGTACCAGTAGTCAGCGGATCATAGTCCTGGTACGCTTCATAGGTACCTATGGTACCAGGAGTCATAGGTACCTATGGTACCAGGTTTCCTGGTACCTATGGTACCAGTAGTCAGCAGATCATAGTCCTGGTACGCTCCATAGGTACCTATGGTACCAGACTCCCTGGTACCTATGGTACCAGTAGTCAGCGGATCATAGTCCTGGTACACTCCATAGGTACCTATGGCACCAGGAGTCATAGATACCTATGGTACCAGTAGTCAGCAGATCATAGATCTGGATCTGCAATCCGCATGAGCAGTCCCTCTGCAGGAATAGCCAAAGGTCTGGTAAGGTAACTCCCATGCCAGACTGTGGCTAGGGGATAGAATGGTACCGTTGGTGTCGGCAGTGTCTTTCAGGGGAGCGGCTGCTGCTCACTCACCAGTGCCGCAGCTGGAGTCAGTGTCAAGAACAGCTGCTGACACGTGGTGAGGCAGCCTGTGAATAGACACTCGGAGACGGTACCGTGCTCTCTAGGGGCTCGGAAAACATGGTCTCCACCTGAAAGGTTCTGAGCGGAGTGTCAGCGCTGAGACACCACTTCTTTCCTTCTCCCTTCCCCCCTTTTCAGCCTGCCTCTCTCTCTCTCTCTTTTTTTGAAGATGGTAGGGGTCCTACCAGCCGACTCAATGGGAGTAGGTATAGATGGCGGGGATGGTACCCATGCCAGTGCCAAGGCAGGTGGCGGCGGTGGGAAGATGAGCACCCTGTCTTGGGGCTGCTCCGCCATGCCAGTAGGAGCCAAAGGCCTGTCTTGGGGCTGGACGTACTCACTATTGCTGCCAGAGCCTGCGGAGTCAACAGGTCCAGGAGACACAAGGCTCGAGTGCATTTGGTGCAAGCCGAGAGGGAGGCACAATGAGGGAACTTGCGGGAGTAATGTCCCTCGGCCAAACAGGACAGGAAATGCTGTCACCTTTGACGCCCGTGGGACCTGACATGCTCCCTGGGTGGCAGAGAGCAGTAATTCCCGTGAGGGAAGCCCGCAAGGGGCGCTGCGTCTCTGAGGAGAAAGAGCAGTGCAACCTCGGGGGGGGGCGCCCGCAAGGGACGACTGTCTCTCCAGTCATAGAAGTTGGTCTTCTTCTGAGGTAAAAGTTGAAGCAGAAGAAGAATTAAAGTCGTTAGACTGCTGAAACATGTTGAGAAATGTGGAGGTCTTCCAACGCGGCACGGTTGGAAGGAACTGAGGTGGCGAGGGCTCCTCCCTCCTATATATAGATTCCTGCTCTCACAAGACTATGAGTCCGATCTTTTCGCAGGAAGGGAGGGGGAGGGAGGGGTGGAGCCCTCACCTTAAGATCTATTTTCCAGGCCTATTCAGCCTGGAGACTGCTAGTTAGAGGTTTTCCGGTACCTGCGGAGCAGGAAGTGAATCCCCCAAGAGTGAGAATTCGCGGAGATCCTCGAAGAAGAACGTTATAATCACCCATTAAAGTTCCACCCTCCAGGAGGTTAAGTTATCCTTACGATGAGGAAACAAGATGCGGAACAGGTCAGGTAACTCGCCCAGAGTCACAGAAAAATCGGTAGTAGTGCCAGGAACAAAACCCTAATCTCAGTTTCCAGTGAGCTGCTACAGCCATTAGATGCTCTGTCTCAGCAACCTATGAAAGCATCATTAAAACATCTATGTCCATATTTAGCCTGGTTCAAGGGAAGGGGTGGCTGTATCTCCTGCTAGTGAGGTTATTGGCTCTTGCAGGTCACAGTACATTACCCCTGGCATAGCAGAAGAGAGAAAGGAGAAGGATTTGGGGATTTATTATTTTTAAAGGTGATTTGGATGTAAAGCTAAAGTATTTATAATGTTGGGAGACTGCAAACAGAGATTGCTTTTAACCCAGGAAGTCCGCAACAAAAAGATTTGCTATTCCTCTAGGGTAAACTATGTACTTTCTGTATCCTTTTGGACATTTCTTCCTAGGAACCAGAGTACAAGCAGGTTCCACAAGGGACAATGTCTTTATCTATAATGCACCAACAGGTAAGCAGGTATCGCCTGTCCAACAGGTATACATACTTCTCCTCCCACCCCCTTCTAAATTCATTTCCTCAGGTCAGTCTCACCTCTTCAAATCTCAGAACGTTCTCTAAAAAGCAAAACCTCCACACGTGTGTGGCTCATGCGTTTTTAATCAACCTAATGCCTGCAGAAGTTGGGGGTGGGGTGGGGGAGCAGAGATTATGATACCGCTTGCTCAAAGTGCTCCCGTTTATTCCACATCTGCGTTGCCTTTGTGCGCTCCCCAGCAGCAGCAGCAGCAGCAGCAGCAGCAGCAGCAAGGAGTATGCAACACACAAAGAGAACATGTCGCAGGCAACAAGCTGTCTCTTTGTTTTAGTCACCGTCTGCTGCTAATGTCAGGGACGCAGAAAAAATAAATAAAAAAATGAGAATCTCTGAGGACCAACACTTCAGTGACACCATTAGCTAATTACACACCGAGAAAAGGGCCAGCAAGAGAATCCCAAATACCCCACTTGCAATTCCAAAAAACGTATTTGAAAAAGTCACCCCCAAAAAGATTTTGTGTGGAACACACACTGTACTTGGGCTGCTTTTATTTTGAGTCAGAGCACTTTCCGGGGCCACTGTACAGATGAGATGACACCAGTCTTTAAAAAGAGCTTGAAGTGTGAACAGATCAGGGTGTTAGAACAGCAGAGTCCAGGTATCCAAGAGCTAATTGGGGGAGGGGGGTTGTATTCTAGAATACACCTGTAGTAACCACCACCATATTGGACCATAATAGAAGAATACAGAAACTAGCAGCAAAGCTACAAAAACCAAACACACACCCTTTTCTATAAAAACATTTTAAACACCAGAACGTTTGAAACACAAAAAGCTAAATGCTAGCAGACGTAAGCTTTAAGACAGAGGTTCCTCAACTGTGGGTTGGAAACCCAAATGGGGCAGCGAGCAGGAGGAGGATATTTAACCCATTTTGCATAGCTTTGTTGCTTTCAGGGGTCGCAAATGTATTTAAGTGTCAAAATGTGGTGTCACAGGCAAAGTTTTGGAGAACATAGGAAGTGCCATACTGGGTGAGACCAATGACCCATCTAGCCCAGCATCCTGTCTCCAACAGTGGCCAATCATTGTGGCTTGGGAGAAGCACCCAACAGGTCAAAATGGGGGATCCATTCCCTGTTGTTTTACCCCAGCTCCCATCATGTTCTCCGATCCTGTCTGGCTAATAGCTGCTAATGGACCTATCTTCCAGAAACTTGTCCATACCTCTTTCAAACTCAGCTACAGTACTGGCCCTTACCACAACCTCTGGCAGTAGATTGCACAACCCAATTACACTGATCTTCTACATGTGACAGTCATGCTGTGCCTTCTGTTCCAGTATCTGTACACTTCAGAGGACATGATATCAGGAAAAATAAAGTCATTTATTTAATGTCATTCCATGCCTCCTCGTATACCTGTCCTACATTCGCTCAGTTTATATATTTCTACAGGATACACTACATTCCTGAGGAAGGGCTTTATGTGGCCTGAAAGCTTGCTCAGTCTCACCACCAGAAGTTGGTACAGTTAAAGATATTATTTGCCTTTGTCTCCATCTCATAAGGAAGAAGAAAAACAAAACCATATGATCTTAGAGCCGAGACAGGCATAAAACTGGTATATATACACACCACTAGAGATAATACTATCACCTTCTTGTTCATGGAGCTGGGGGAAGAGGGGAGAAAAGGACGCATAAAGTGAGATGCTAAAGTTTCCTAGGGGCCGAATTCTCAGTGCAGTTCAGATATGAACCCAAAGCAACCGAGATGCATCAAGGGAATTGGCTGCTGCTTCCAGACAGGGATTAAAGACTACAAAACACATATTAGACCAGCAGCAAGGAAGCTTGTGTGTGCATCCCCATAGCAGCAAGAGGAAGTCAGGTGCCAAGTTGATGATTAACCCCATGGTTATAGAGACAATAGAAAAAGAATCATCACATTCAGAGGGATGCACCAAGGCAATCACAAATTCCTTCGGCAGGAACAAGAGGACAGAACCCACAGAAATATCTTTGGAACAATAAATAGTTTTTATTCCTTACAGAGACCAGTAGCAGAGTCAACAAGCAGCCTATTAGGTTTCCTTCAGAATTCTATATTTTCACATTTACATTAGCCAACAGTATGTGCACATTCTCTCTGATGCAGTTCCATCCCAACTCTGGCTAATGGGAAAGAGAGTGGAAGGAGAAGAACCAATTTCTCTATATATTCTTATTCCGCCACTTGGAAAAGGGTGTCACCATGATTATTCCTGTCTTACAGCACTCTAGAGGTTACATGTAGAAACAAAAAGGAACAGTATACAGTGACAAAAAGCACTCTCTACTGCACTGCATTCCCTGCTCTGCTCACTGTGTGCTTCAGGCAGAATGGATAATGGACCACTGGAGGGAACATTAAACGGGGTTCTCATGCCACTGGCAGATGGGCACTTACATTTCGGGCCTGATACAAAACAGAATCCCACAATTCGACGCCATTCTTGAAATGCTAAGGGGATGCTGCTCCATTAGAAGCAATGCCCTCCAACAAATTGTCAAAACAGAGCCTGTTTTTCTGGCACTAGTGAGCCGTCTAGTTGGAAGCTGAAGAAAGAAAATGCTACTTCTTGGCACATCTTGGAGTAGTGTGTGTGTGGGGGGGAGAGGGGGTCGGATAGGAGGAGATAACCCAGGGACCCTGTCCAACATTCACACTTTCAAGAAGACAAACCCAGATAGTCGCAGCTACATAAAGCGTAACTGCCAAGCAGAGAGTGGCTGTCCATAGCTTGCCTATACAGATAGCATCAGGAGAGGGCAGTGACTGTGAAGAACTTTGTAAAGATATTTAAGGAAAAAGACACTATGAAATCCATGTACAGTCTCAAGCCTGAATAAAATCCTTATGTACACAAGGCATATGGGGAGAAAATGGTCTTCAATGGGAAACGCATTTCAGTGACAGGATTCAAGAGACAAATCCTAACGTTAGTGCTGCGGTAGTGGGAACTGTCCCCAGATAAATGGCCTGCAGCCATACCACCTCATACTGTGATCTTGTCAGACTGTATAAGCTTTCAGCACAGGTTTGCATTTCAGGTTTTTCTTGGAGGTCTACTGCCAAGATGCTGCAAGCAGTGACACCAATGATTTAGGTGGTGGTGTTCTCCTGTCAAAGCCACTGAAGTCTGTGATGCCGTGTGCCACACATCTGATCAGAGTAACTTTCACATAACATGCAGGACTAGATGGCCGAGACGGAAACTTTCCACTCGTGGGCTACTGGTTCAAATTGAGTCCTAAAGTGGCTATCACATAGTGTTCTTAGAAATTTTATGAAGGAAATAAAATTGAAGATCTCTGTATACTTCCCCAGTGAGCAAGCAAACCCATCACAACAGCCACCAACAGAATGGGCACGACTCAGTCCACTCTAAAGGCCTTAAGGAGGCCAAGGGTTGAGGAGTCTCCAAGAACAGACTCCCCATTCCATTGCAGGTGAGGAGTGTTAGAGAAGCTTGTTCTAGTTTTTAGCAATGCTGGCTGTGTGGAATCTGCACTATAAATAGAAGACTTCTGCCGTGGACCATCAGCTGAAAGTTTACTTCAAGTGATAAACCTTGGCCAGAGGTACTAACACCGAGGAGGTTATGGCCAGTATTCTGTCCCTCATTTTGTCATCCACATCCCTCTGCTCCTTCCTACACTCCCATTAAACTTCATTTTCAGACACTGCAGAGTTATAGGGAAGACCTTTAGCTGGAGCCTCTTGAAGCAGATGAAATCGGATGAGCCTCATGTCTTCAAAGAGAGAAGAGATGTGCTCTCTTCTCTGGCCTCAGAAATAGAAGTGATCTAAACTAGTGAACACTGGTACTTCATTGCTCACTCCTCTGCAGCCCTTCTTACTAACAAAGTCACTGTGTAAAGGGCTTGCATGTCTTTACTGCCACTACATTCCAAAGGCAACAGGTAAGGGGGCGTACACACTTTAGTAGCAGGTGATAACATGGAAGAATCCACAACACCCTCTCTTCAGTCTTAAGAGGATGGGTTTGCCAGTCCCATTTCAAATCCCAATTAGAATTGGGGTGCCCTTACAGTGCTTGTGATTAACTGTGCAGCAAGCACACCTCCAGTTTCTTACAGTTTATCTCTGTAGTGATTGTTATACTTTAGAGACAGTCCCTTGCAGGGAACATAGGGACAGGAATTGAGGGATACAGCCTAGAGAGGGTTTGGGGGGAGGGGCAGTCCACTGGGAGGCTTGATCACAGAGCACTTGTACAGGGTTTAGGCTTATAGTTAAAATACAGATACGTTTAGAATTCCTGGCTGTTCCTGAAGTTTATTGCGGGAACCCAAAACATTACATGGTGACAGAAGTGGTGAACAAGAAAGGGACACTGGTGATGAACAAGAAGTCTACGAAGGAGTTTCTGCAGAAGGCCTGAGGCCTGCTTGCAAGCTGAGTCAGCTCCAGGTCACAGCATACAAAAGTAAACATGGAGTTGTTACAACCTCCATGAAGTCTCCAAATGACGGGGAATGCGGCTGAAAACTGGAGGAAATTCAGGCAATGATTTGAACTGTATTTAGCTGCCATAGGGGCTGAAGGGAAAAATGATCAAGTAAACTCTGCCATCCTGCTGCATGTGGTGGGGGAGGAAGCACTGGAGATTTAGAATAACTTCCAGTTTGCAGATGATGAATGAATGAAATATGCTGAGATACTGAAAAAGTGTGAGGAGTATTGTATGCCCAATAGTGTCCTTTAAACTGGACACTGGCTCTCAGGTCAACATCTTGCCAGAAAAAGATTATAAACGACTGAAACCGAGGCCAAAGCTACATCCAACGAGAACCAAAGTAACAGGATATTCAGGAGAGAATATACAAGTGAAGGGGCAGTGGCATTATTACCATCAGCTACAAAGATGTTCAGTATAAATTGGCCTTTGCTATAGTACAGCCACACCTGACTCCAATTTTGGGTTTGGCTGCTTGTGAAAAGCTTAATCCGGTTAAACACGTATTTGCTTTGAAGGCCCAAGATAACCAGGAATATGGGACTCTCCATTCAATTTTTCAGGATTTGTTTGAAGGACTTGGCTGCCTGCCCGGGGAAAATAGCATTCAAGTAAACAAGGATGTCTCTCCGGTTGTTCATCCTTGCAGAAAGGTGCCATTTGCACTTCGAGATAAACTTAAAGAGGAGTTCGCACAGATGGAAGCTCTACAAGTCATACTGAAGGTCCAGGAACCTATGGAATGGGTGATATCCTTAGTGATAGTGGAAAAACCTAATTGAAAGTTGAGGGTATGTTTAGATCCTAGGAGCATTGACAAAGCCATCAGAAGGAAACATTTAAAACTGCCCACGAGAGAGGAAATCATGGCACAATTTGCAACAGCTCGTTATTTCAGCTAATTGGATGCCTCCTCAGGGTTTTGGCAATCAAAGCTCACCAAGGAAAATGCAAAACTCTGTACCTTTAATACTCCCTTTGGCAGATACCAATTTCTGGGACTTCCGTTTGGCATAGCCTCGGCTCCGGAAGTGTATCATAGGACAGCGCACATGATATATGAGCACATTGAGGGAGTTGACACGTCCATGGACAATATCATTGTTTGGGGTTCCACCAAAGCAGAACATGACATCAGGCTTCAGGAGGTCTTGGAGGCGACAAGAGCCGCAAATCTGAAACTCAACAAAGACTATTGTGTTTTTGGAGTACCAGAACTGACTTTTTTTGGGGAAGTTATCTCCCCTGAGGGAGTAAAGCCTGACAAAAAGAAAGGTCGAAGCCATTCACATGATGCCACTAACAAAGTCAAAGAAAGATGTGCAACCATTTCTGGGGATGGTGAATTACCTAGGAAAGTATATATCTCACTTGTCCTCAAAATCAGATCCTCTGAAGGCGCTCCTTGAAAACAAAAATGTATGGTGTTGGGATCCTCAGCAGGAGGGGCATGGAATACCTTGAAGCAGGGGTTGACTACAGCTCCTGTGTTTAAATTCTACACCCCTGGGAAGCCTATCAACATTTCTTCTGATTCATCCCAGTCAGGGCTTGGTGCAGCGATTGTGCAATCTCTTCCAATAGCAGATAGGAAACTGCAACAAATAAAGAAATGGAAAAGGATGACTTGTTGAGACTGCTGCAACAACAGATTGGTTTAGGTTGGCTAAAGGAACATGGCGGTTGTGATCTGGCCATAAGAGAATACTGGAACTCTCTGTGGTTGATGAGGTTATTTTCAAAGGCAGTAAAGGTGGTGATTCCAAGGAGCCTTCGACCTGAAATGTTCAAAAAAAATTCATGATGGCCATTTAAGCATAGAGAAGAGAAAGAAAAGGGCATTGGATGTACTGTTTTGGTCCCAGATGAATCAAGACATTGAAAATGTGGTTGAACAATGCCTCACCTGCTTGAAGTATCAACCTCACCAGCAGCCAGAGCCCCTGAATCCCCACCCTGCACCACGAAGAGCTTATGAGAAGGTCGGCACTGACCTCTTTAGCTGGAACTCTAAAACATATTTAATAGTAACTGATTATTACTCCCTATATCCAGAGATCTGCGCACTGAACACCACCACCACTCTAGAGGTGATAGCCAATCTGAAAGCAGTATTTGCAAGGCAGGGCATTCCTAATGAGGTCTTTAGTGACAATGGACCACAGTTTGCAAGTTGGGAATTCAAACAGTTTGCTAAGGACTGGGACTTCCTTCACTCTATGTCCAGCCCGCATCACCCCAAGTCCAATGGCCTAGTGGAGAGGTCCATCTTCATGGTAAAAAACCTGATGAAAAAAACAAATGAAAATGGAGGAGACCTGTATTGGCGTACTGCAGTACACCCTTGAATAATGACTGGTCCCCAGCATAGCTGTTAATGGGGAGATGGATACGATCAACCCTGCTCATTGCTGAAGAATTACTCACAGGGTCAGCCAACAGAAGGTACAGAGGCACAAGGAAATACAGAAACAACAGAAAAAGTATTTTGACAAGAGAGCCTGAGCGCTACCCAGCCTGCAACCGGGAGATCCAGTATGGTTGAGAAACTACAGTGCCGATAACTGGGACCAAAAGGGCACTGTTACAGGTGGTACACCCACGGTCTTACATAATTCAGACTGACCAAGGGGGACCCTACCATTGCAATCGGAGGGATCTACGTGTGACTCCCAAAGGGCTCCCAGATATCAAAGAGAAGGATAATCGAGATGGCATCAAGCCAACTACGATGGCTGCAATGGGTATGCGAGAAGACCAAGAACAAGTTCCTCAGCAAGGAACAGCAGCAAACCAAAAAACAGAGCAGATACCCCGACGATCTCAGAGGAAGGTGAAAGCTCCAAAGAGACTCATTGAGAACTGTTAAGAAGCAGGATATAGGGCAGGAAAGTAACTGGTAAAGGCTTACTTCAGAGGACTTGCTGGTAACCTCTCCTCTGTAGACTAGATGGCACAAGGATAGTTAAGTTGGTTGGGAAATGTCAAGGTTACCATTCTGGTGAAAAAAGGAAGATGTAGTGATTGTTCTACTTTAGAGACATATAAGGACAGGAATTGAGGGATACAGCCTACAGAGGGTTTGGGGGTAGGGGCAGTCCACTGGGAGGCCTGATCACAGAGCACTTGTACAGGACTTAGGCTTATAGTTAAAATAAATATATGTTTAGAATTTCTGGCTGTTCCTGAAGTTTATTGCTGGAATCCAAAACATTACAATCTCCTTCCTTCCTTTTTTTTCAAACTAACCTTCTCAATTGCCATAGGAAATTCTCCTGCCTTAAGGTGGAGTTTATTCCAAAACAGGTGGCTCGCTATCTCATAACACAGAATATATCTTAGTGTCTGAAAAAGATTTCTCATTGCCTGAAGACTGCTTTACTAACTTGTATCCAGTGCTATGGAATTTTTGCCTTCCCCCAGACCTATACTTTGGATTTTTATATATAAAAGGGCATGAAGACTATTTGCCAAGCTGGGACTTGCAGTGGTGCAGGCAGCCCAGAGCAGTAAATATCTGCTCACCAGCTCAAAGAAATATACTCACCCTAGGTGAGCAGGTGACTGGATTTTTACAACTTTGTTCATGCTACTTCACAGGGTTCCTTTAAAATTCAGCCTTAGCTATAGATAGTTTGTGGTGGGTGGCACTGGAACCAATGGCACAGGAACCATTGCTCACAAAAGACGCGAGCTATTACTTTTGCAAGATCCATGTATTGCCACACAAGCAACCCACTTTTTCAGGTGACTAGCACATGCGTACACACACACACCCTGTACCACTGTAATTTACAGCAATGGCAGCGCACCACCGCAAACTACATTGGCCTGCTTCTTTGGTGTTGATGGGCATAAAGCTACTGGCCATTAACCACTTCATCTGTAGTTTACTACTTTTACATGTTCATGAGGTTCATTTATGTCTGGGATTACTTCATTTATCCTTGTCTGGTGGGATTAAGGGACACACTGGAGACTGCTGCCCCTTGTTTACATGAATCTTCAGTAGTCCTGCCCCCTCCAAGTCCTCAGCTCCTCTCCACCCGAATGTAAACAGTTTTTAAACAAAAGTCATTCCCTTCAGTGAGCATATGTACACTGCAGGACAGAGAACATAAACACAAATGACTCATTGCCTAAACAGAGAAACGCAGGAGGTAAACAAGGACTACATAAAGGAATGACAAGCAAGAGACTTTTGAAATACTCGCTTTTAGTAAAAGGATGTTTTGATAGCTAGGATTAGTAGAGAAATTTTATGTGTACAACATAGGTTTTAAAAGCCAAATTCTCTTGAGCTAGCATGCAAATCAAATCAAAAGGGTTTAACAGTCAGTCATAGCACTAGACATACAAAATTTGACAAGAGACAGCTGGAGTGCTATGGGCACTATCTATTATGCTGACCAGTCTGGTTTCAATGGCTTCTTATACCTACTGTCTGCTTACATCCACTTTTTTGTCTCTGGTGTGTACTTCGATAGTCCATGACACGGCACTCCTGAGGTATACTTGCCACTGCATCAATTACACACATCCGTTTATCAGAGGTGCTCTGGCTGTCAATACTTAGCATGGGAAGAATGGCAATCTCCCATTGTTTATGGTCTTAAGTTCTTTTGCATATTTCATACATAATGGATCAGACCAAACACTGCCAGTGTGTCATCAAGCCCACTGCCACTAGATCAACAAATGCTGGATAGTTCCATTAGGACAGGGATTGCTCATGCGCTCTCCCTTTCACACACACACAGCGTGGAAAAGTTACATGCTCCTTGAAACCAGATTTAAAACAAAGAAATAAAGGTCATAACCCCACCGCCCCATGAGTACTGATAAAGCAATATTAGTATAGTAAGATTCAAGGGGCAACATTAAAAAATGCCACCTGGATTAAAGCTAACACACTTCGCCATGTCTCCCTCCGCTTTCTGGATATAGCTCAGATTGCCTTCCTTTGTTTCATAAGCTCTATGTAGGTGCCATGAAACCCTCAAGCACAAGTGTGACCAGCTCCCCAAAACACTCAATGTCCATGAGTCAGGCCCCCAAAATATGACTGACAAGTTTATTAATTAATAATACTAATAATAATAATGGCTCCTGGTTTCTAAGCTTTTCTAACATTACTGCAGTGTAGCTGGATCAGAGACAGGAAACATTTTGCCCTCCGTGGACCACTTTTCTGTTTGGTAAAAGCCCACTGGCCAGAGGGCTAATGGGAAGGTAGAGGCTGGCTGGATCCATAAACTGGAAAGGGGCCATATATGGAGGAAAGAGGGCACCTTTCCCATCCCAGGACTTCACCTCTCCTGCCCTTTTGGAGCACCATGATGTCACAATGTTCCACAGGGAGTCAGTCACATCTGAAAGGAGGTAGAAAAGTCTTCCCACCTTACCCCTTTCCAACATGGCCCACACAACCCATCCTCCGATAAACATTGTGGTAGCACTCTTGACCATATAACAGAAGGCCATGGGCTGTATTTGTGCGGTGGGTCTGAAGTTCTTCATCCCTACCCTTAAGATTCTAGCCAACCATGGGAACTGGAAGCTTACCTTCTGGAAAACAAGAACCGAGATTCTAAAATTTGCAACGCTTTAGGAAAGAATAAAGTCACAGAAATCATGATTAAAAATAGCCGAAAATGGTATCTCTCTAACCACCACTACAATCCTACATTTCAGAATGCATTTTATTAAGGATCCCAAAATATATTTACGAACTTATTTTATTTATGCCCACTTGATTCGCATCAGAACAGCTGAGAACAGACAAGCTTCCAGCCAGACTGGCTTCAGGGAGCAAGTATTCCTTAGGGGAGGCACCAGGAAATCCGAGGGAAAGACTGCTCTGAAAAACATTAGCAAAACATTCATGGTAAGTCCTTCATACAGCACTCCGGTTTTCTTGGAAAACTCTCTCTTCCACAGAATCAGAATAATAAATGTTTTCAATGTGATGGTTTGATGCTAGTAAACGCGAGGTCAGTTGCCAATAAGTCAACTATGGTCCAGGAGGTGATCCTGGATCAGGCAGCCGAATTCGTGTGTATTATGGAGACCTGGCTAGATACTGAGCCGGGGCCTACATTGGCTGACTTTGTTCTGGCTGGGTACTCCGTCCAGCATCAGGCACGGCTGGAGGGATGGGAGTGGGGGTGGGAAACACGGTGTAGCCAGTATTTTTAATGAGACATGGACTGTGAGGAGATTTCCTGTGCAACCTATCATGGGAATTGAGGGCCTCCACCTGGTGTTGGATTTGACCAGAGACAGAGTGGGGCGGCTGCTGATATACCGTGCACCAATCTGTACAGCAGTTTCCCTGCCAGCTCTCACTGAACTGGTGTCGGAGGTGGTCTTGCACTCCTGAGGGACTTCAATATCCATGCCGATGCAGATTCCAATCTTGGAAGGGCAGAGCGTGAGTTCATGGCTGCCATGGCAACCATGGGCCTGTCTCAGACAGTTGTTGGCCCCAGACATGTTGAAGGACATACCCTGGACGTGATATTTTGCACCAGCCTTGAGGCGGGGGATCCATTGGTGGGGGAGGTGTCAACAGTGCCCTTGTCATGGATGGATCATTATCTCCTCCAGGTTTGGTGCAGAGTATCTTGGTGCACATCGGTCCCCAGGAAGTTGCAGAGCCAGTTCGATTGGTTCGCCCCCGGAGGCTTATGGAACCAGAGAGGTTCTGGAATGCTCTGGGGGACATTCCCTCTGATTTTGATGGCCATTCATTCGATGACCTTGTGGAACTGTGTGTTGACAGAGGCCATCGACCGTATGGCTCCCAGGCTTCCACTCCCGAATCGTCAACAACGCAGGTCCCCCTGGTATACGGAGGAGCTGCAGCGGATGAAGCGAGAAGGGAATCGTTAGAGTGATGGTGGCGTAGTTCTTGCACTGAAGTTGACCAATTACAAAATAGAGTCTGGTTACGTACCTACGCTGTGGTGGTGCAGAAAGCAAATAAGGTTTTCTTTGCTGCCCTCATCGCATCCGCTAAGCCCCATCCGGCTGAGCTTTTCCGGATGGTGAGGGGGCTGGTCAGTCCGGCCTCCCTCTGCCTGGATTCAGAGTTATCTAATACTCACTGCGACTTGTTTGTGGACTTTTTTTGCAGATAAAATGGCTCAAAGTATCCTGGGCCCTGTTTTTATATGATATTTTATATGGTATTTTTTAACTGTTTTTAATTGTTTATATTATTGTTTTATATTGTTGGAAGCCGCCCCGAGCTGTGTTCAGGAGAGGCGGGGTACAAATGCATTAAATAAATAAATAAATAAATAGTCATCACGGTTTTGACACTACATTTTTAACAGTGGGTGAACCAGAGGCAGTTGAAGCCCCATATTGTCCTGTTTTATGGGATGAATTTCAACGTGTGTCATCCTCTGATGCCAGGGACGTTCTCGGAGCTGTTCAAGCCACTTATTGTGAATTAGATTCATGCCTGTCCTGGCTGGTTAAAGCCAGTTGGGAGACACTAGGGCTGTTGCTGGTCAGGATAGTCAATGCCTCCCTTAGGGAGGGCAAGGTGCCAGACTGCCTCACGGCGGCGGTGGTGCAGCCCCTGCTCAAAAAGCCATCATTGGACATTGATGCCTTGACCAGCTATCGGCCGGTCTCTAACCTCCCTTTTTAGGGAAGGTTATTCAATGGGTGGTGGTTCATCAGCTTCAGGAGCATCTGGACCGGATCAGTTTCTTGGATCCCTCACACTCTGGTTTTCATCTGGGTTATGGCATGGAGACTGCGCTTGTGGCCTTGGTTGATGATCTCTACTGAGAGTTGGACCAGGGTCATTCGACCCTGTTGATACTATTAGAGCTTTCGGCTGCATTTGATACCATTGGCCAGAAGTTGTTGGTGACTTGGTTGCGAGACCGGGCAGGGGTGGGCGGGACTGTTCTTGAATGGTGCCACTCCTTCCTGACCGGGAGAACTGGACGGGTGGTGCTGTGTGATTATTCATGTTCTTCCCGGGACCTCACGTGTGGAGTCCCACAAGGTTCTATCTTATCCCCTCTCCTATTCAGTGTGTATATGCAGCCCTTGGAGGAGATCAGAGAGTTTAGTGTAAGGTGCCGTCAATATGCTGAGACACCAAATTATCTCTCTTTTTCATCAGATCCAGGTGCAGCAGTCTCGGTGCTTAGCCGGTGTCTGTTGGCTGTGGGGGACTGGATGAGGGCGAGTCGCTTGAAGTTTAATCCCAACAAGACAGAGGTGATGGTTGTGGGGGAAGCTGCGGGTGTAATGGCCCCCATCATTGATGTGGTCTGTCCTCCACCGGTATTCCAGGTTCGTAGTCTGGGGGTACTCCTGGATCCACAGCTTTGCCTGGATGTCCAGGTGGCAGCTGTGATGAAGAGCGATTCTGCCAATTACATCTGGTACGATGACTTGTGCCGTACGTCTCAGACTTGGACCGTACCACAATCATCCATGCTTTTATTAGCTCAAGATTAGACTACAGTAACTCGCTCTACATGGGGCTACCCTTGGTGTTGGTCCGGAGACTGCAGCTGGTGCAGAATGCGGTAGCTCGTCTCCTTAAGGAGACGAGTTGTCGCACGCACATTACTCCAGTGCTTCGTTCTTTGCACTGGCTGCCAATAGTCTTCCAGGCCCAATGCAAAGTGTTGGTTTTGACCTTTAAAGCCCTAAACTGCCTGGGTTCCACCTACCTGCAGATCACCTCACCCTCCAGATTCTGGTTCGGCCTCTGAGGTTGGCCGGGGATGTCCTCGAGGTTCCCCGGGCGTCAACCATGAGGAGGGCGTTCTTGGTGGCCACTCCACAGCTGTGGAATTCCCTCCTGTTGGAGGTCTGCCTGGTCATAGACCTCCCTTCCTTTTGTAGACAGTGTAAGACCTGGCTGTTCTGCCAGGCCTTTTCCGAGGGAGATGGGATGGGTAGGTTGGGTTAGGGTGGGGGTTTTATTGTGGGGTTAATTTTATACGTTTTAAAATGTTGTTAGCCACCCCGAGCTGCTTGTGCAGGAGGGGGTGACATATAAATGCAAAAATAAATAAATGTGCTTTGAGATGCTTAGACAGAAAGGTGCTAAGGAAGGTTATTACTAATTGAATTTCCCCAGCATAGGTTCGACCCGTTCAGCCCTAGCCATCTCTTCCCCTCCCCAAGAGCAGACAGGACAGCAATAATGCCTCCATTTTTATCAAGATTCTATTTTCTCCTCAATAGTGTAAACAATCTACTTATAGTCCATGCAAAAAATTAAATACAGTTAAACCCACTTAAAATAAATACTTGCTGAAGGAATATTATCAGCTGGAGACTGCATGCTGACTTACAGTAATCCCTCATGCCCAGGGAAATCCTCTTAAACCTATATCAGATAAAGATTGTAAAACTGTTATAGGGCTAAGCTCACTAGGCAGCCACAACAAGATGGAAAACATCTCCTTTTGCCCCTGCCCCTCAATACTAAAGAGTTGTTCACTGCTAATTCAGGACATAGTTTCCGAACACCTTTTTTTCCAATATCTTAGACTTGCCTAATGGTTTGGCCTATGTATGTAGTATTTTAGGATGCATGGGTTTTTATTGTATGGGGAAGAGTAGAAATAATTAAGAATCCATACTTAAAAGTCTATGAGATACCTCCCAGATGAAAGATGCAATATTTTCAGATTCTGAAAAGCTAAACATCCCTGGTAGTTTTTTTTTAAAAAAAAATTATTATCCCCATTTTACAGAACATAACAACACTGGTGTGGGTCATGCACGGCTCAGGTGATAGAGCACATACTTTTCATGTTTAAGGTGTGCCAAGTTCAGTTCCTAGCATCTCCAATTCAAGATTTCTGGTAGGACACCTGAGTGAGGCCTCTGCCGGGGATCCTGGAGGGTCTCAGGTAGCAAGCCTGGGTAAGGTCCCTGCTGGAGACCCGGATTTCAACCCTGCTGCCAGTGGCGGTGGGCCCTTCAAGGAGGCAGGGGCAATGCCCCGCCTGGCCCCCAGGGCTCCCCCGACAGGCTCTGGCAACTTTTTTTTTTTTTTTTTTTT
>QEPC01014265.1:543633-556116 GCA_003113815.1 Sphenodon punctatus | reverse complement strand
GGCGCCTCTGTGGACTGGGGTGCTCTGGGGGTGGGGGTTGCTGCTGCCTGTGCCTTGCCCCTTGGCGGTGCCCCCCCTCGTCCCTCCCGTTGTTCCCCGTGCCGTTCTCCGGGCGCCCCTGCCCCCCCCTTCCCGACCTTTCCCGTGTGTGTGCGTGTGTGTGCGTGCGCGCGCGCCCGGGCGTGTGGTCGTGCGGTGTGTCCCGCTGCGGGGCCGCTGTGTGTGTGCGTGTGCTGTGTGTGGCACCTGTCAGCCTGTTCTCCCTCTTCCCCCCTCCTTTCCCGTTTCCCTTTTGTGGGCGTTCCCTTGTGTGCCTCTTGGCTTCGTTTGCCCTTCTGCGGCCATGTCCGTGTCCCGCCCCTGCCCGGTCCCTTCTGGAAGTTTTGACCACGGCTGGGGATCGGCTGCACGTCTGTTGTGCTGCCCCGGTCCGTGATGGGTCGGCCCGGTTCCCGGCTGTGGTCCCGGTCCCGTCACGTCTGTTAGAGGCTTTTCTTCACCCCGGGCTGTGGTTGTTCTGTTCACCCCCCCTGGGGCTTCACTGTGGTGAACCGGCCTCCCGTAACGTCTGAAATCACCCTGACACTCTGGCTTCCAGGTTGACTAGGCCTGCTTTCACAACCGGCCGCATGGCAGGATTTCGCAATACCGGGGGAAGGTGCCTACAGCCAGCATGGCGGGGGGGGTGGGGGTGGGATCTTTCTCTGATTGGAGTAGGTACAGCCAGGTAACCTCCCAAAGACCAATCACGAAAGAGGGGTAGGGAGCTTTTAAAAAGACCAAAGTCATGCCTCTCAAGGGAGGCTTCCACTTTTACTTCTGTTTGCTCTGATATACTGACCTTTTGCTGTGGAGCTAAGGGAATGGCTCCTGGCCTGTTTGGACTAAACTGAACCTAAGGACTGAACCCCTTTGCTGCAAGGCAAAGGCGCACCTAAAGCTGTGAGTAATTGAATGTTACATCTGAGGGACCAGTTTAGGCTAGATGCTACAAAAGGGCCCTTAAGCCTAACTGTGTTCTGATCAATTGCTTTTGCTCAAGGATTCAAACTCCCTCACATGGTTGTAGCCTGTGATGCTTGGTTTAAAATACCATTAAAGTAATATTCTTTTTTCTGATCTAAAAGATCTGTGTCTGTGTCTGTGTCAACGCCTTTGTATGCTCCGGTGGCAGTAATTGGGAACAGTTTTATCCTGGCTTAAGGGCCTGTTCAACTAAGAAGGTAGAGAACTCATTCTCTCAGAGGGGTGAGACTCAAGGCCTAAGTAACCTCTGAGTGGTAGCAGCGGAAAAGGACCAGATAATACGTGGGTAACGGTGTGCTGGGAGGCTGGGGTAAACCCCAGTGGGCTCTCTTACGCCACACATGGAGTCTATGCTGTAAGTGAGCACAATATGCGAGACCCACAATGTTGTTACTGTTAACATGGCATGGCAGTTAAGGCAGGAGCTTTAACTTGCAATTTCTACGCTTTTTAGTGCATGACTGAATTTGCAAGAGCCTTAACTCTTCTTGTAAACAGGAAACATTTTGACTCTGGAATATTGAATTTTTTTGTTAAATACAAAGCGCCCCTCCCCCACCACCCTCGCTCCCTTGCCTCCCCCACACCCAAAGCGCCACCTGTCCTCACTCCCTTGCCTTCCCCTCGCCCAAATTGTCCCCCCCCCCACTGCCCTTAGCCCCCACACCCAAAGCATCCCCCTGCCCTCGCTCCCTTGCCCCCCACACCCAAAGCGCCTCCCTGCCCTGGTTCCCCTGCCCCAGCCTCAGGCCCCTTCTCCAGAGAAGATTTTTCCCTCTCGGACACTGTACAGTCTTACATATGGTGTTCGCTTACAAGTTAGGCTCCATGCACCCACACTTTACCTTGGTCTTTCAGCCACAATCCTCTTCCTCTGCAAGTCAGAGCAACACTGAAGCTGGGGACAGATTCTCCCCACACCAATACTGTCTACTTGATCTCTGGCTGCTTGTCCACATTACCAGGCCAGGAAAAACTTACGAGAAGAAAGCACACACGGAAGGGAAACTAACATAAAGCTTAGAATGTGGATGCAGGGTTAAAAGCGTTGTTGGATCCCAAGGGCCAAGCTGGTAGCCTTATCCCCTGAGGGAATGACATGAACCTCCAAACACAGGGAGTGGTGCTAAAACCAATAGGTTTATTTCCTAGACTGACATCAGCCGCAGACAAGTATCAGCCGAGTGGACTCCAAACAGCTTACAAAGGAAAACGACCATGGGGTCCAAGCTGATGACCCCTTGTATAGGATTTAAGACCAAGAACCATAAAGATCAGAGATAAGTGGTCAGAAACACATGGTTACATCATACATAGATATCAGTCAAAGATGATTAGTTAGAAACAATGTCAGCTTTTCCATGCTCCCCAAGTTTCACATTCCAAAAAGCTTGCTCCAAACTCCCAAAACGTCATGTTCGTTTCCCCGAGGGGAGTTTTCTTCCCTTAAGTTTCCTCCAGCGCTGTAACGTGGGTAAGCAGCCTCTGTCTTCACTGTGACCACAATTTCTCTTTAATTTATAGCTCCTTTCTCAGGCAGTAGCTCAAGTGCATCTTCTCACTACACAGGTGAAGGAGGACATATTTGCCCTCTTATGTCACACAATGAGGTACTATACTGTACCGTGGGTGTGGGAGAAATGGTGGTAATACTGCTGCTTGCAGTCAGATTCTCCTGTTTCTGCACTAACTCCCCCTTGCTCATTATTCTCAAAAATCATCTCTTCAACTCAGTACAGCTGTTGATTTTTTAAATACCCTTTCTTGCCAAACATTTTTAGTGGCATTGTACAATGTAGCAAACTCTCACCTCAGAAGATCTACTTTTCCAGTAAGACTAAGGCAAGTGAGTGGTCACTTTTGAGAAATAATTGAGGACGCAGCCTATTTCAGACACTGCAACTGTCGCTAATTGCCTGCGGGCCATGCTTTCCAAGCTGCCCTTGGGAAAGTTTTTTTAATAAAAGCATTTAACTAGCATGCTTCCAGGCAAGGGAGTCCTGCCTTGTTATTTGTTCACTCCCTCCCATCCTCATTCCTACTGGTTGTGTGTCAGAATCTAAGCAATACCCTCTACCTTGACCACCACCATGTGTCCACTATAGCTGGGGCCCAAATCCCACTACTGTTGGCACTCCCAAGCACTGGGCCCAAGATCAACTACTGCAGCACTTCAAATATTTTGTCTTTGTCATTAACAAGCAATTTTAATTCTTTATCCATCTCCCACCCATCCCCATCTATCAGGACCTCGTTACCCTCCCTTGCTCCTCAAAGAGATGCTTGCTATTTTCAGAAGCCACTTCCAACTACCATCTACCCATCGCCCCCAACAAAAGGGAAGAAATGTCACAGTGCACACCCATAAGCAGGACTGGCTCTCTCTCTCTCCCTCCCTCTCTCCATTAGAGGTACCCAAGTCAAGGTTCGGCACCCTGCACTGCTAAATGTAGCCCCAATGAGACTGGAGCTACACATGCAAATTTCCAAAACTTGGGGTCACAGGGATTTCTTGTATCTCTCAATAGGATCACAGTTGGGAAAGTTTGGGAAACAAGTGCTTTTCATGGAGCCAGCTACCAGTCACTTGTCATTTCCTCCTAGACAGACAGAACATGGTTGGCGTGTTGGTCCCAGATGTAAGCAATGGAGAGCGAGTAGTTTAGATAACTTTTATTGGACCAACTTCTGTTGGTGAGAATATGCAAGTTTTTGGGCCACACAGTGCTCTTCTTCAGGCATGCAGCGTAGCAAGCGGATCTCTTTCAAGTTATTAATTATTATTATTATAAGCATTTATATAGCGCCAGCAATGTACCTTACAAAAAATAAGATAGACATGATCCCTGCTCGAGAGCTTACAATCTAAAGACAGGGGGAGGGGAGACAGGGAAGGGGAAACAGAGGGAGAGACAAGGGATGTGACATTCATGAGGATGTGAGAGCTCAGGTACACGTTCTTGGCTTGGTTACAGTAAATTGGGAGTTTGCAGATAAACAGGTGGATGATAATCCTGGATGAGGATGCTTAGCAGGGGTTTAGAAGGGCGGAGCGGAACAGGTGGGTTTTGAGGAGGGACTTGAAGGCGTGGAGGGTGGGGGCAAGGCGGGCAAGGGCAGGGAGGGAGTTCCAGGTGTGCGGGGCAGTGAGGGAGAAGGGACGAAGGCGGTTGGGGGAGCAGGGGAGGCGTGGGAGGGGATGGAGGAGGAGCGGAGTGCTCAAGCAGGGGTACGGAGGGAGATCAGGGCAGAGAGGTAGGGGGGAGCGAGGTTGTGAAGGGCTCTGTAGGTGAAGACGAGGAGCTTGTGCAAAATACACTCGGGAAGAGGGACTTGCTTAACTACATGCCTAAGAAAGAGCCTTGTGTGGCTCCAAAACTTGCACAGTCTCACCAATAGAAGCTGGTTCAATAAAAAAATATCATTTGAACTACTGTGTCTCCATCTCATAGCCAAATACACGCCCTTTCCTATGGCAAAGTTTCACCAACTGCCACTTCCAAACTCTGGTATCCAGCCAGCCATACCACATCATTAAAGAAGCCTGGTGAGAAGAGTTTGGTGCTTCCAAGGGATATTTTGATTCCACCATGCTACAACCCTGTCTGCAGGAAGTAATTCCATTCCACCTCATCCCTCTTCTGCACCCAGTAGTGTTTTGGCTGCTTATGTTTATTTAGCTCCTGCTCCTCTGACTCACTGGATCCTTCTCAATATCACCTCTCCTACTCCACACTCAGGAGCCCTGCAATCTACCCCTACCCTTCTATACACCTGCCACAAGCTTCCCCACTCTCCTAGAACTTTAAAAGAATTTTTTTAATAGTGTTACGCGCATGATGATTAGTTATACCCCAAAAGGCTTTAAAAGCATCCAATGTCATGAGGGAAGGGAGAAGATTTTGAAACCATTGTCTATTTTCTGCATTTCTCTTCTCTTATTATGAATGAATGAATGAATGCTTTAACCACCACCATTTGGTCAAATTATACAGAAAGAGAAAAGTACTTAAACATAATCTCAAAACATTCATTTTATACTAATTATACAAGATATACAATAGATTAAAATAAAGTATTGATAAAATTATAACATTATTCATAAAAATTCAAATAATTCAAAATGGCGCAATCACATAACATGTAAATATAAATAAAACCATAAGATCCTTCTGAATTTTTATCTGTCCAATCACCTTATTTGGCTCTGCTTCAGATTTTCACATTTGTTGTTTAACACACACAAAAACATCCCCAATGCTGATAAAAGTTTCAGGGACTCATTACCTAAAAGCCAAATTGATTTCTCAGTATCTGCCCAATAAACCATCTGAATACAGGTTTAAGGAACTTATTCCTTTCCTCTAAATATAGAGGGCAATGCCATATAAAGTGATTCAAGTTCACCACCATCTCTGGATCACATACATAGTGTCTCTCCTTATATTTCAAATTAGTCCATCTCCCCATTATAACTGCCGTCTTAATTTGATTCAAACGAGTCTTAGTAATACATTCTCTATATCTAGAATTAGAACTTTTTTTAGAATATGGTTCTAATCTAAACTCTGTCTTAAAGAATCTTAAATGACATACCTCGACCACCTAATACTACTCATATCCCTTTGAATCGATATATCCTTTTAATCTTGTCTCAATTTGGATCTTACCTCCAGGAAGCGGGAGTCTATCGAAACAGTTCAATTTGTCTCCTAAACCCACTTCAAAAAGGGTTTAATATCAATCAGCCATTTAAAAGAAGGGGATCTTCCATTATTACCTTTGTTCCAAGGAATAATTTTACACTAAAAACAAGGGCTGTGTTCCTTAGGAAGCCATCTGCTCCTGCTATTTATTCTCTTAGCGAAGCCAGAACCCTATATCTATGACATCAAAACTGGCTGACAGACCATTGTGTTGTCAACAGCAGAGGGTTGCTACTTCAGGTTGGGGAATAAATATCATGGGAAAACATGCTTCCCGCCCTTCCTTTATAAGTCTGTTTAAACATTCTTTAGAATTTTGTATAAGCAAAATACATAAAGTTCAAACAAAAGGAGGCAGTTCACACTTTGCCACCTAACAAATTCATGTCTGCATAATTTCATATAAGAGATGGACACAAAGTAGTTCAAGTGATATCTTTTATTGGACCAACTTCTGTTGGTGAGAATGTGCAAAATTGTCAAATTGCCTGAAAATACTGAAAACCAAGTAATTTTTTTTAAGGTGGATTCTTCTTATATATCAAAGTCTGCATATTTAGCTGATTACAGTGTCAATATATGCTCGACCTTATCACAAAAACTGAAAATACTTTGCATATATTAAGCCATGCATTAAAATCAGTATTTCCCTCATTGTACAAATGGGAAGGCTGAGGCACAGAAGTGGGTTACCAAAGGTCACAGAATAAAGTACGAGAACGCAGATGTCCTCACTTCCAGCCTTCTGCTCCTTCCCAAAGCATGCATTCATGCATGTGCATACACTCTATAGAGTGGATTATTCAAAGACAAAAATGAGGTACTGGTACCTCATTTCTAAACTAATCAGTGAGAGGTGCTAGGCAAATACCAAGTATAGTGCTTGCTTTAAAAAACGAAAGCTATCCCCAAAACATTTAGTATAGAGAGCGAAAATCCTCATCCATAGGCAACTAACCAGTTCCATACTCATTTCAGGTTACGTTATATAACTGTCCTTGTTGTGCGAGACATATCCTGTCTCTATAATACCTTTAATGCTTGCTTAGAACTGCCCTCCTTTTTTCCTTCCACACAGTCTGGGAACCTTTGGCATGGAAGTTTTCTTCTCTGCAGCTCCTGCCATCTGGAAGAGACTTCTAGCTCTGCCTAACCAGATGTCTTATTTTCAGCCAAAATTTGAAACCTGTCTTTCCGCCTATGCCCACCACCCACTTGGTTTCTCTCCTCTTCCCAATGCTTTATTTTATTTCCATGCACGTCCTCTCTACCAGCATTTCCCATAATGTGCACTATTATACCATTTGTCATCTAGTACTGTTTTGGGACACAGTGTACAACAGAAGAGGTTGCACAAGAGGGACTTGTACTATAGTACATTCAATCCAGCATTATGTCACTGTACAGTTATGTGGGTTCTAGATGACCTATGGTCAGCAGGTAAAGCAAACTCCTTACCCATCAGTTTCATCTTGGCGCTGTAGCTCCCAAAGTATCTCTCATCAGTGGTGGGTGTATGGCATTCATACTCGCCAGCATCCCTGTCCTGGAGCTCTGTGATGTGCAGTAGGGCAGAATCCCCATGGACCCTCTCTACATAGATTTCTCCACTCCTGACACGTTGGGTGTAGATAGCATAAGGAAAGGAGGAGTCCATGGTGCTGACAATTTGCACTTCCCGTTCAGGGGCTGATGGCAGATAAATGGACCACTGGAAATTCTGCTCTGAAGGTCCCTGGTAGCCACTGACCTTGCACGAGATGGTGATGTGGGAACCTTCAGTACGGTATAAGGGGCCTTCCTGTACAGTCACCTGACGCTGTGCAAATGCCAGGCCTGGGGGAAAAGAGGGAGGATTATTTTATTTAAAAAATAGTTCACACTGTTTAGTTATTCATTTACACAGTCACCACATTAAAGTCCTGTTAAATGGTTAAGCATTACCTCAATTTAACAGATGGCACACAGTCACCTAAATTGTTACATGCCTTTGCTCATAAAGTGAGTCAAGAGCAAAACTTTAACTAGAACCCAAACATCCAATCTTCCATTGTTCTTTTGCTGTCACTAGACAACACTCCCTCACCAAAATTATTAATCTTCCTCCTGTAACTATTCATTGGAGGGCCTAACTAAAACAACATTGGCCATACTCACAGCAGACTCCTTGCTGCTTCAATGTCCAAAAAGTTTTTTTAAAATATAAGGATTTTTTTTTTGTTTGGACTAAAACCTTTCCTACAATGCTGAGAACCAAACATACACAAAAATCCTGTTAGCACAGGTTAAAAAAAACCACACAGCTAGAAATGAAAGTGTATTACTATTATAAATAATTTATATAGCACCAGCAATGTGCCTGGTGGCAAACAGTCTTGATTAGAGACAGGTCCCTGCCCTGAGGGTTTACAATCTAAAATGGACAAGGGGAGGGTACATAGGGAAGGACAGTGATACATTCATGAAGCTGGGAATTTTCAAGCACATGTGTGCCTGGCTTAGCTACAATGCAGAAGAGGATCCTAAAGGATGAGGCAGGATAAGCAGAAGCATGACGGGGCAATCTAAGGGGTCAAGAAGTTGAGAAAGGCTGAATATAAGAGGCTGAATATAAGAGGTAGGCTTTTAGGAGAGATTTGAAGGCTGGGAAGGAGAGAGCAGAGCGAAAACAGGTTCATGAAGGGAGTTCCAGGGATAAATGGCAAAGACAGTTTAGAAGACTCTGGGGTGGACAAGGATGGGTGACAGAGGAAGAATGAAGTTCCTGGGTGGGAATGTAGCATGAAATCAGGCCAGAAAGATACAGAGGAGCAAGGCCATGAAGAGCCTTGAAGAGGAAGACAAGGAGTTTGTGCTAAATGTAATGGGAGAAGTGAGCCAGGGGAGGAAGGAAAGCAGTGTCAGAACATGATGGATGACTTTGACAGCAGAGCATTAGATAGAAACAAGAGGGTCAAAGTGAATGAGGAACACCAATAAGGAGTCTGCAAGTAGTAAAAGGGGAGAGGACTAGATCATGGACTAGACTCAGCAACGGAAGCAGTAAGAGTGAGGAGTCGAAGATGAATTTCAGGCTATGGTACAGGGGGACAGGCTGAATGGCAACATCGTCAATGGAGAGAGAGTAAAGAAGGAAAGAAGGGTTTAGGAGAAAGATGAGGAGTTCAGTCTTGAACATGTGAATTGCCGGCAAAATGTTACGCTTGAATTGTCAGCAAAACAGCCAAGCAGAGATGTCAGTGATACGAGACTGAATGGAGGGAAGAGGGCAGCAGCCGAGAGATCAGTTTGGGTGTCATCAGAATATAGGTAGTACTGGAAAAGGTTAACCGCATCAACTAGTGGAGTCAAATGCAAAAGCAAATCCACATTAATGGTGAAAAGCAAGCTAGATATTTAATAATTTCAGTTTTAATCATGTAAGGTGTTAAGACAGGTAATTAATCTTATAACAGATTTTAGGAGATCAGTTTCTGTGGGTGACACCTGCTGGTGCGAGGGATGTCCTTGGGGCAGCCAGAGCTACCTGTTGTGAACTAGACCTATTCCCGTCCTGGCTGTTTAAGGCCACTCAGGAGACAATGGGACTGTTACTGACGGGGGTGATCAACGTCTTCCTTTGGGAGGGCAGAGTGCTGGGATGCCTTAAGGAGGCTGTAGTGCGGCCACTGCTCAAGTAGCCATCACTTGTCATCAACTCCCTTGCCAGCTATCGGCAGGTCTGTAACCTTCCCTTTTTAGGGAAGGTTATTGAATGGGTGGTGGCTCAGCAGCTTCAGGGGCATTTGGACCACATCAGTTTTCCAGATCCCTTGAAATCCAGCTTTCATTTGTCTATGGCACCGAGACTGCATTTGTGGCCTTGGTCGACGACCTTCGTCATGAGCTAGATTGGGGTCGGTCGACCCTTTTGATGCTGTTAGACCTTTTGGCTGCTTTTGACACAGTTGATCATGAAAGGTTGGTGACTCGCTTGTGAAACTGGGCCAGGGTGAGTGGGATTGTTCTTGAATGGTTCTGTTCCTTCCTGGCCATGAGAACTCAGTGAGTGGTGCTGGAGAACTGTTCCTCATCTCCCTGGGACTTCATGTGTGAAGTCCCACAAGGTTTTATTCTGTCCCCTCTCCTGCTCAATATATACATGCAGCCTTTGGGTGAGGTCGTGAGAGGGTTTGATGTTCGATGTCATCAATAAGCTGATGACACCCAACTATACCTCTTGTTTTCAGCTGACCCAGGCCTGGCAGTCTAAGTGCTTACTCGGTGTTTGGTGGCTGTGGGGGACTGGATGAGGGTGAGCTGTCTAAAGCCGAATCCTGACAAGATGGCGATGATGCTGGTGGGTGCGGCCATGGGATTGATGGCCCCCCATCACTAATGGGGTCCATCCCTTCTGGTCCTGCAGGTTCGTAGTCTGGGGGTGCTCCTCTATTCACAGCTCCGCCTGAATGACCAGGTAGCTGATGTGGCGAGGAGTGCATTCGGCCAGTTTCATCTAGTATGGCAGCTTTGGCCATATGTCTCAGACTCCGACCTGGTCACTATGATCCAAGTCTTCATCACCTTAAGACTGAACTACTGTAATACTGGACTACTGTGGGGCTACCTTTGGTGATGGTCCAGAGACTGTAGCTGGTGCAGAATGCAGCAGCCTCTCTCCTTATGGGGACAGGTCCTCGTGAGCACATAACACCGGTGCTCTGTTCAGTGCACTGGCTGCCTATAGTTTTCCGGGCCCGATTCAAGGTGTTTGTTCTTACCTGTAAAGTCCTATACAGTTTAGTTTAGGCCCCGCTTACCTGCGGGACTGCCTCACCCTCCCACCCCGATTCTAGATCAGCGCCTGCAAACAGCTTGGGGCGTCCCTCCTTGAGGTCCCTCGAGTTTCTTGGATGGTAACCATGGGGAGGACACTCTCAGTGGCCGTTCTGGGGTTGTGGAACTCCCTTCCAGTGGCAGTCCGTTTGGCCCCGGACCTCCCCTTCTTTAGAAGACAATTCAAGACCTGGCTGTTTTGCCAGGCTTTCGGTGGGGGAAATGGGTCGGAATTGGGCTCGGGAACTTTTTAGCTCCATTCAGATATTTATTGTAATATATATTTGTTGATTTTATATTTAATATTGTTTTAACTTTTGTTTTAATATATTTGTACACCACCCCGACTGTCTTTGGGCAGGAGGGGGTGGGATATTATATTTGAATAAAAATAAATAAAAATAATATTCCCTACACATTGCTGACAATGTAAACAACAACTAGAGCAAACAGAGAAAAAATGGAAGGGAGAAGTGGACTGGAGGAGAAGAAACGAAACAGTACATGGCACAACAAGACTTTCTTAATACACAATATTTGAAGGCTGCAGTTCAGAGACAGACCCTCTCTGCTGCTACACAGCATTCTTTCATTCCTTCTCCCAACCAGAAATGAAAGCATGTACAGTCTAAATTAGCATCAATGCAAATTAGCTGATTATTATAAAAGAAGAATGTTTTCACAAAAAACTGTTTACTTCTTACCAAGGTGAGAAGTGGCAGGACACATTTCTTCCCCAAGTGGGGATTTATTTTTATTTTTTTAAATGACTAAAAATATGGAAATCTAACATAGCACATTAGTTTGTAACATTAATGGCCACCTCCCTTCTTTTCTAGTAGTTTTTAGGAGCTCTCAGATGAAGATGTTGCTGTCAGAAGGCATTAGAACTGGCTTCGAAACCTCTCTACAGAACACAGGCACAGTCTAACAAATGGAAGGAAGTCTAAAGCCACCAGGAGAGCACAAACAGGATATTGAGAGAAGACACTTCAACAGATTATCATAAGACAAAAAAAATTCAAAGAAGTAAAAATATCTAATTTTCTTATGGAAATGTGTGTATCTATAAACACAACAAATTTGGGGGCAATGGGGCTGAGCAAAGATGTGATGAAGGTTCTTTAACAAAATTATTGCACACTGTACCAAAGATTTCTGGAAAGCAATTTTTTTTAAAAAAACAGCAAATTAAAAAAGCGTTTTGTCAATCCTGAAACAGTTTACGTAGAAAATTCAAGCTTCCTTCAAACTTTGTAATATATGTTTTGCTCTCTATACTCTGGTTCCCAAGATATAAATAACTATTTTCCTGCTATGAAGTGGTTAGTTCCTTCTGGTTGCAGATCTGGGGCCACATGAGTGAACTTGCAGGAGTTGAACCCTTTCAACCCTCTTTTGCTTTGTTGGGTATTGCCCTGAACTTACAGCTCACATCAAATAGTAAAGCATCATGCCAACAACTCCATTTGCCGGCGCACCAAGAAGACAGGACTCAACAGTGGGGTTTTAACGGCCGCACTCTTTATTCGAATTAAATTACACTCAACAAATGGGTGGGGGTAAATCGCCTATTGCGATGTGGGTCCAGTACATAAACTTAACGTTATAACAGTAATGCAACAACATACACAGGGGTGGTTTCGATATACCCTTGATTACCACCCCAACACGTGAACATCACGTTCCCCCTCTCAGTGGCCCCAGCCACAGGTGAGGAGGAGCCAATCCTTTCATTTGAGTAAGAATAAAGGTGCCTACAGGCAGGGGACCATACTTGTCCCTACCGCCCTCGCTCGACACCCCTCCCAGGGAGGCTGCCCCGCCGCTTGCCATACCCTGCTTTCCGGCGGGTGGGCCTCCCCATCTCTTAAGGAGATGACTCTTCCTTATGATAAATCTAACCTACTCTAACTTGTGTACTGGACCCCTGCCA
>QEPC01014265.1:517404-542938 GCA_003113815.1 Sphenodon punctatus | reverse complement strand
GGGGGGGGAAGGGCACCCCGGACATAGGTCCGGAAAGCCCTTGACCTCCAGCGGCCCATCTCCTGAATACCCCGCTCAGACATGCCACTTTGCGCTGCAAACGTTGCAGCTCCAATTCTGAAGGAGTGGGTGCCGTATGCTGATGGGGGGATCCCGAGATGGGACAACGTTGCTCTAAGTACCGCCATGAACTGGTACCTAGTTGTTGCTAAACCCGACGTGTGTCTGAAAAGGGGGCCTGGGGCTAGTTGGCGGGCACTGATGTATGTCTCTAGCGCCATGACTGGGCACAAAACTGGGGATGTTGCCCTGTTTAGTCTCACGACCTGCCCCCTCCCTCTCTGATCTGTCTTAGATTGCCGGATGTTAAGTACCAGTGCTACTGCGCCGACCCGGATGTCATTGAGCTGGAGCGCCCTACCTGAAGTGTCCCTGGCTCCTTCGGCCACCAGCTCGCTCACATGGAAAGTCCCAAAGAAAGCTAACTTAAACAATGAATCAAACAACAAACCTCGTAACGACTGAAACAAACACGTGGGAGGGTAGCACACATGTCCAGCAACAATGGAGGGGTAATAGGAGCCCTCTGGTCGGGTAACCTGTTTGCCTCCCTGGGCCAGCATTCCAACAGGCGTCTTGCAAAAAATCCCCTATCTGGGTGAGGGTGACCAGCGAGGTTACTCATGAAGGCCAAGGCGGACAGTTTACCCGCTATGGTGCCGGGGGCTGCCCTTTTGCGCTCAGGTGCATGGACGAACTGCAGCATATGAGGCTCGGGGATTGGAAAACCCAAGGACCAACCCTGTGCCTGCCGGTACTCCCGGAATTCCCGGTACGCCCTGTTGTAGGCTGACCTGGTGCGAGGCACCAGGGATCTCACAACGGCAGCGCGCATCTCTAGCAACCAAGGTTCCAAACTGACAGCGGCAGAGGTTCTGGTTCCGCCCGGGCCCGAGGTGCCAGCAACCGAAAACGGTCCATCTGGAAGCTAGAGAGGGCGTTGGCTACATCATTGTCCAGGCCAGGTACAGGATGGCCTGGAACAGGATGTTAAATTCCAAACAGACGAGCACAAACGCCCTCACCAGCCCCATGACCCTTGGAGACCTGGACGACTGGGTGTTAATGATGTGAACAACAGCCTGGTTGTCACACCAAAAAAGGATCGACTGATTTGCCAGCTCGTTTGGCCACAGATATACGGCTAGCACTATCGGGAATAGTTCAAGGAAAGTAAGGTCTCTGGTTATTCCCTGTTCATGCCACTCGAGGGGCCAAGTGGCTGCCGCCCACCGGTTTCTGAATATTAAGCCTAAACCTGCACCACCAGCTGCGTCTGAGTGAACCTGAAGCTCAGCTTTCAGCAAGATTTGTTCTCGCCAGAAACTGGTGCCACTGAATTTGTCCAAAAAAGTGGCCCAAATCTGGAGGTCCTCCTTGATCTCCTTAGTGAATCGCAGGTGGTGGTGAGGAGGCGGGTTACCAGCCAGTTTGGCGTAGAGTCGGTAAAGTAAAGCCCGACCGGGTGCTACGACTCGACATGCAAAGTTCAGGCTCCCCAGGACCGACTGCAGCTGCCGCACTGTGATTTTTGTCATTCCCAAACATTCAGACACCTTGGCACGGAGGGTGAGCAATTTCTCTTGAGGGAGGTGGGAAACTGCCACCTCCATATCAAGCTTGATGCCAAGGTAAGTCAAACGTGTGGTTGGTCCTTCCGTCTTTTCCGGGGCTAGGGGAATACCCAGTTCTCCCGCTACGTTTTGGAATGTCTGCATCATTTTTGCGCAGTCTTCCTTGCCGGCTTGCCCAATTAACAAAAAATCGTCGAGATATTTCGTAACCCCCCCCCCCCCCCCCGACAGTCCTCCGTGCTGTGATCCACTCAACCAGGGTGCTGAAACGCTCGAAAGCTGAGCAAGAAATCGAGCAACCCATTGGCATGGCTTTGTCAAAGTAATACATGCCACTGAAGTGAAAACCCAGCAGCGGAAAACTCTCAGGGTGTACGGGGAGCAACTGGAATGCCGACTTGATGTCAGATTTCCCCAGCATGGCCCCCGGCCCGAAGGACCTCACCAGGATCACAGCCGAGTCAAACAACGCATACCGAACTGAAGAAAGTTCTTTGGGGATGCCATCGTTGACCGAGCCGCCCCGGGGGTAAGACAGGTGATGAATCAGCCGGAATTCCCCGGGGGCCTTCTTGGGTACCACACCCAGGGGGGAAGTAACCATGTTGGGGAAAGGGGGGGCTGGGAACGGGCCAGCTACCCTGCCTTCCTGTTTTTCTTTGCAAATTTTATCCCATACTACTTTCTCCATGCCAACCACAGACTTCAGGTTCGGGGCCAGACGATGCTGCTGGACATCGGTTGCTGGAATACGAAAAGCATGGCAGAAGCCCTCCACAACGTATTCTACTTCCCCCTGGTCAGGGTGGCTTCTTAAAGCCTGCTCAAGTTGACTGACCCTAACTGGTGTTGGGGCTTTTGCCTGCAGGCCCCCCGGTACTGGGACTGGGGGTACCTTTCCCGGCTGACCCATGGAAGGATCTTCCTTTCGAGCCGGGCTTACCTCGCGTAAATGCTGAGTTGGCGTGGAGTCCCGAACACGTGGAACATGGGTGGCGAAATTTGCATGTCGTACGGGAACATCTCCCGAAGCGGCCAAATTCCCAGCATTGCGCTGTTGACGTACCTGTCCCCTTTTTTCTGTCCTCACGAAAGGACTCAGTGGCAGAAGAGGCTCCCCCTTTTGCCAGCAGATGGCCGCTGTCAGACCTGGGTGGATTTCCCACCCCACTCATACAATTGAGCCAAAGATCGTGGGCATGCAGATCCCATCTCAAACCTGGGGTATAGGCCACTCGGTGGCAGAAGGCTTCATCGTAACGAAGCCATGCTCCAGCTGGCCCAGCCTCGTATGCTCGCCGAACAATATCGGCGTATTTCAACAGATCAGCAGCCCTTGCTGGGTAGGCCTGGATCATGACCCCCATATATATAGAAAAGGCAGCGGTCCAGTTTGTCCAATTGCGATCAGCCTTAGGTCGCTTGAACCGCTCCTTTTCTTTTTTGTCCTGCTGTTCCGCGACATCCATAATTGGATCGCTGAACAGCAGGGCAAATAAATCAATATATTCTCCCCTCCAAATTCGCTCCTTGGTGGCTGGAAGCAAATGGCCTCCGATTGGATCGGATACTGCCGTGTAAGTACCACCCTCAGGAGGGAGCTGCTGCGAGGTAGCTGTTGGGAAGGGGTTCCACACCGGTCCAGCACCCTGTAGTTGTTCAGGGGTACCCGGGGGGGGTCCATACCTGCATAGCTTGACCTGCAAGTGGCAGGAATGCTGGCGTGGTACCAGGTTGGGGGAACGCCCCCACCGTGGTTGCTGGACAGGTCAGCCCTTGGGGGGAGGGAGGGAGGGCCATGGGAACCCATGTCCCGCCCCACCACACTAGTTGGGTCGGCCCCCTGGTTCCTCCTTGGCTCTGGCGAGGGTCCAATGCTGTCCCCATTGTTCCCTCACTCCCTGCGGCTATGGGCTGATGGGATTGCTGCCTCCCGGGCCCATTCTCGGGGCTAATTCCCCTTGCCTGAGTACTGGCCTCAGCTGCAGCGTGGACCGGTAAAGGAGGGGGTCCAGCCATTGATTGGCCTGTTGTTGCTCGATCACGCTGCTGGCAAGTGGGGCTGGAGATCAGATCAGTTGCTGGCTCGTGAGCCCCGCCTACCAAGTAGAGCCCACGTGACCGGCTGCCTACCTATCCCTACCGGCCAGGGTTGCCTAGCAACCCTGGCCGGGATTTCGGAGTGCTGCCGCCGTTTCTTTTCCCGCGCGCAGCGCTAAATGCAGCCCCGCTGCAGGAGTCTGACAGAGGGTCCAGTCTCCCTGCTAATGTCGGGCGCGGCAAACAGCCTCGCGCCCGCCATCCCCCCCGTGGCGGGGGGGGTGAGTGGAGGCAATTAGCTGCACTCTACACTATCACCAGTGTGGAAATTGGAAAAGGGACGTGGGGGTGGGCGGGTGATTGATTGATTGCAGCGTCTCTGGTACACCGTATCCATGGAATCTATCTTTGCAGACCGGCATGAGAAACTCGAAGAATTCTATATAATATGGAATCCCACCTGGTCTAGTCTTTCCAAATCTGTTGACATGAACAGCAGCAGCAACGGTCAAAAGTTGTGTCTGTCTAGGATCTGACACACAGGTGGGAAAGGTTATAGGATATTAAGTACTGACATGACCGATTTGTTGCAGGAGAGATATTCCATGTACGACAACTGTAGACATTCCGTTGCTGTTTTCAACTACCGTTCTTGGCTTGTTTGACAATTTTTGTTTTCTTTTCTTTAGTTCTGATTTATTACTATGTTAACTGATCTTAATGCTTTGACAACATCTAGATTACTGTATATGTAACCAAAATATGTTGTACATTGCATTCACAAACAAAAAACAAACAAAAATCTTTGATGCCAAACCTATATTAGCAAGATCATCTTGTAAAACCTCACCAATTTTCAGCAATGGCTTTCAAAAGCCTTGCAAGCTGGCAGCTCACAAACAATTGAAATGACAAAATAGTTAACTGCTGGGAGAGATAGAGCATTACACACTGGGACCTATCATCCCTTATTGCTTGTATCAAGGCAGAGTAGCATTGCACATAGGGGTATACGGTTATCTGCAGGCTGCCCCATAATATATAAAGGAGAGAAAAAAAGACAGCTGTAATCTGCTCCATTTTATGCCACTTATTATGTATGGCTTTGGCTTTTGTCATGATGCCAGCACAGACCTCAATGGACCAGTGTTTGGGAGCCAGCAACATCATAAATATCTGGTTTATTTGCTACTACATCAAAGTTTCCTGAGGTCTGGAGATCACAGAAGGTTTCCAGCAGTTATTGAGTTACAGGCAGTATGCACACATGGCGAGGCCAATCACCCTGGCTCCTGTTCTGTTCACTTGTGATCAGAAAACAACAATAAGCAGATTTAAGGCGCATAGTGTAATCATGTTTGCAAATTTTATCCATTTCCCCTCCCCCCCCCAAATAATAATAGTAATGCTCAGTTCCACTGGAAAATTTAATCTTTCATAAACTAGCCACAAGTGAAAGAGGTAGTTTGCTATTTGAGGATTATTGACTCAATCCTCTCCTCCCTCGGGGCAGCAGATTTCAGATATGAAGTTTTCCCACCAGCAACCTTGGAATAGCTCCAGCAGAGATTGTTCTTACCGGCTCTAAAATAAATTGTGAAAAATGGCTCAGCAAATCCATCAGGCCATGCAGCCTGAACAGATGGAGTGCAATTCAGACTATTCACTTGGGCTGAACTCACTTCTGCTCCGAATTATGGTTTTTTCCCCCCATTATGAAAGAATGTGGTTTAAAAGGAAGAAAGGAAAACCTAATAAGACTTTCAGCTAATGGACATTGGAAAGGCAGAATGAAAGGCTGCTCTTCTGACCATTACAGCAGCACTTATTTCCCGATACTGCAGTGGTAAAGGCACTGCAGAGATTTGTTGATACACCAACCCCAATGTGCAGAATACAAGAGAATTGCACTCCCATTGAATGGGGAGGTTAGGCCTGTGAGATGAAGAATTTCTTGAACTTAACTCTCAATAAGGAACTCAAATAAAAATGAAAGGCTGAAAAATAAAGTATTAATTGCATTTGTTTGGCCCTGGAAAATATTTAGAGGATTACTGATAAATAAGATACTTTTTCAATGGACAAGTTGTTTTCTAATGTAAGTACTTCCTAATCTTAATATTTTGGGGGTAGTTTTTAAAATGAGATCCCATTTTAGGATGCACTTCTCATCTCCCATTGAGCTGAAGGGAGAGCTTACAGGGGAAGCATTTTTGGAAGGCATGGGGTGCAATTAGGACTGGCATCTGGTTAATATTTTATTGGCGCAGCTGGCATTTAACTGCAAACCCTAGCACAATTTACCAACAATGCAAGGCCTGCTATAGATCTGGAGAGCATGCCAGGTGGGTTTTTTTGTTTTTTTTTAAGTAAATTAAGCATAGGCTTGTGCATCTGGCCTTTCAAAAGGTGGCAAACTGTTGTGACAGCAAAAAGGCCGGAGCTAAATATATGCAGGTCCATTTTATAGCAGCAGTAAGTTTTTAGCATCACTACTTCCTTACAAAAAATGGAATAAAGGGAGAGGTGGTTACAGAGAGCAAAAAGAAAGGAGAACAAAGCAGATAAAGGCACAATGCAGTCATGTGACATGACCATAGGTCACACAGCAAGTGGGCTCAGGTGGGATTAAACGGCAGCAGGCTCCTACTTGAACCGCTTGCTCTAAAAGCAGATGGCTTGGCCTTCAGGTGTTTGGCCTTTAACGTTAACCACTTCTGAGCAACCGAGTAAAATTGTTGTTTTGGCTGCTACACAAGGGGACCAAGAGACTAATACAACATTTGAACTCTGCAGTCAGGTTGGAGAAAACTGGGTATGAGAAGGTTGAAGGAACAAGGTATGTTTAGTGTAGCCTATTTAAGATTAAAAAGGGAGACATGATGACAGCCTTCAAATACCAAAAGGGCTACCTCCAAGAAGACGGCAAGGAACTATTCTGCATTGCTACAGAGGGCAGGACTAAAAATAATTAGGGTTGGGCATTATGGATTCAGATTAATCTGTAACTGCTCGTAACGGGCAGCTGCAGATTAATCTGTAATGAACTGCAACAGTAGCAACAAACCCATTGCGGATTCATATTAAAATCTAGAATATATATTTTTTATAAAAATAAAAAGATTATTGCGCATGCATAAAATGGTCTCCAGACCCATTCTGCACATGCACGCCCTTTTCCTAAATGTCGCTGGCAGCATTTGGAAAAGGACAGCTAGTCTGCAATTTTAATTGATTTTTTTTAATTGATAAGGATCCATAATCTAAATCCATTAATTAAATCTGGAAATTACAGATCTGGATTTGCACCAGATCCATATCCATAATTTCCACCAGACTTCTACCCCTAGAATTAACAGGCACAAATGACAGACAAGAAGGTAGATTTCAGCTAAATATCAAGAATAACTTCCTACAGCAAGGACTATGCAGCAACAGAACAAGTTGCCTATGGAGGCCATAGGCTCTCTGACACCACAAGCTTTCAAGAAGAGGCTGGAGCATGTTGTACCTGTTGAGGATGTTGCAGCTGTAGTCATCCCACATCCAAGTAGGGGGTTGCAACAGGTAATCCACAAGGTCCCTTCCAACTTTATGTTTCTATGATTCTAACCATCAGTCATTTGCACTCTGGACAGCATAGCTCTCAAACATGTAGTAGCTACACAATTCACCTAGGCCACAGCCTGGCAGCATAGGAACCTAGAACATTACTCAAACGCACCCAAGATCATTTTCCCACAGCCATGTTTTAGTTTTGTTTCTGGTCACACAACTTATTTATTTATTGCATTCAACTTTTATCCTGCCCTTCCCTCAAAGGCTCAGGGTGGCTTACAGAAATATATAGACACATAACAAACACAAAAAACATATATAAAACAAATAAAAACAATTAAAAAGAAACCACTTCCTGTGATTTTTCTAGTAGCCATACTCTTATGGTGGTGTCATCAGAGCTGGATCCAAAATAGTGCACAGTGTGTGACCGCACAGCCCCCTCCCCTATATATTGTTTGTTTTTTTAATGTATTTTATATGATGTGAGCCACTCTGAGCTGCCTGAGGCAGGCAGGAGCGGGGTATAAACTTATAAAATAAATAAAACCATAAATAAAATATATGCTGTCTGTGAATAAACATAAATGACCATACATCATCAGAGACAGAATCCAGAACATTTCCCCACCTTACACAAACCAACATTAATTCCTACGTAACATTAGTTACTGTAACGTGGGTAAGTAGCTTTACTCCTCCAGCATGGGACCGAACGTTCGTTTTCTCACAGACGACAGGGCTGAAAAATCCAACTTTGTCACTTATGTGAGTAAAAACTAACGTTCAAGTTTAACGTGTACATTCAAGTTTAACATTAGTTAGGTGGGGGAGGAGGAAAGGGGGGGGGGCGACGAGCGTTACACACACCCCTCCACCCAACCTAGCCCAAAAGATGGGATAACGGAGGGAGTTTAGGGGTATTTATCTGTGGCAGCAGCAGCTGCTTCAGTCAGCTCTCCTGCTGGCTCCTAGCTGCACCACACCACACTGGAATCAGGGGACTCACCTTCCCTGAGGTCCCTGGAGTAGCAGCTCCAGCAGTGCAGCCCAAGCCTAGCGCATCGGGGCCTTCCTTTGCGGTCACAGGCCTGTCTGGTCATCAGACCCCGCCTGCAGAGGAAGATCCTGACGTGCTAGGCTCGGGCTGCGTTGCTGGAGCTGCCGTTGCAAGGATCTCAAGGAGGGCTAACGCCCTGATCCCAGTGCAGTGCAGCCAGGAGCCAGCAGGGAAGGTTTCTTGCTGGGCTCCAGGCTGGGGGGGGAGGCACCCCTGGCATGCACACACACCCCATCCAACCCAGTCCCAGGGGGAGAACAGAGGGGGGTCAGGATAGGAGAATGGATCCGAACGTGGGTACGGATCTGTTGTGAAAAACAACAGATCCATGCCCACCAAAAAAAAACCCATAAAAGATCAACATGAGCATGCAGCCCATGGCGATTTCACGTTTTACACAATCTCATCTTAGATAAAGTTTAACATGTGATTGTGTAACGTAGGCAAATGGCCTTAGATCGAGACCTCCAACCACTAGAGGCAGCTAGTAGTTTAGCCAATATATATTAAAGTCTTTAAAATGTAGTCAACTGCTCAAAGTCCAGTTCAAGGAGTAGTTTGATGGCATACATCCTCAACTGTTGTACCCCTGTATCTCCCAACAGTTTCACTCTGCTTTTATCACCAAGTCCCACAGATTCTGAGCCCTGCTTTCTAGAGGAGGGAGCCAGGCCTGCGTGCATCACCCCTACTACTACTGACCCGACACTACTCGCTAGCTATGCCACTGCTCCATGCCTCTATCTTACAGTAGACAAGCCCATGGAACTAGAGGAAAGGGAGTTGGAAGGAGAGAGTTTTCCAGGATTGGGGTCTCCTCCCTCCCTTAGTCCCAAGCTTTGCAGAATCAGAAACTGTCAGTTGGGACAGGGGGAGCAAGATCAGCTTGCTTGGACAGAGGTGGTGGCAGCAACTGTGCGCTGGAATCCTATGCCACTCTCCATCTCTCTAGCCCCACCACCCACGCGAATGTCAGAGAGACACTCCTAACTTCTAGTATGCCGCTGCATCCAAGCGAGTGACAACAGCAAAAAGAGTCCGCAGTCTGTGCCTCTACACATGGCATTCCCCTACTACACCGACATTCTGAGGGAGAAATGAAGGATGATGGGATTCCAGCAGAGGCTGTCTCCACTCTCTCCCCTCTCCTGCCCAAACTGGCAGTCACTGCTTCTGCAAGGATGAGAGACAGAGGGAAGGAAGGAGCAGCAGACCTAGAAGGCTCCCGTCCCGCATTACAGCCAGTCTGACATTGTCCTCTAGCTCTGCCACCAATCCTTGCCTCTAGCTCCCAGCAGTACAGCTAAGGAGCTGGAAGAGGCGAGGACAGTTCTTGAGTCTTGCTGCCTCTGGCTGAGAGAAAAGAGCCAGGAGTAAAGAAGAAGGGGGGAGAAGGGGGGGAAGAGAGATTGCCTTGCTGCCTCTCCTCTCCCCCAAAAGTGCCTCCTCCTTCCCCATTCCCTTCCCACACCTTCCCGCCACTCTCCCACAGCTACCCCAGTTTTTGCCTTACTTGCCCCAAACAGTTCCCCCCTCCCGGTTGTTGCTCTGCTTGCCCCATAACTTCCACTGCATAGCACCCCCTCCCTGAACTGGACAATCAGGCGTTAGGCTGCCAGGGAACCCACACAGGAGAGAAGCCCTCCAAGTGACTGGCAAGAAGAAAACACCAGCAGTTGCTCCTGTAAGTCAAGTGGTTAAAGCCTGGAAAAAAAATGTGAAGCACAATGGTTAAGTCTGGCTTAATGAAAGTGGATGGCATGCAACTTCAAGCGGTTTTCCCCAACCTAGACTCAAATTTAGACAATGGACTATTTTAAATGTGCATAATTTTTATAAGTTAACTTAAGGGTGATCATTTATTCATCTGACCATTTTGTACTTATCCATATTTGTAATAGATGAATGATCACTCTATAGAGGTTTATGTAAATTAATGGTGGAAGACGACAGAGCTCATAGGCACCCCATTCCAAGGTTCTCAAAACATGGTCATTTTAGCGTGGGGCCCGTCCTGCCCACCACCCTGCAAGAGTGTACATGAAGGCGCACACAGACACCCCGGGGGGGGGGGGGGAACAAGACACTCAGGGGCAGTTACCAGCCTCTTTGACTACTCTGCCCATATGATGACAGGGGGCTTATTAAAAGAAGGGGTGGGGCTCCTGTCCTTCTTTGGCCACCTGAAATGGAGGTATTCACACCGTGTTCTACTTGTGGAAGGAAAGACTCTGGGGCAATAAAACAGACTTGTCAATAACTGAATTTCAAAATACCATTTAAGGGAAATTGCTGTCAAATGTACAAAGCAAACAGAAAAGCAAAAGCCTTTCAGAAAGGGGAGTGGGCAGGGGTGAGGAAGTTAAGTAAGTCACCGATTTCCCCATTCAAGGTGAGGCAGTCATAGCCTGCACTGCCAATAATTGTTTCTGGCCTGAATGCTAGGGCTCATCCAGCCCACATTCATGGTCTGCCTCTTAAAATTACCAAGTCAGAGGACTGAAAGCCAAGGTGGACTGAAAGGATTGAGATCCAAGGCATAGATGCAAATTCTGTAGTTCCTCTAAACGCCTGGCCCCAAGCCTTTTAACGTTTCGGCGGAACTGTAAGACCTGGCTGTTTGCCCAGGCCTTTGGGGGAGGGTAGGGAGGGTTTCTTAATCCCCTACCCTTTGTTTTCTAAGCCCTGTTAATATTTATGTTGAAGATTTGACTGTTTTATTAGAATTTTAATGTAATTTATTGTTTTTAATTGTTTTATGCTGTGAGCCGCCCCGGGCTGCGTTGCAGGAGGGGCGGGATATAAATGCGTTTAATAAATAAATAAATAAATACATAAATAAAAGTCTAGAATCTAGGCTGTAGAATATCTTCAAGGCTGAGTACCCCAGGGACAATTTGGAGGAATGGCTAGAAGCCAAATCTCCTTGTTAGGCCACATTTCTTTGCTTTATCAAGTTGTTAGGATGGGTGCATGGCCAAGCTCTCAGATGAGAATATGAAAACGCCTAGTAGGCATAAAAAAGAATTGACAGTCAAACCAAGGATACCGATGTCCTCCAGTCTGTTTAATAGAGACTAAAGCAGGAATCCTCAGCCTGATGCTCAGGAGCACCAGAGTGCCCAGGGCAATGAGAGAAAGTGCTCCCCAAGCCAGGTGTCAGTAGTGCTCACGAGCACTTTGGAACAGTCCTCCTTTGGACTAAGTTAAATTGGGGCCCTTAGTTTGACTGAAGCTATACCTATTCAAAGAGGGGTGCGGCAGGGGTGCTTGCTTGCACCCCTGCTTTTCAACCTTTACCTCTCCAACTTGCAGAGATTTATGTCGGAAGTAGATACCCATTCTCCCAGCGTGGGAGGGGTCCACCGGAATTTTCTACCATGATGTAGTGTTTATGTCCCAAACAGAAGTGGGCATCAAGAGGGCTTTGGAGACTTTTCATCGTTATTTCAATCTTAATGGATTAGTTCTGAATCTTTCCAAGATGAAGATTTTAGTTGTGAGCAATAGAGCTACACCTTGTAGTTGGCAACTGAGTATGGGACAGGTTGAGCTGGTGAGGGCATTTAATTACCTTGGGCTGACTATTGGCGCTAGGCACATGGGGAATTGCCATGTCCAGAATAGAGCTATTACGGCCATGCGGGCAACACATGCCCTGCTGAAGGTCTGTAGGATCTCTTGGGGGGTTGACCTTCCTACTTTGTTGAAGGTTTATAAGGCAAAAATCCCCCCAACTCTATTGTTTGGTGTGGAACTTACGCCCCGGGCGACTATGCTTCCCCTGGAAGAGTCCAGAATATGTTTTTGAGGCAGTTGTTGGAGGGGGCTTCTAGTGTCCTGAGGGTCTGTCCTGAGGGCAGAATTGGCTATTCCCTCGATAAACTTTCTTTGCTAAGGAACCTATGTAACATTTTGGCTGAGATTGTTGTCACTTCAGGAGACAGCCCTGCCAGTTAAGTGTTTGAGAGAGGAGCTCGAATATTCAGGTCCCCGGTTCTATCCCTGGCTCGCATTCCTGGGCTCCTTGCTTCGAGAAACGGGCTTTTCACTCCAGTAGTTTTATGGCAAAACTACGTCGATGTTGCAAGCCAGGAAGATATGTCTGAGCTGGGTAGGTGGAAAGTGGCACCTCTTTTGGGGCTTTACAAGAAGCAGTTCCTTTTTGAACCCTATTTGGACATCCTGGGCAATCCGAAATTAAGGCGAGCGTATATACCTTACTTAGCTGGCACATGGTTAAAATAGCTATGGTCGTTGGAAGATATAACTCTACCTCATGCGAGCACAGATTATGCTTTTGTTAGGCTGAAGTAGAGGATAGTGAGCATTTTCTTTTGAGCTGCCCTTATTTTGATGCTCTTCGGGCAACGTGGATAGTTCCTCTATTGCCCAAGGACCCCTTATCTAACCTAAGTGAATGTTTTTGTTATCTACTGGCCCTGTCGCAGAAGGCGGCTATATTTGCTCTTGCTGCTTACGCCTATTTGGCATCTAAAGTAAGGCATGCAATCCAAGCCAAACATTCTCAGGTTTTAAAAGTCTAGTTATGGCAAATATATAATTTTGTGAGGGACATGGAGTTGAGTATAGTAACTAGATTAGGGGGCAATTATAGTTTTTAGTGCAAGCTGCTGGCAATTCAACCCTAGTTTCCATATTCAACCCATAGTGGTCAGCTTAAGTGGCCCCTTTTGGGTTACGTCTAGGGTTGTCCTCTGGGCATTTAGGTATATTGGGGGGGGGTGGGGGAAGGGGTTATTAAGTTATTACGGTTGTTATTTTATATTTAGCTTGTCCTTGCATAGGTCCTGTATATTTTACATCTAGTTTGTCCTTTATATGCGGTTATACTTACATTTTTGTATAATTTTTGATTTTGTCTCTATGGTGTATGCTGAATATTGTTTTAGCTTGTGTTGAAGGACCAAGACATCCTTCTTATTAAGCATGGATTATTACAGGCAGTGGGATGAGACCGGATTCCCAATAATATCCTTGGGCTTATGATTACTGAGCTAATATATGAATTGGTATGGGATCCTTGGCTGGCTAATGGGTTTAATATTTATATGTACTGAATTTATTTTTATCTATTTATCTTTTTAGTTTGTTACTACTCATGTTTGTTCCCTGGTGTTTTTGTCCTTCTGTGTTGTTTGTCTTGTCTGTGGCATATGTCAGAAGCCCTGCCTAATAAAACTTTGACTTTGAGTTAAATTGAATTGCAGAGAGGAGACAATCTATGCAATTTATGCAAATTATGCAGTGCTCCCAAGTAGTCGCATCACTCCAGTGCTCGCAACTAGAAAAAGGTTGAGAACCCCTGGGCTAAAGAGTCTGAATTTTTTTAAAGACCTTTAGGGTCTGGTTTACAGACGTGTGATAAGTTATTAGCCAACACAGGCAGCACTAAGTTGTGAACCCAGGCCTGCATGGGGTTGCGGGGATATGGCATACACACCAGATTTGGCTAATGTAGATTAACATCTGGTATGGACCACAGGCCCTGGCAGGAAGTCTCCAGTAATGAAGGTAATTCAGACACAAATGCTAAAGAGCAATCAAACGAAAATGTCTACTTCCTATTCTGAAAGATGCTTTGGGCACACATAACCCAATAGCAGGTGCCAGAACCAAGTGCACAGCACATTGTGACTAGGGCTCTTGTTCTGCAGGTTTGAGACTCGCCCATGGGTTACCAGCAGCACTACCTCCTTAATCCTTTCTAAACAGGGAGTGCTTTGCTACCCAGATACCTACTCCATGCTGTTTCTCAAAGAAAGCTGTAGTAGAGCTGTGTGGGGCTTGTGTAACTATCCCCTAGGGCTTTTCTGCACCTTTTTTTGTTTTATTATTAATGATTATAATGCCAGCAGTGTACCTGGCACTGTACAATCAATAGTTATAGACAGGTCCCTACCTCAGGGGGCTTACAATCTAAGGGAGACAAGGAAAGGGGAAACAAGGATACATTCATGAGGTTGAGAAGTTGCAGGTGCATGTGCTTAGCTTAGTTACAGGGAAGAGATTCTGAGTGAAAGGGGATGCAATTTCACTCATGAGGAGCTAGGGAAAGCCTGATTGTAGAGGTAGGTTTTCAGGAGAGATTTGAAAGTTGGGAAGATTAAGGGAAAGGAAAATGGGACATGGACCAAAAGGAAGAAAGCCCCATGTGTGCTCTTCAGTCTGCACATGAAAACCCATGACATTCTGTGTATGGTTCTTCCATAGCACCTTCTCTCATAAAAAGTGGTGAGACACTGCAGGAAAACACTATGACATACCAACACTTTTCAGGTGGGCAAAGGAGGACAGAGAAGAAAGTTTGTTTTCCTTGCACCTACCCTCTCCAACCCCAAAGAGTAGCCGTTTATGCTTCTGCTGATCTAGCAAAGAAATGCCATGTAAGACTGGCTTGCCCAGTCTTTTGGGGCCCATCACAATGTAAGCACTGCAGCAGAAACATGTACAATCTTCCCAGAGATTCCCCCTCCTCCCAAAAAAGACAATGGCATGGGGGGAGAGAAGAGAGACACAGAATTGCTCTACACTCCATCTGGAACTCGGTGTACAATCACAAGATCATGAAAGATGGCATAGCCCATCCAGGGTAACCGACGTGGATATGCACACAGCAGTTTGTGGCAATAAAAGCATGCATATACTCTAATCCTGTAATTTATGGGGGAAGATGATGTACGGAAATTGCTTCACAGTATTAGATGCTAGATACAAAAATAAAAGCAAGGATCACACACTTATGAACAGGACAAGAGCAAAACAATAGCCCGTTGCCTAATTCTGGACTATGGAGCAAATCCACACAGTTTCATGTAACAGAGAATCCACACAAGTGGAATCTGGGAGGGAAGCGCTTTACTGTCCGAGAACCTTGTGTGCACAGTACAGCTGACTTGGGATGGGATGGTGTGGTAGCTGGGACAGTGCTGTGATACAGCCTTGAAATGGAAGACTAGAAGGAAAAGGGTTAAGGCCTGGTTTACAAGAGAAGTTAGTATGTGAAATTCCTTTCATTTATTTTTTTAAACAAACAAAAAACATTTTCAGTCAAGTTAGTCATGGGGCTATTTTAGATTTGCATAAAATCAGCCTGTGTAAATTTGATGTAAATGAAGTCCTGCATTGCCTCGCATTTTCAGTGTCACTGACCCTCATTTCAGAGTCCTGGGGTTGAAAGGTATGCTGACTGCAGAACTGAATCAAGAGAAATCATTATGGAATTCCTACTCCTGAAATTCTGTTGAGTGTCTTGGAAAAAAAAAAAAAAAAACCCAAATCAAACTGGAGCAAGGACTTTAATTCACGCTCATACACACACGAACCACCACATGATACACTGCCGTTTTCTGCCACAGTAAAATCGAACTCCATCTTCAACTCTGCCCTCCCTATACATTAGGACAGTCTGACTTTTTGCCTAAGAGAGCCAAACATGGAATGGATCAAAAGGGCCAAACATGAAACATTTTTTTTTTATTTTTTTTTACCACCACAAAATATTATCATTTGAAGTTAAAAATACAAACAAGCTACACCTAAATTGAGGTAGTGGTGGGGTTTTTTAGTTTTGTAAAACACTCATTCTTAAAACTATTTTTTAAAGCTTACAAGATTTGTGACTTTATTTTGGAATACTATATTTACGAAGAAAGTACCATGGACCTTATTTAAAAAAATTAAAATCACCTTTGCAGCTAATTCTAGCTCATCGGGCACCACCAGCTGGATTGTATCACATTAAACCATTGCTACTCAATTTCTTTTCCTGGTGGATGGAATTACAACAAAGTATAACTTCTTGAACCAAAAGAATGATTTGCATAAGTGTTCATGAAATTAAGTATGCAAATTTATGATGGTCTGCAAAGAGCTGGAGGTGGGGGTTTAAAAGGAAAAGGAGGTAAAACGGAAAGGTTAGAGAAAGAACATGGAGTGCCAGCCTGGACACAATGCAATACCTCCTCCAAACAGAACACAGTGCAATGGATACCCCCGCCCCCAACACACATCGACCAGCCACATGCATGCGTGCACACACTCTCCTCACACCCCAACCTAAAATCACACTTCGTGTTTCTCTCACACATCTGTTTACCCTATCCTTGCCACATGGACCTGCCTGCTGTCATTCTCATCGTAACCAAGCCAAGTACGTGCACTTGAGACCTCGCATCTTTATGAATGTTAGACCCCTTGTCTCTCCCTCTGTTCCCCTTCCTATGTCTCTCCCCCAGCTCCTGTCGCTCAGATTGTAAGCCCTAGGGGCAGGGACCGTGTCTATTTTATTACTTTGTAAAGTGCCGTGTACACTGCTGGCGCTATATAAATGTTTGTTAATAATAATAATAATAACAACATACCTGCACAGTCATTCATAGCTCAAATTTCAGCTTCAACAGCTTGGCTGACCTCTCCTTGTGCAGCTGGGAACCAGGGACCAGGCTCCACAGGCTGGATTTGGCCCCTAGGTCATCTATTGAGGAACACTGCTCTAGACCCTCACACATCCAGGCTGTCTAAAGCTTGCTACAGGTCTCCCCCACCCCCGAACATCTCTAAGATACAACCTTTCATCACAACACAGCTCAAACTCTTGTCCATGCCCTTCTCTCACGTCTAGACTACATCTTTTTTTCTGGACTTGACAAAGCCTTTATTGCCCCACTTAGAGCCAGGTTTGTAAAAATCCACTTGTCTAGTGAGTATATACAGGCATATTGCACTGGCAAGTGGACTTTCACAGCCATGGACCTCTTTCCCACTTCACGTTCCAGTCTAGTTAGTAGTAGTCTTTTATGCCTGGCTAGTGAATTATTTATATACATTTTAAAAGAGAGACAAAGCGGTTCGAATTATATCTTTTACTGGACCAACTCTTGTTGGTGGAAATGAGCGAGCTTTCAGGCCACACAGGGTCCTTCCTCAGGCATGTAGCATAGCCTGTAGAAATATATACAATGGAGCAACGTAGGGCAGATATACAAGTGGCACGGAATAAGTGAGTGGATAGGGCAGGGGAGAAGGGTGTGTGTGTGTGTAGATATAAAAAAGAGAGAGCGGGAGATGGGTCAGATTTAAAAACAGCTGTAAAATTATATATTGAAGTAGGAGCCCAAGAGACACTAGGTAGTGGAAAAAATACGGGATGGGGAGTATCCCCGTATGTTTGCCTTCTCTGTGGGTTTTCCACTATCTAGTGTCTCTTGGGCTCCTATATCAATATATAATTTTACAGCTGTTTTTAAATGTCTGGCCCATTTCCCGCTCTCTCTCTTTTTACACACACACACACACACACACACACACACACACACACACACACACACACACACCTACCCTGCCCAATCCACTCACTTATTCCATGCCCCTTATATACCTGCCCTACATTTTATATTTTTCTACTGGCTACGCTACATGCCTAAGTAAGGACCCTGTGTGGCCCAAAAGCTTGTTTATTTCCAACAACAACAGTTAGTCCAATAAAAGATATAATTTGAACCACTTTGTCTCTCGGTGACTTGGGACCAACACAGCAACCACACTCTCTCTAAAATATATATCCAGAGAGAGTCTGGATATGGATATTACAGTGTGGAGTGTGGATATTACAGTGTTTTGAATGTAAATACTTTAAAATATATATCCAAAGTATTTACATTCAAAACACTGTAATTGAAATCATTTTTCTCAGTTCTCTATTCATATATAATTTCATTCTTTACATTAATTGCTATGGTATATTATACTCTCTTTTTATTTATTGTCCTTTTTAATGTTTTAAGAACTGCTACCTGTTGATTACAATATGGCCTAGCTGCCTTGTGCTATAAAACCCTCACCCCACCACCCTCTTTACATCCCTCCCTTGGCATCAAACACAAACTACTCTTCCTCAGCTTTTCACCCTACCACCTATCATCTCTCATATGCTCCTATGCAGATTATTACTCCTGCATCTACTCTGCCAGTGATGCAATCTTTACTGATGATCTGCAAAAACTGTAGACAAACAACTTTGTGCTTTCTTCCACACATGGAGAAATAAAAATCCAAAAGACCTCCTTAAACTTTCCACTGCCCTGATGCCTGTGATCAAGCTCATAAAGAATAGGAGGCTGGTGTTCTGCAACAACTGTTGATCATGCTAACCACTATTGTCTCGTTGGAGCCATCTGTTGTACCTTGTGCTATACTTAGATTTTAAGCCCTTTGGGGCAGGGATCATCTCTGTTTTATCTGCTTGTACAACCAACCTACCACAATGAGGTCCCGATCTGTTACTTGCACTCCTTGGCACTACCTTAACGAGCATATAGAAGAGAAATCCATCATTATGAAGTCTTATCCTGAACAAAATACTTGATGGCCCCACTCTAATACTTGGTGCACAACCCTCCTTTGAATTGAATGGCAAAACTCCCATTGACTTTGATAGTGGTGGATGAACCCTAGATTTTGCTAAGGTAGTTCAAGGAAATAAAAAGGAACATTTGAGTTACTGGCATAATTGAGCACCCACCCACCCACCCCCCTCTCCTCTTTGCTTCCATTTGCTTTGCCATTGCTGCCTTTCTCAATGCTCATTTGTTTGTTCCTGCTGTAGCCATGCCACTTACAGAAGGCAATTAACTTCTTATTCAAACCTTTGTTAAAGCCATGTCAACTAATAATGACTAAGCAGAGTGTTAGTCAAGGATGGTTCATTATAAGAAACATTAAAACATGGCATGAGCAACACAAACAATGTTCTTTTCTTTTCCATATTTTTGTTTCACTCATCTCTAGCAATGACTCTTTTCCTTCACTTTCACATGGCTTCCGATTCTCCCTTTCCCCTAAACCCACCCACCCCAACCCCGTCTGCCAAACACTTTGCCAAAAAGAAAGGTTTTACACTGCCTCTGGAATATGCTCAGCCTTCGGCCCTGATGGACCTCAGGGAAAGTGAGTTCCACAATACTGGGGCAGCAACCAAGGACACCCATCTGTGGGCCCATGTCATATGAACAAGATTGGTAGGTGGTACCTGCAAGAGTGCTCCCAGCCAACTGCAAGGATCATGGTAGGAAAGACAGACTTTCAGATATGTGACCCAGGCTATTTAAGGCTTTAAAAGATCAAATCCAGCACCTCGAATTGTGCCCGTAAAGCTATAGGTAATCAGTACAGACTATAAAGCTGTAACGTGCTCACAGCAACCTGTCCCGGAAAGGAGCCAGGCTGCCGCGTAGAGCACGTTGCATTAATCTAGCCTTGAGGTAACAACGACATGGATGATGCTGGCCAGACCTGAATTAGAAAGGGTTGCAGTCTCCTCACCAGATGGAGTTGGGGTATGTTAAAACTACGTTCCAGCAATACCCTATTCTTTTACTGGAATTCTTTGACCAGGAATTCTTATTCCTATTCTTTGACCAGGAATCCCCTATTCTTTGGGTGTTTTCAGATGTTACAAGATCACAGTCAACCACAGTGAACCACACACAACCCCGTGGTGGGGCCAAAGGGCTCAGAACGTCTGTTTGGCGGCTGCCAGATGTTCACCAAAAACAATCCCCAGCAGGGGACAAAATTAACCACCCTTCCGGAGCTCCGACCTGGACCATCTCCGAAAGGGTGGTCAAAGCAGTTCCCACCAGGAAACAACAAAACATAACTGAACGGCAACCATAAGCAGGAAGAAAGCAAAACGATTCCCAGCCGGCGACAAAACACGCAGTGTCGCTGCCAGGCAACGAGCAACAACACAGACGAGGGAGGGAGATTTAAAGGGCACACGGCAGCAGGGGAACGTGGCGGGATGGAGCGAGGCGGAAGGGACAGGAGAGTGGGGGGCGAGCGAGGAAGGGAGGAGGTGGAGAAGGAGCAGGCGGAGGAGTTGGTCGTGCTGCACATGGAGGCGGTGGGGGAGCAGCAGCAGCCGGGACAGGCCGTCCCAGCGCCGGCAACCGGCCCGGACAATGAGGCACCCCAGAAATGGGTAACGGGACCGAAGGGGGTGAGGGGGAGCAGCGGCACGGGGCACCAAGGAGGGTGGCCAGGCCAGCAGGTGGAGGGAAAGGGAGAGGGCCGAGGGGCTGAGGCAACCAACCGCCCCACCCCCCTTACGACCCACAGACACGGAAACGGGCCCAGGAGCCCAAGTCCCCGGAGGCGACGAGCAAAGGGCATGCGGAGGAGGAGGAGGAGGACCGTGACCAGAAGGGCCTATGTGGGAGACGGACGAACCACTGAGGGGTGCAATCGGGGCACAGGGAAACCCAGAATTTCATTAGGATCTGGGGGACCCTGGAGCACCAGCTGGAGCTAGCCGTGAATCAGCGGAACAAGCATGTGTACCAGGAGATCGTATGGGACATGGAGACGGCGGGGCACCACAGGACAGTGGCCCAGTGCCGATCAAAGGTCAAGGAGCTCAAGAGGGGATACAAGGCCATTAAGGACAACAATCTGCGGTCCGGGCACGGAGCCTGGACCGCCCCCTACTATGACACCCTGGACCGCATCCTCCACATGAAGGGCTCCATAGATGCTCCGTGCCTCATGGGGAGCGCCGTGGTCCAGGGCAGGGAACGGGCCGAGGTACCCCCTCCCCTCGCTGCCCCGCTAGAAGGCACCAGCTCCAGGGGCCACGCCTCCCCAAGAGGAACGCCCCGGGACCTCGGGGAGTAGCAGGCCCCCCACGCGCACCAGCCCGAGGAACCCCCAAGCCGATCTCCATACCAGGAGGAGCCGAGGCCGGCACACTAGGTGCCCTTGCCCAGGGGACACAGCGGGACCCCAGTAACACCGAGGGACCGGCCTCAGAGGGCTCCAAGACGGACATCGAGGATAAGCAAGTGGATGGGACAGGAAACTGAGCAAAGGCAATGGTCCGAGGGAGGCACACGGGCCACAGGTCCGCCCCCAGCAACCCCTGACACCCTGGACTATGGAAAGGGGGACCGAAGGTCGCTGGGGGATATGTTCAGCCTACCCCAACCCACCCCCTCCCATATCCTCACAGGTCACAGCAGGCCCCAGCACCTGTGACAGGCTGGCGAGGGGGACAGAGACGATCAGCCCCAGGAGCAGCCAGAGGGCCCAGGTGAGGCACCTCAACAAGTGGGGGGAGAGGAGATCCGGGGAGCCCGGCCGGGGGACCCGGCCCATGTGGTGGTGGGGGGGGACTAGGCGCACTGGGACACCGGGGGAGGGCACTGGCTGGCCACCCGAAGGGGGGGGGTCTCATGACCCCCCAGCTGCGGCACGGGATGGGGGGCAGGCGGCTGGGGCACCTAACCAACCCCTACTATGCACCCCCACAGGGTGACCTGCCGGGTTCCAGCTAGCCAGCCCAGAGGATGAGGGAGCACCGAGCACGGCACCAGAGGGAGAAGCAGATGGAGGACATAGTTCGCACCACCACCGAGCAGATGATAGCGGCCATCAACCACATGGAGACGACCACCGAAAGGGCCATGCAGCAAGCAGAGGCAAGGGACCGGAGGCTGCAGGTGGAGGTGCACCTTGAACGGAGATGGAAGAACCAGGAGCACAGAAGGCAGGTGGAGACATTCCGGCGGCTGGAACAGGCCATTGACCGGATGGTGAGGGAGCACTCTGCCAAGATGAACCAGTCCCATGACATTGGTACCTCGCTGCTGCAGCATGCAGGGACCATGAGCGCTTATGTGATGGCCGCCGTCCCACCAGGCAACCTGCCTGCCCCGGCCCCGATGCCGGGCCCTTCAGTGCCCCCACTGCCTCCACCACCGCCCCAGCTGCCGACACGCCCGCAGGGCCCGCGCACCCACCTACTGGTCCCTGTAGGCCTCCGGAGGGTGCAGCTGTCCATGGGGGGGGCCTCTGGTCCCAGGTCCGTCTGTCCTCCCAACACCGCCTGCCCCTCAGGACACCGAGGCCTCCCAGGACACAGTCAGGGACACAAACAGCAGGGGGGAGGGGAGCTCCCAGAGCTCCACGGCAGCCATGGGGCGGCCAAAAGGGAGGCACCGGAGACATGCAGGTCGTGGGGGAAGGGGGCGAGCGGCCTGAGGGGGGGGTGGGGGGGGAGACAGTCCTGGGAGGGGGGGCACCTGTAGGAGGTGTTCACAAGAAATGCATGGGCACCACAGTCGCATCCATGGTTCTGTTCATGGAAGCGGGGCTGGGGGCGGCGAGGGAGCGGCCAGGGTGCTGGTGGGTCCCCGGGGTGGTGGAGATGGGGGGTGTACAGCCTCATGCCTCAGTCTCTTGGCTGATCCGCCTAGCCAGGGCAGCACGGATGCGCTTTGCATATCGGTACTCCCGCGAGTTCTCAGCATTCACAGAGAGAGGCACAGGGCCAGGAGGGTGGCAGGACATGGGGTAGTCTAGGGCAGCCCCTTCGGTCTCGCACACGTTGTGCAGCACACAGCAGGCTCCAATCACCAGGGCTGAGGTCTCCACCGTGTAGTCCAGCCGGCTCATGAGGTACCTCCAGCGCTGCTCGAAGGCCCCGAAGGCCCTCTTGACCACGGTCCTGCTTGCACACAGGCGGGTATTGTAGAGTGCCTCCACAGGGTTCCTGGCGACCAGGTATGCCTTCATCAGCCAGCAGATGAGTGGATAGGCCGGGTCCCCCAACATACAGGGGGGCATCAGCACCCCCTTGATCCGGGTCATCCCCATGTCCGCAAAGTCCCTGCGGTACATCCAGGCATAGTAGGGAGAGATGGTCATGATCTGGGCATCGTGGCTGCACCCACAGTGGCCCCTGTAAATGTCTATGAACCGCCCCGGGTGGTCCACGACCACCTGCAGCTGCAGGGAGTGGTACCCATGTCAGTTGACATATTCCGTGGCCTCCCCATGGGATGGGCAGAGGATCTCAATGTGGGTGCCGTCCACGGCACCCATGCAGTTGGGGAACCCTGTAGCCGCGAAGTTGGCCATCACGGCCTCCTGGTCCACCAGCTGGATTGCTCGGTCCAGGAGCACACCCTCCACTGCCTCGCAGACGTCCTGCAGGATCCCAGCCATGGTGCTCACCCCAACACCGAAGTGCTGCGAGACAGACCGGCATCAGTCGGGCATTGCTAGGGCCCAGACCCCAATAGCCACCCACTGGAACATGGGAATGGGGGCCCGCATGGGGGTGTGCTGCCGCTCCAGCCAGGGTGTTAACAGCTCCGGGAGTCACAGGAGGATGTGCCTGTCCATCCAAAAGTGCGCTCTCCAGGCGGCCTTGTCCCACTGAGCCAGCGCCCTGGACCACCACCCCTGTGCCCGCTCTGTGACCCATACCCACCGGTCAATGGGCATAGTGAGCAGGGCTGCGCGCCCCATGGTCAACCTCCGCCACTGGAGCCAGCTGGCCGCCTCGAGGAGTGCAGCAGCCCGTTCTCGGGCATGGATGAGGGCCTGTCGGGCTGTCCCAGATGCCCACTGGGCCCTGAGCAGGGCCAGGGAGCACCTGCGCCCATGGTGGGCTCTCCGGGCTCTAGCAGTGCTCCTGGCCATGCACACGTGCAGGCAGGTACCCAGGTGCACATCTGTGGTCTGGATGCGCAAGAGGTCCGTGTGCGAGCGGTACCACTCCACGCAGACTGCTAGGTGCATCCCGCAGGCGCCCAACCATCCCAGCTCCATGGTGAATGGTGACCCGGGTGGGTTAGAGCCGCACCCGTTATAGGCTGGGACATGTCGCCCCACCCACAGGTCACAATCTGGTGACCGGGTGGGGGGCCCCGGGTCGCCCTGTCTGCCCCCCCGGCTGGTTGGCCCAGCTCCTGCAGGGTGAGCGAGACCAGGAGACAGCAGGCGCCCCATTGCGCACACCTGCGGTCCCTTCATGGGGCCTTGCGCAAGGTCCAGCCTGCACCCGGCCGTGCAGGCGGCAGCTGCATTCCAGCTGTCATCGCATTCCACCTCTCTGTGTTGGCTGCCTGTTGTCCTCGCCACCCTGGTTAGTGTGTAGGCTGTCCTGTCTGTGTGCTTGGTTCCAGCAGCTGGGCTGGGTCCGCACCCCACGCCTCGCTCTTTTGCCGTGCCATGTTGCGGCCTGTGGCCTTATCGCTTGGCCTTGGAGCTCCCCTGCTTCCCCTCCTGTTCCTCCAGGGATTGTGGGGGGCCCCTTTCCTTGTAGTTAGCATCTGCCGCTTGCTGGACCATGGCTGGCAGCGCTTCCCCAGGCTCGCGGGTCCCACCCCGCCTGGCGCCCCCCATAGCTCGACCTTCCACGAGACCATGGCCCTGTGTGACCTGTGGCATTCCCCGGCCATGCAATTGCTCCTGAGCTGCCCGGACAGCCTCACAGGTGCCTATGCGAGTGAGCTCCAGCCTAAGCTACTTTGGCTATGAGGTGAGCGCCCGCGATTGCTGGCTGCATGCGGAGTCGCTGGGCCTGTGTCCCTTTCCCAATGGGCGCATCCCGGAGATGAAGTGCTCACATGTGGGGTGGTCGGTGGCGGCGAACTTGTCTGCTCTCTGCGTGTAGCCTGGCCGCCTACACGGCCTGTGTGGCGGAGGAGGGCCCTACCCTGGTTTTGTCCTTCTTTGGCTGTGTTCACAGGGCCCGTACGTACCAGAAGTCGCGTGGGGCGGTCTATCACCGCCTGTTGGAGCTCGGTCACCTTCCGGGGCCCGCAGCTGCTGACTATGGCTTGTCGGAGCCCACCAGGCCAGAGCTGATGGTGCTGACTGGTGTGTCGTCCCAATCCGATGTGCAGGTGGGGCTCGCCGTGCAGGATCCCTTCGAGGCATACTACCTCGTCGCCCACCACGTCTGTGCTGGGGGCATGCGTCAGTGGCCCCACTCAGGGACCTGGCGGGCCACCCGGCCCTGGGCACATTCGTGACCCCCTGCAGCTAGCTGTGAGGCCCCCTGTGCCTTCTGGGCCCTGGATGCTGGCCCCGCTGTGGGCTCCTGCCTCTGCCCGATGCCGTGAGTCACTGCCCACTTCCGCCATGCTGTCCCTGACTCACTGCAGTGCTGGCTGGTTCCTGGGGTTCCGCTGCCCCTGCCTGTGCCTTCGGGCCCCCTCCGCAGGCCCCTCCTGTCCCCCTCTGCAACTGGTGTTCCCCTCCGTGGCTGCCTTCTCCTGTGGCTGTGTCCTGATCTCCGAACCGGCTCCCAGCGCCCCGGGTTCTGCTGTCCTTCATAGTCTGACCTCCATCCCTCCTGTACCCGTATGCCCCGCTCCCCTTGGGTGACTGTGACTGTGGGGTTCTGGGGCCCCCAGACTGCACCTCCCGG
>QEPC01014265.1:477794-517299 GCA_003113815.1 Sphenodon punctatus | reverse complement strand
GGTCCTGCTTGCACACAGGCGGGTATTGTAGAGTGCCTCCACAGGGTTCCTGGCGACCAGGTATGCCTTCATCAGCCAGCAGATGAGTGGATAGGCCGGGTCCCCCAACATACAGGGGGGCATCAGCACCCCCTTGATCCGGGTCATCCCCATGTCCGCAAAGTCCCTGCGGTACATCCAGGCATAGTAGGGAGAGATGGTCATGATCTGGGCATCGTGGCTGCACCCACAGTGGCCCCTGTAAATGTCTATGAACCGCCCCGGGTGGTCCACGACCACCTGCAGCTGCAGGGAGTGGTACCCATGTCAGTTGACATATTCCGTGGCCTCCCCATGGGATGGGCAGAGGATCTCAATGTGGGTGCCGTCCACGGCACCCATGCAGTTGGGGAACCCTGTAGCCGCGAAGTTGGCCATCACGGCCTCCTGGTCCACCAGCTGGATTGCTCGGTCCAGGAGCACACCCTCCACTGCCTCGCAGACGTCCTGCAGGATCCCAGCCATGGTGCTCACCCCAACACCGAAGTGCTGCGAGACAGACCGGCATCAGTCGGGCATTGCTAGGGCCCAGACCCCAATAGCCACCCACTGGAACATGGGAATGGGGGCCCGCATGGGGGTGTGCTGCCGCTCCAGCCAGGGTGTTAACAGCTCCGTGAGTCACAGGAGGATGTGCCTGTCCATCCAAAAGTGCGCTCTCCAGGCGGCCTTGTCCCACTGAGCCAGCGCCCTGGACCACCACCCCTGTGCCCGCTCTGTGACCCATACCCACCGGTCAATGGGCATAGTGAGCAGGGCTGCGCGCCCCATGGTCAACCTCCGCCACTGGAGCCAGCTGGCCGCCTCGAGGAGTGCAGCAGCCCGTTCTCGGGCATGGATGAGGGCCTGTCGGGCTGTCCCAGATGCCCACTGGGCCCTGAGCAGGGCCAGGGAGCACCTGCGCCCATGGTGGGCTCTCCGGGCTCTAGCAGTGCTCCTGGCCATGCGCCCCCCCGGCTGGTTGGCCCAGCTCCTGCAGGGTGAGCGAGACCAGGAGACAGCAGGCGCCCCATTGCGCACACCTGCGGTCCCTTCATGGGGCCTTGCGCAAGGTCCAGCCTGCACCCGGCCGTGCAGGCGGCAGCTGCATTCCAGCTGTCATCGCATTCCACCTCTCTGTGTTGGCTGCCTGTTGTCCTCGCCACCCTGGTTAGTGTGTAGGCTGTCCTGTCTGTGTGCTTGGTTCCAGCAGCTGGGCTGGGTCCGCACCCCACGCCTCGCTCTTTTGCCGTGCCATGTTGCGGCCTGTGGCCTTATCGCTTGGCCTTGGAGCTCCCCTGCTTCCCCTCCTGTTCCTCCAGGGATTGTGGGGGGCCCCTTTCCTTGTAGTTAGCATCTGCCGCTTGCTGGACCATGGCTGGCAGCGCTTCCCCAGGCTCGCGGGTCCCACCCCGCCTGGCGCCCCCCATAGCTCGACCTTCCACGAGACCATGGCCCTGTGTGACCTGTGGCATTCCCCGGCCATGCAATTGCTCCTGAGCTGCCCGGACAGCCTCACAGGTGCCTATGCGAGTGAGCTCCAGCCTAAGCTACTTTGGCTATGAGGTGAGCGCCCGCGATTGCTGGCTGCATGCGGAGTCGCTGGGCCTGTGTCCCTTTCCCAATGGGCGCATCCCGGAGATGAAGTGCTCACATGTGGGGTGGTCGGTGGCGGCGAACTTGTCTGCTCTCTGCGTGTAGCCTGGCCGCCTACACGGCCTGTGTGGCGGAGGAGGGCCCTACCCTGGTTTTGTCCTTCTTTGGCTGTGTTCACAGGGCCCGTACGTACCAGAAGTCGCGTGGGGCGGTCTATCACCGCCTGTTGGAGCTCGGTCACCTTCCGGGGCCCGCAGCTGCTGACTATGGCTTGTCGGAGCCCACCAGGCCAGAGCTGATGGTGCTGACTGGTGTGTCGTCCCAATCCGATGTGCAGGTGGGGCTCGCCGTGCAGGATCCCTTCGAGGCATACTACCTCGTCGCCCACCACGTCTGTGCTGGGGGCATGCGTCAGTGGCCCCACTCAGGGACCTGGCGGGCCACCCGGCCCTGGGCACATTCGTGACCCCCTGCAGCTAGCTGTGAGGCCCCCTGTGCCTTCTGGGCCCTGGATGCTGGCCCCGCTGTGGGCTCCTGCCTCTGCCCGATGCCGTGAGTCACTGCCCACTTCCGCCATGCTGTCCCTGACTCACTGCAGTGCTGGCTGGTTCCTGGGGTTCCGCTGCCCCTGCCTGTGCCTTCGGGCCCCCTCCGCAGGCCCCTCCTGTCCCCCTCTGCAACTGGTGTTCCCCTCCGTGGCTGCCTTCTCCTGTGGCTGTGTCCTGATCTCCGAACCGGCTCCCAGCGCCCCGGGTTCTGCTGTCCTTCATAGTCTGACCTCCATCCCTCCTGTACCCGTATGCCCCGCTCCCCTTGGGTGACTGTGACTGTGGGGTTCTGGGGCCCCCAGACTGCACCTCCCGGTGTCCTCCTGGGGGGGTGGGGGTTGGACCGGCTGCCCTGCTCTTCGGCGCTCGCCTCCATCCCATCCATCACACCCTCGCCGGCCTGGACTGTTCCCAGGCCACTCCCTGTGCCTGTGCTCTGGCCCTGAGGGGTCCCCCCATTCTGGGACTCCCTGTGTAGCTGTGGGGGTGCCCATGCAGGCTGTGCTGTTGTGGGGGTTCTGGATGCCGTTCCCCGTGTCCTGTCCTGCCCCTGGGCCGGTTCCCCCCCCATCCCTGTCCCCGAATCCCCTCCCTCCCTCCCCCCTTTGCCCATTGTGCCGTGTGTGTTGTCCATCCCGCTGTGTTACCCTTCCCTGCCCTTCCCGCATGGGTGTGTATGCACCCGGGCGTGTGTTTGTGCTGTGTGTTCCACTGTGAGCTCATTTTCCCTGTGCCTGCTGTGTGTGCTGCCTCTGCGGCTCTTCTCCCTCCTCCCCGTCCCTTCCTGTTTTCTTTGTGTGGGCGTTTCCTTTTGGCACTTTTGGCTTCCTTTGCCCTCCGCCGGCCATGTCTGCCTCCCGCCCCTCCCCGGTGCCTTCTGGGTGTTTTGACCATGGCCTGGAATCGGCATCACATCTGTTGCACTGCCACGGGCCGTGGTCTGTCTGTCCGATTCCCTGCCGTGGTCCTGGACCCGTCTCGTCTGTTCGGGGCCTTCCTGGACCACGGGGGGTGGTTGGATTGCTTGCCACCGCTGGGAATCCACTGTGGTGAATCGGGACCGTGTAATGTCTGAAATCACTCTTTGACTATAGTCTAGTGCCTTATTGCAGTTCTTGGAATTCCATGATGTGAACATTTACTTAACATTTTTAATTACACTTGATTCTACACTACCTTCAACTGTTGCTGTACTAGGTGCCCTTCATGTATCCTTTCCAATATTTTCTCTCACCACCATGGAAGAGCAAATCACCACAAAGCCCGTGTCTATACTGGGACTACTTGTAGAGGATACGGAATTATTCAATATAGTTAAGTCCTTAGTAAACAGCAAAGTTATAGAAGGGATTTCACAAAATGGGGTGACCAGACAATAAAATGGCAGATGAAATTCAGAACTGATAAATGCAAATTAGTGCACATAGGAAAAAAATAATCCTAATTAAATATACACAATGTTCAGTAAGAATGTTTCACCCCTATAAGATTTTCTTGGGCAACCCAATTTTGAATTATGGCCAGTAGATATCTAGTGTATAATTTCCCAACCAGTTAGGAGACTGATGGGGCGGTAGTTGGCTGGATCCTGTTTATTGCCCTTTTTTAAAATGGGGACTATTACACTTTCCACCCACATTCTAGGGATTTTCCCAGACATATTTATTTGAGTGAACAGCAGGGCTAGAGCCTGGTTCCACCAACCAATGTTCCCTTTAAAAAGTTCTGCTGGGAAAAAAATCTTTTCCAAGAGCCTTTTTTGTTTTTAGGTGGGATATCATAGTACTAACCTCTGCTGGAGTAACTGGATCCCACATTGGTAGTGACTCCATCATGTATTGCAGGGGATCATCAATTCCCACCACAGGTTTAGAGAATATAGAACTATAATGTAACTCCCATTTATCCGCTGAAATATTTGCCTCCTCCTTGCAGGCTCCTGAGGCCCAGGCAGATTTAATTATGTACCAAAACTTATTTGAGTTCCTATCTTCTGCCGCAGATTCAAGTTTATCCTAAAGTTTAAGCTGGTATAGATTTTTCTTTTCTCTTATTAATCTTTTATAATCACTTCTTGCCTTAAGAAGTTTCCCAAACAATTGACAATTCCTATCAATTCCCTTCACTTTACAAGCCAGCCAACTGAGGTTCTTCATTTCCAACCTACAAGTATCATCGAACCATCTTGATCTCTCATATTTTTTCTGACCACTTCCCGCCGGTGCTATCAACAAAGGTAGCAACCAAGAGACCAGCTCTTCATATTCTTGGAAAATAGCCTCCTGGTCCAATGCAACCTTCTCTTTGAGAGATTCCAATAGTTGTGGTGTTAAAAAACCCTCAATAGATTCCAGGATCTGGGGGGACCACTTAATCCTCTTCATATATCCTCCCTTTCCCTTCCAGTCACTATTTTCCACCCGAGTCTCTCCTCCCCCTCCCCCCCAATCAATAACATAATCCCGGGATCTTCTTATCACCGTATTCAATGGGAAATGATCCGAGTCTGTGGCATCCAATACTGAAAAATCTACCACCCACAGGAGTAATACTTCTGAAATCAGCGTATAGTCAATTATACTTCCTCCCAATTGAGAGACAAAGGTATATTCTCCTTCCCTATCCCCCGGCAAGGATCCATTCAGAACTAATAGGTCAGCTGAATCCACAGTATCTTGCAGCAGCAATCCTGCCGCGTTTGTTTTTGTATCTTTTGATGCCCTCCTACGAGAGAACACTGATGGCAACCAGGTATCCAGGAGTACACCCCATGGCTGTTTATTTGCTGTACCCCCACGGGCGTTGAAGTTTCCGGTTAAAACACGCACATTTTTCATCAATCATGAGCAAATTTGTCTCATCTAAAAGCAGCCTTAGTCACTAACAGGGCTAATCCCCCACTGGGTCTTCCCTTTACTTTATCCGGGAGGGACACAGTTGCAGTTGAATAAACATCAAAGGCCTTAAAGGAGAAATCTTCCAGCATCCAAGTCTCCTGAAGACAGACATAGTCATGCCCCCTAACTCACTCTACAAAACCAGGATCCCATACTTTGTTTTTCCATCCAGATATATTCCATGACACAAAGGACCACGTTAAATTATCCATTGTGTGTCATTTTTGAGGGCACCTCTGGGATTTACCCTGAAATCCCTGGGTTCCCTGTAGTTTATTTTCTCCCCGCATGGCAGAGTTACCCTCTATCTCAAAATTAACTCCCAATGCCCCTCCCTGGGTATTTTCCACTTCATTTGTAACCGGGTTGCCAATATTGAGAAGACTCCCCTTATCCAGAAGCCTCTCAGAAATTCCTGGCACTCTATTTTTACCCTTCCCTGCTACCCGCTGTATGGACTCCACTCTCCCTATATTATTTCTAACCCCCTGAGACTCCAGGGCCGGGTTAGCATTTGAGCAGTTCCTGCAAGGACCCTAGCCTATCCAAGATTTTACTTTGTTCTATTACAGCTAGTGAGTGGAAGGATGAAATCCATAAGAATTCCTGCTCCCTAAAATTATCAGCACCCAGAGTTATAAGCGTCTCTTGTGGCTCTAGCAGAACTCCTCCCTTATTTTGCTGTTGACTATTTGCTATCTCCTCCTTTTGATCTTGGTTAACCGAAAACCCGCTTTGGGACACTCTTGCTTGACCCATAGGTTCGAGTAACGATATTAGTTCACCCTCTTGCTGTCCCAACTGACCATCCAATATTGGGGCCTGGCCCGTCCCTATCTCCATTTCTTCCAACGGGGGAGAAGGAGGGCACTGCAACACCCGTTCAGTGTCTATTACGAAGTTCCCCCTCAGCTGATTATTTCCACTAAACCTATCCCTCTCAGATTCTTCCTGTTGCTGATCCTATTCTATATTGGCTGCTAAAACTTACGCCCAAAAGACCCTAGATACCAGTATCCCCCGAGATTGTAAGAACTGTCTATCTGCACTGATCTTTCCCACAATCTGGGTGTCACTAAAGTAAATCACCAATCGTAATGCATGATCAGTGGGGGGGTAGGAAAGAATCAAGAAGCTATTTTTTCTTCTCTCATAATACTAGAACTAGGTGACATCTGAATTAAACTAATTGACAACAGGTTGAAGAACAAAACAATGAACACTGCCCTCCCCACAGTGCAGGTAGCCTATGGAACTCATTACCATATAATGTTGTGAAGGCAAATAGTAGAACTAGATTCAAAAAATGATTGGACTAATTCTTAGGGGATAGGTCCATAAATAGTCATCAGGCAAGCTGGTCGGGGGATGAAACCGCCAACTACTGGCAGCAAGGAGTAAATGTCAGGGAATGGATTAATCTATGTGGCCCGTTTTTTTACACACTTCTCCTGAATCATTTGGTACTGGCCACTGTAGGACAGAATACTGGGCTAGAACAGACCATTGGTCTGACCCACTATGACATCTAGTATGTAGGTGGAAATGGTGATAGGCCTATTTGCTACTTGTAACTAATAGGAATACACTGTTTTTCCAGTAGCAATTTCCCTTTCCTTCTTGTCTCACAGTCCTGATAATACAGCACATTTTGCTTTTATCATGTGCACAAGTACCGTTATTGCTTATGCATCAAACAGAGCATGCATTCTTGACAATATGTAGAGCAATTTTGTGACATTCTGGCTGGAGCTTCAGTCATACCCAACTTTATTTTCAAAAGCAGTCAGTGTCCTTTCGCAAGCCAATCGTTGTGGCGTTTGAAGCTACGACCAGAGAAAAACTATAAGACTTCGTACAACTATATGCCAGGCCTCACAGAGCTCTAATGATTTGGAGCATACGCTCGCTTTTGTAGTCAGAGCCATTACAGTGTTACTAATTAATTATTGGGATCGAGATCGTCATAAAACACCACTCCAATGTGGTACAAAACAAAACTTTATTGGAACGGCACTTTCGACTGCATTTTTAATAGAGGGGTTCTCCAAGGGAACAGTGGGATGTATGTGGAAGGGGCAGAGAAAGGGGAGGAGGAAGAATAACCCTGATTTAGAGAATTTTTTGTAGCTGAGCATACAAGGAGGACTATTTTGTAGAACTAGAACAGGATTACAACAGTACACATGGCATATGCCCCTGCACTGCCTCAGCCTCCAACAGCAACGCTTTAATGGCATTCCATCCTCTATGTCAGAAGGTATTCGCTCCAAATCACTCCCACTGAAGCAAAGGAGAATTTTGACTCTGACTTTATTAGGGGCAGAATCTGATCTCTGGCAACATTAAAGAGATACCCTGAGGGCTGTGCTTCCTTCAATCCCTCCATTTTTATGCAGATGGATAAGAGAGTTAGCAAGTGTGTTTAGCTTTGAATCGACTGGGATGGAGAGAAGAACCACAACAACATTGACTATTCTTGTCTAAATTCCCTGATCAAATCAAATACACAGAAGTTTTGATCTTTGGCTACTTGTTTAGCATAGCCTAGTCCCTTCTGATTAGGAGCTGTGGGGCCAAGCTTACACAACTAACAGGAAGAGAGGCTTTCTATTTATCTGATTTCAACGTACCCAAGTTATCAGACTCTAGTGGGATTCATTAATGAGAATAAAACTCTTACTTGACGCAAGTAAGGAAGGTTCTTTTCTGTAAATATCTACTCTCCAGAGACTTTACACTGATTACATGCCTTAACACTGCCTAACTGATGCAAGTTAAACTAATACAGCCATGGCAGAAGAAAAAACCTTATTGCTAGTGCTGACAAATTGAGGAGGAGTCACTCAGTGGTAAAGAAGAGAAAGCAGGATCACTCCCTCAGAAGGGGAGTGACCTTAGAGGATGAGCCTGTTCTTAGCAAAGAAATAAAGACAGGAACATAGGGTATTATAAGACACAATGCAAAACAAATGCATATTGAAGTTGCTGATGTTATAATTTATAATTTATTTATTAATAAAGTTTATATGCTGCCCCCTCCTGCTAAAAGCATCTGGGGTGGCTGACAACATTTAAAAATACATATTACAATAAACAGACCAAAATACAATTAAAACAACCTAAAAAACCCAAATTAAAACAATCCATGCCTAAACCCTCCTTAACCCAATCCACCCACCCCATCTCCCTCAGTAAAGGCCCGGCGGAACAGCCAGGTCTTGCATTGCCTGCAGAAAGAGGGGAGGTCGGCAGTCAAGCGGACCTCCAACAGTAGGGAGTTCCACAGCTGCGGCACAGTCACAGAAAACGCCCTACTCGCAGTCGACACCCAGGAAACCAGGGGGACCTCGAGGATGACGTCCCTGGCCAACTGCAGGGGCCGATCCAGGACCCGCAGGTTGAGGCGGTCCTGCAGGTAGGTGGGGCCCAGGCTGTTTAGGGCTTTAAACACCAACACCTTGAATTGGGCCTGGAAGACTATTGGCAGCCAGTGCAGAGAGCAAAGCACTGGTGTAATGTGCTCGTGTCGGCCTGTCCCCATTAGGAGATGGGCCGCCGCATTCTGCACCAGCTGCAGTCTCCGAACCAGCACCAAGGGTAGCCCCATGTAGAGTGCATTACATTAGTACAGTCTCAAGGTAATAAAAACATGGACAATTGTGGCCAGATCCAAGTCCGAGACATACTGCCTAAGCCGACATACCAGATGTAACTGGCGAAATGCCCCCTTTGCCACAGCCACCACCTGGACATCCAGGCAGAGCTACGGATCCAGGAGCACACCCAGACTACAGACCCGAGACAAGGGGAATACGGGCCCCACCAATGATGGGGGCCATTGCTCCCCCGGCTTTTCCCACAACCATCAACTCCGTCTTGTCAGGATTTAAGTAGGGACTTGCAGCTGCATAGACTTTCAAGTAGAAGCTCCAAAACACAGCTGCATAAGACTCCCTTCTCACCATCCTTACTCCCTTTTTTCGGCTGGCTTGGTGGGGGTAGCTAACCCGCCCTGGATCTCTAGGCATGCGAAAGGGGTCTGGGAAAGGGCACTGGAGAGTTTAGTGCCCAGACTTACACTGTTGAGAAAAGGCCCAGCATTGAGATGGTGATGGTTGAGTCCCTGCTCAAATCCATGCCCCCAGGCTGGTCCAAAGCAGTAGCCACAGTAGCAACCAGCATCCCAGAGCCCATGGCAGCAAGAGACAGAATTGCAACAGGGAGATGGCTGTGATGCACACATAGCTACTGTGTATGAAACGACCTGCTCCTTGTTCACCTGCACTATTTGCTGGTGAACAGGGAGCAAGCATGTAGCTGACATGCAGCTAGTCTTAACAGACATACGCTGCATGTTTGTGACCTATCCAGGTAACTAGCATTATGCCAGATAGCATTCATAGATGTGCCTTATTGGATATTGTCAAGAAGAATAAATGACACCACTTCACTCACTTTACTATTCACACATCCATGATAAGATGTTCTCCCCATTTCACAGATGGAAAAATGGGGGCAGAGTACTTTGCCCAAGGTTCCAAAGGTCACTTAAGAAGCCTGTGCCAAAGCTGGGAATCAAGTCCAACTGCTGACCCAGTTGTTTGCAACTCTTCCTCAGATAGGGAAGCAAGCACAAAGGCTGCTTCTTTGCCTGAAGCCATTGTCATCCAGCTTAGCTCATCTGCTAACCTGTTTCTAGGAGAGAGAGAAAGGTCCAGGCCAAGTTGTCATGCTCTCTCTAAGTCCGATCAGGACAACGCATTTCCTCATCACATTGGCAACTCTATACTGACCACTTGTCCACCTCCCCTTGGGAGGAAAGGAGATGGGCATTTAATAGTCTAAAACTTGTACTTCCCTGGACAATGTTTTTTGCTTCCTAAGATAGCCATTTTCCTGGTGACTTCATTATAATAATAACTTGGATTACTTTTGAGGAGTACAACAGCTTTTAAACAATTTGCAGTTCACAAGAGTTTTTCTTCTTGAGTTCAATGACAATTTTTTCAGAAGGATAATTGTAAAGCAGAAAGCATCTCTGACCGTAAGTGAAAAAGGTGCAAGAGCCCCTAGTCTGAGGTCAGGCCACAAGAGAAAAGTTATTAACCATCTACAGAGTCACATTTCAAGAAAATGGAAAGGTTTTTAAACAGTGTCTAGTCAGCAATTCCTTGCACCCAGCTCCAGTCCCAGGCCAACCTGTTTAACTCCATGAAGGCCAAACACTGAAATGCAACAGAAGTAATATGAGGTTAACTGTGCAATGCTAAGCACTCAAAGAGGCTGGAGAGGGGACGTAGTCCCTCTCTGACCACTTCACAGAGTAAGCGGATGCCATCTACAGTACAGCATGCATGTGCCAGTCCCACAACACATACTTTTGACAGCTGTCCTTTCCAAGGGCTTCCTTGCCAGAGAGCTTTAGGCTCATATGCCCCATAAGCAAAGAACAGATACTAAATGTGAAGCAAAATGACTTGCCAAAGCTGCTAAATATTCAGTATTATTTATATAACTTGCAGCTGCTTAATATACACTCCTGCCATGCTACATTTTGAATCAGATGCAGGTTAAAAGGGCAACATAAACCCTATCCCCTAACGGACAAGATGGACTGGAAAGTGGAACAGTGCCTCGATTAACAGGCAGCATCATTAGAGAGAAATCTGTTCCAAGACCAGATGTGCACAGACCAGTGCAAGAGAAATTACCCACTAGAGCACAATCTCCGGGTTGAGTCATGAGAAGAAATTAAGACAACAAGGTCAGGCATGTCACAAAAAGAAATTAAACAGAGCCAGGAAGTCTTCGGTCATTGCAGAGCAGCTCTTAAAGGGCACATATCTTTCTTCCCAACGCAGCAAAGGACTTTACTGCTCACTAAGGGGAAAGAGTAGAAATCATCCAGAGGAGATGAGGATAGTAAGGGGAGCAAGAGTCCATATTCCAGGCAAAGAGCGGCCTTCACACAGTTACATAGGACTTCATTCAGACTACCAAAAGAGGGAGGATGGGACAGGAAGAGATTGTAAACGTATTAAGAACCCCCTTACAAAAGGACAACTCATGGGATATGCTTTTTACTAGGCTAAACAAGAGTCTGGGTAAAAAGGAGGCGGCAACGAGGAATGTCCAGAATAAGGAAGTCTAAGGAAAGTGTGGTTGCTGTGCTGATAGACAAAGTAGCTGGGTGATCTCTTTTATTGGACCAACTTCTCTTGGCAAGAACATGGAAACTTTTGGGTCACATAAGGTCTTTACTGGGACAAACAACAAATCAGGTCTACAGACTGAACATGCAGGGCAAGAGTGTGCATATTTTATATACAAATAATAGCAATCACTCAGAGGGGACTATTTGGGGGAAAAGTTATTAGGAAAGCAAGCCATTAGCAATTCAAAATATTTAAATACAATGGAGTAAAGATAGCAGGTATAGGTGTAAACAGCTAGATGAAAGTTATTTACACATTTCATTGTTAGTCTAATTGTTTTTGGAATCCAACAAAGTTATGAATTTTAGTTCCCAAGCCTACCTTTATTATATTTATATGTTTTGAACAGCTAGTGGACCTTTCTGCCTAACTAAAGAAACATTTTTCCTAACAGCTTTTCTGTACATTGATAGAAGAGGGGATTCAGTTTTGTATGGAATTTAGAAGTCCTTTATGGCTACAAGCTGCTGTTAGGAGTATACAGCTATCACTCTCCTTCATTGCTCAAGATTGTAAGCTGCATCACAGTTTGAAGAGACGAAGTAGTTAGATATCTTTTATTGAACCAACATCTGCTGGCAAGAGTATGCAAGCTTTCGAGCCCCACAGGTCCATTCCTTAGGCATATAACTATATACCTCATCCTTAGGCAAACTCATTGCCTCCCATGGCTTCCAATACCACCTCTATGCTGATGACACTCAACTCTATCTCTCTACTCCCTCTCTCTCTCCCTCTGTTCAAGCTCGTCTCATCAACTGTCTCTCTGACATCTCTACCTGGATGTCTCAACGTCAACTCAAACTCAACATGGCTAAAACTGAACTCCTTATCTTCCCCCCTCATCCTTCCTCTCCTTCCTCACTGTCAATAACTATTGATGGAGTCACCATCCTGCCTGTCCCCCAAGCCCGTAGCCTAGGCTTCATCTTTGACTCAGCCCTTTCTTTTAAACCCTACATTGACTCTGTTGCTAAATCCTGTCGCTTCTCCCTCCATAACATTGCTAAGATTCGCCCTTTTCTCTCTGTCTCGTCTGCCAAAACTCTTGTTCATGCTCTGGTCATCTCTCGCCTCGATTACTGTAACCTCCTTCTCACTGGCCTTCCCCGGTCTCACCTTTCTCCCCTCATCTCTGTCCAAAACTCTGCTGCCAGGGTCATCTACCTCGCCAGTCGCTTCGACCATGTGCAGCCCCTCCTCTCTTCGCTTCACTGGCTTCCCCTTCCTGAACGAATCCTGCACAAGCTCCTAGTCTTCACCTATAAAGCTCTTCACAACCTTGCTCCCCCCTACCTCTCTGCACTTATCGCCCTCCATACTCCAGCCCGTGCACTTCGCTCCTCCTCTGTCCCTTCTCTCACCCTTCCACGCCTTCCCTGCTCCCCTAAGCGCCTTCGTCCCTTCTCACTTGCTGCCCCCCATGCCTGGAACTCCCTCCCTGTCCACATCCGCCTTGCCCCCTCCCTTCATACCTTCAAATCTCTCCTTAAAACTCACCTCTTTCGCTCTGCTCTGTCTGACTCTTTATCCTGCTGAGCCACTATTTCCTATACCTATGGTCCGTTTACCCTTATCCTTGCCACATGGACCTGCCTGCTGTCATTCTCATCGTAACCAAGCAAAGTACGTGCACTTGAGACCTCGCATCTTCATGAATGTTAGACCCCTTGTCTCTCCCTCTGTTCCCCTTCCTATGTCTCTCCCCCAGCTCCTGTCTCTCGCCCTAGGGGCAGGGACCATGCCTATTTTATTACTTTGTAAAGTGCCAGGTACACTGCTGGCGCTATATAAATGTTTGTTAATAATAATAATGTAACTAGTCATAACTATAGACTGAGCTAATGCAGGGCAGGCATATAGCATTTGCTCAGTGTGAAAAAGCAGGCAGTGACCCCTTTTAAGGGAGTCTGCTCATCGTCTTGGGCCCACCTTTTCCGAGGGCAAAAGAGAAGCAGATTCCAGAGCTCTGGAAGTCTGCTGCAGCAGGTCAAGCATGAAGGAGCTCCCCAGGCCCAGAAGGGCTTCAGTACTGGAAAAGGAAGACTGAAAGGAGAAAGTTCCAGCCCCAAGGCCTGGCCCGCTGCTCTGTCAACTCCAGAAGGGTTGAGAAGGGCTCAGAGGACAAGAGGAGAGCCAAGGAAGCCTGCATAATGTTTGCTCCAATCCCCACAAAACATCTACCCAGGAGCCCCAGAAAGCTAGACACAGGATTTTAAGCTTACAGAGAAACACCAAGAGCATGAGGGCCTGTTATAAGCTACAGAAGTGGTAGCAGCCCAGATGAAGCGGACAAACTTCTTGTTTTGGACATTTGCTTTTATATTTCTGAAGTATACAGGGAACTATTATGATTTACATTAGCAAGGACTCATTAAAGAAAGGAACCCCCAAACCTGACCTCGCTGACTGGTTATGTGCCCTTGAAAGAGCAGCTTCTGAGATGACCTATTCCACAGCAGTGGAATCCTGGTTACACTCAGTCTATATGTCTGATTTGTTACATGCCTGAAAAGGGGTTTTTGTGGCATGAACCTTGCCTACTCTCAGCAACTTAAATTGGCCCAATAAAAGATTTCATCTGAACTACCACATCTCTGTCTTTTACATTTGGGGCCAACACGGCAGTTGCGCGCGCTCTCTCGCGCATATATATATATATATATANTACACATATATATACATATATACACATATATATACATATATACACATATATATACATATATACACATATATATACATATATACACATATATATACATATATACACATATATATACATATATACACATATATATACATATATACACATATATATACATATATACACATATATATACATATATACACATATATATACATATATACACATATATATACATATATACATACATATATATACATATATACATACATATATATACATACATATATTATACATACACACACATACACACAAGAGTTTGACATCACTACTAGTCTCTGCTCAGGATATTAGGGGCAGGATAGAACTGAGCACCATTGGCACAACTTCATCAAGACATGAAAGGAATACTGCAGGGGAGACCAAGGGTGTTTTTAAACAAGACATGTCCACACATGCCCACACCATCCACGTGTCCAACTGCTCATGTAATCGTGGTTCGTGGGGAGGCGCACTCCCATGACCCACGCACCGGACACCCAGGCCACGCACAGAGCACTGCCAACAAATTCATGTGTGGCAAAGCGGCTGCCTCTGTGGATGGAGCAGCCATGATGTGTGCCCCGCACCCATCCAAATCAGTGACCACACCATGGACCCGCCCTCCCACTACTCTCATTTAAAAGCACTCTAAGTGTGTTGGCAAAGCAATGTGTTGAGCTCCAAACCAGGGTAGCAATGGTGCCGTAGGTCAGATCAGGATGTGGCAACCAGACAGTAGTATTATAGATACTGGATAACAGAGAACCTTTGGTAATGAACAAAAAGACTACCAATATTCAAATTCCTCAGTAACTGTACTAACAAACAGAAACGTCCGAATAATGTTAATGACAAGCTGAACAAAGACCTAGGCAGGGGTGGACTGGCCAGATCAGGTAATGGGCATCCCTTGCTAGCCTCTAGACTGGACTCTCAGCAAGAACTCAGTCAGTTGCTCTAACTTCTGCTGCTGGGCTGGGATACGAGTTGAGCCTGGTGGCAGGCTAAGCCTCACTTAACATGGGCCCCTGATTATTAGTATTCCAAAATAATGGAGGTAGCCAACTCTGATCAGCACTGAAGTGCAGTTAGAGCTGCCTAGAGGGATGTTTTTCAGGAGAATGCTAGATCAGTATCTGGCTCTACTTAAGTAAACACAACACAAGTCACCACAATCACATTTGCATTACACAACTATTTTTAAAAAGAACCTTGCTTGTGAAGAGAAATGCATTTCGACAACTTATGGCTACATTGTTCTGGTAACAGCAAAGAAAGAGAGGCACTTGCAACATCACATGCCAGAGACAGAAAAAGCACCCAAAAAGGAGCCAGAAGAAAACCATTCTCCTACACAAAAGCAAGTGTTAACAGAGGTGAGCAGTCCTAAGTGCTGCACCACCACTAGATCCAGACAGGTGGGCAGGCTGTGCCTTACACACAAGAGATGGAAATATATGGTTATATTATATAGATGCTCCTTGCTGAAACATCTCAGTTGCCAGGAAGCTTTTCACCCTCCTAACACAAGGGTGATTCAGAGTTGTTGATGTTTACACCCACAGAGAAAATTGTTCAGGTACATGTTAATTAAAGACAGATGTTGAAACAATATGAAGATATAGAAAAAAATCTATAGATAAGCAAACACTACGCTGATAGCTACAGGCTGCAATCATGAGAGGCGGATGTAAACTTATTTAGCCCTACCTCCCATCTTGCCATTTACAGACTAGCAAGTTTAGGTGAATCATAGAAGCAAGACTTGAATGCAGAATACTTGGTGCAAGAGAACCTTATAGCATTGATCAAAACCTCTAAAATGTGGGAACAAATATGCACTTCAGCTCCTTCCCCTGCAGGTCTTACACTTTCCTCCTGCATGCCATGTTGAGCCATATGCATAAATTGCCTGAAAAGTTTATATTCCCCCTCTCAATACTGTGTATTTTTAAAAGCCTTTAACTCATTAAAATTTGGTGAAAGCTCAATGACTCAGTTAATTTTTATTTAAATGACTGATATTTATTTGTTTAAATTTATATGCTGCCCTTTCCCAAAGGTTCAGGGTGGCTCAAAAGTTGTAAAAACATTAAAATCAATACCAAAATAACCCCTAGCCCCCTCCTCCCAATACCGCTTCCCCATTCCCCAAACCCAAGCCCCTATCCCCGCCTGCCAAATTACTTTTAAAAGAAAAAAAGTCTTACACCGCCTTCAGAAGATGCCTAGACCCAAGCTCAAACGAACCTCCGGGGCAGGGGTTCCATAACAATGGGGCATCAAATGAGAACACCTCCCTGCGAGCTCTTGTTGTATGAACAAAGCTTAACAGATGGTATTCACAGGGGGGGGGGGCAGCAAGTCCATCAGATATGTGGGACCCAGACCATTTAGGACTTTAAAGGTCAAAGCCAGCACCTTGAATTGTGCCCAGAAAGCTATAGGAAGCCAGTGCAGACTTCAGAACACCAGTGTAATGTACACCTGGCCCCCGAAATAACCTGAGCCACAACATTCTGCACCATATGCAGCTTCCAAACAGCCATCAAAGACAGCCCCACATTGAGCTCACTGAAATAATCTAGCCTCGAGGGGATGAAAGCATGGATGATGGTGACCAAATCTAAGTCACAGCCTCCTCACCAAATGGAGTTGGTGAAAAGCACTCCTGGCCACCGCTGCAACGTGACAATCCAGGCGCAGGAAGAGGTCCAGAAGCACTCCAAAGCTGCAAACCTTGTTTATCAGAGGGGGGCCAAACTCCACCAATAACAGGAGTCCAAATCCCCTCTACATCACAAGTCCAACCAACCATCACCACCTCTGTCTTGTCTAAATTCAGCTTTAATTGGCTCATCCTCATCCAGTCTCCAACCGCAGCCAGGCATTGGGTAAGCACTGAGACTGCAGGACCTGGGTCAGATGAAACAGAGAGGCAGAGCTGGGTGTCGTCAGCATATGGATGGCACTTTATCGCAAACCTTCTAATGAGCTCATCCAGCAGCCTCATATACACATTGAACAAGAGGGGAGTGGGACCCCACAGGGGAGGTCCTAAGAGGATGATGAGCATTCATCCATCACCACCCCCTGGGACCTCCCCGACAGGAAGGAGCAGAACAACTCAAGAGCGGCCCCGCGCACCCCCACCAAGTCATGCAGTCATGTCAGCAACACCCCACCATCAACTGTATCAAAGGCTGCTGAAAGATCTAACAAGATCAACAGGGTAGAGTTCCCCGTGTCAATCTCAAGGCGCAGGTCATCGACCAAGGTCACAAGAGCAGTCTTCGTGCCATACCCAGGACGAAAGTCTGACTGAAATGGGTCCAGGAATCCAATGACATTGAGGGGAGTCTGGAGCTGATGGACAACCATGCATTCAATAACCTTCCCTAAAAACGTTAGGTAGATAGCTGGCCAGGGAGTCAGCGTCCAAAGATGGACGAGTAATGTTCAGCCTTAATAGGTTAAAAGTATATCAGCTCATAAACAACAACATAGCAAATATGCAAATATCCGAGCTAGAGCAAAAGGAAAATAATCCAAAGTAAAGTACTGATTTTCAGTATCATTCCAAACTATGACTTAAACAAGTACAGACAAAAACTAAAAACTGCAGTGTTTAATAGCTGTAATAAATAAAGAGCTAGCCAAAATGGTATCACAAGGTCTATATATGCCACTCTAGAACAGCATTTCAATGGTTTAAAAAGTTGGGTTTTTTTAAAATCGGGGTCTACTGACTGAACTCAGGAGAAGGGAGCAGAGATGAAGGTATGCACAGATCCATGACCTGGGCCCTCCTCTTTATGAGTGCACCCCCATAAACGCCCTCGCTGCCCTCAACATCTGTGCGGCCCCTGGAGCTCCTGCTAATTTTCGAAGTGACCCTGGTAGGGAAAAAGTTTCCTCACTCTTGTAAACAGTGCTAACACACAGGCCAATGTACAATCTAAAAACAGACCAGAACTACAAGTGCCGGCACCAATGCCGTTTGCTTGGAACCAAAAAGGTACAAAAAACAATATTGTATCCAACAAATTCAACTACTTCGCTGCAAACCCCACACATGCAGAGGTGTGCGCACACACGTCTGTCTGCCCAGGCTCACTTCCCAGGACCCTCACGGGCTCCAGGAGCGTGGACAAACAGAGGGACTCTGCTCCTTTTAGTTCCCACCCCACTGCACCCCTGAACCAGTTGTCAGCCTCAATTTTCTGGGCGCCATCAAATTTTGCACCCTGTTGGAAGGGTTGCATGTAAAAAGGAACCTTCACCCATATGTAGTGGAACTGCCCAGTATACAGCACTTTGGGATAACAAAAAAGAATATTTGCACAATCACTGGCTTGTCTCTCCCCACACTCACCTAAAAATCTTACTCCTTGGGATATTTCCCAAACTGAAAAGTGTGGGCTATTATAGACTTCTATACATCCAGTTATTTGCATCTCAAACATTGTAGCACTAGGGTTGAACAGCCAGAAAGTGTAGAAAACATCCAGATAACATACAAAGAGGAAGCCAGTTTAAAATAGTGAAAATAAATTTATCAAAACTATTTAAAAACATATCAAAGAGTGTTTACACTAGAGGTCGGGAAATTAACATGAGTATTACATCCTCTATAAACCCTGGCTTTATTTAAGCTAGAGATGGGTTGACTCTCCAAACGACGTCGCAATCACAAAAGGTATTTCATATATTTTGCTGGTCTTTGTTGCTGTCCAGCAGCACAGGGTTATTCAGAGACCCACAAACACCGCATTTTTCCCATTGGTGGCAAGATGGGCCCTTTTCACACAGACACTCTAACGCCCATTTTATCAGTGTTAGGAGCGTCTGTGTGAAAAGGGCCATACGGTCAGCACAGGTCCACGGTTACATCAGTCACGAAATAGGGTCACATAGGCACATAACTTGGGAACAACTGATTTTAAGTCAATTGTAGTTTTGCAATTGACTTTTTATGGAGGCAGGATATCAACCCAGAAGTTTAAGGGATGCAGTTAACTGGATGGCAGTAATTTCATCTTTGAAAGGTTGCATGTCTCAATGACTACCAATAGGATTTCCCCCTCACTACAGCCTCTGACACAGACACAAATTAGAAAAGAATTGCTGTAAATAAGACTATGCCAAGAATTATGCACCCTGGTGTCCTATCAAACCCATGTGTTACCAATCCAATAAAAGAAAACATCTTTTAGTTGAGCCACCCCTTTTTAAGGGCATAATTCTTTACAGATATTGAACTCCAAGTCATGCATACATTACAAGAACCAATGAGATCCATTAGGCCAATTCGTGAATCTTCCAGTTGTTTGTAAAGTCACACAGAATTGTTCCTTACAGCACATTCCCCAGTACGCTAATAATAAAACTAGTTTTAGAATTACTCAGGCTTCAATGTTGAGAGAGAGAGAGAGAGGGAGGAAGCTCCATTCCTTAATACCTCTCACCAACAGGAAATTTAACTTCCTTTCAGTGCTCAACTCCAGTCAATCCTAATCCCTGGAACCACAGTAAATAATTCTCTCTCTTCCATGGTTAGTACATAGTTGCCATGTTGCTTCTGCATACACAAGATGATCACTTCCTTGACAAACTTCTGGTGGCTGTTTGCAAGCACAGACGAGCTTTCAAGCTTCACAGAGCTCTTCTTCAGCTAAGTACCAAATAAAGTTAGAACCGAACCTGAAGGGCCTATGAGAATATGTAGCCACTTAGGGTACATACTTCCATACGCTCATCAGACCCTTATTGGGGCCAATCCCATGGCCCGCGGAAACTGCATGCAACCCACATGCACGTGCAAACCATGCACACATCCAAAGGGGAGACACTTTGCCGCGCGAATCCCATACGGAGGGATTTGAGATTGCAGTCATCGTATACTTTTTGCAGGTTCGTTCGGTTCCAGTTTCCTTCAAACCTGCCAGAAGAGCAGCTCTATGTAGTTCAAATGTTTCGACACACTCGCCAACACATTTTGGTCCAATAAGAGGTATCATCTTTACTTTTTTTCTTGTTCTCTTCCTTGGACTTATGCCTTTGCCAGCTAAACAACAACTACTGCCACTGAAAATCATAACCTCCTATATTAAATTATCTAACTCCATCCTGAAACAAACCTACCAAACCGAGTCCAATGAGATGCAATTGGATCCCTCGGGCTTCATCTGGCTTAGAATCCCTCCTGGTCCAAGCTCACATACTTCGGCCAGGCTCCCCCTGCAAAGGCCCCTTTGCTGACAAAATGGCCGCAACAGGTAAATTGTTGTCGCCCCCCCCCCCCCCCACCTTGGGGGAGACTTAGGGCAAGGCCGCGGCAGCGTAGGCTTGGTAGAAAGCCTTCGTTGCAGAGACGAGATGATTGCTAGGGCGCATGCGCGGTACCTGCACTATGATGGGGAATTTGGGAGGCACGCCCCTTTTAGGCGGGGCGGACCTCCTGAGAGCCACGTGAAGCGGCATTTCAACAGGTGGTGGCCGAAAAGTCAGCAGCAGGATCCCCTTGCTGCTAAGCTTGGGGACTTCATCCGTTTGAGAAAAGGAGCCTTCCCACTTTAACATGGGAAGGACAAAGCGGAAGGGCGAGACTGGCAGCAAGATGAGGCCAGCGGGGAACGGGGCTCAGCAGCAGGACTGGCAGGCTGGAGACAATGCAGAGGGTGAGGCACCACCTCCCAGGGGAGCCATGTTCACCCATTTCCTAGAGTGCGAGGCCCGTCTGCGAACCCATAACCCCTTCCCTCCCCCCCCCGGGGAAAACGAACGCACCACGAGTGGCACAGTTGGGGCAGGGGAGGCGCTGGGGTCACTGGCAGAGCCTGGGCGTGATCCAGCGATGGAGCAACACACAGCCCAGGGTGGGGTCAACCCCCCAGTGGTTCAGCAGGCAATTCGGCAGGAAGGCCGGGTAGTGACATCCCCCCCCAGTGCAATACCGTGATGGGGGTGACTGGGAAGGGGCATCCAACAGTCCGAGAACTGCAGGGGGTGAGCGGAGGCGGACTGGAGACGGTTTGGCATGCCAAAAAATTTATATACAGCATATAACATATAAAAACCTCAGTATCAATCCAACCCCAAACATATAACAATCGCCTAAACATAACAGGCTGACTAGCAACATACACACATAATTACTCAAATTTATCAAAAGAATCCATCAATACCATTAAAATTCAATTAACTAAAGCATACAGTCATCAGAACTCAAAGGTTTAAACTATATTATCAAATTACAGAATGTTTCCTCAAATGTAACAGTCTCATACCCAGAAGATTTTAAACTGGGTAAATCACAAGAGGAAATACCAGTAAAATTAAATGGGAAGGACTATAAACTAAACTAAGCCCGTAGTTACAAGATGTCTACATTAGCTACCGGATCAAAAGGCTAACAAATTTGCCTTTTGGCGTGCAAAACAGATGCACAAAATTTAGCTACTGATTTGGAGATCCATGGATCATGGCAGCCTAAGAGTCTCAGTAAAAGAACTTTCCGTGAACAGTTAGTAAATCTCCCGTCTAAGGCATCAAAAAGTCTTCTACGGGCGGCAGAGTACAAAGGGCATGAAAAGAATATGTTGGAGCGATCTTCCACAGACTGATTGTTGCAATTTTGGCAAAACCGAAGCTCTCTGGGAGTACCACTATACCTACCCTCTAACATAGCAGAGGGGAAAATGTTAATGCAAAGCAATGTCAGAGACGGTCTAAGTTGCCAATCTTCCCATTGATATGGATAAAATGGGAGATTGGCTACCAATTTGATTTGAAGGAAATTGGGAGATACTTTTTGGGAACGCAGAGCTGCTTCTTCCTGCTGCAGTTTCTGGTCGTACCATCTTTTGTAATTAATGTAAGAGCCACCTTGGCACCCAAATGAGAAAGACTCTTTAGAAAACCCGAGACCGTTAACTTCACCTTCCACCAATTTGGCCCATGGATGGAATGCTTCTTTTCCCCATGCTTAATTAAGCAGGGAGTTCACTTCAGGGCGATGTAGTACAGATTTTATCCAGTACTTAATTGTGCGGCGGAGAGACAACGATCTCAGGAGAGAGGACAGGGTTTCTACCCATAGAAGAACCTGCAGAGTGCCCCTGGGGCACCAAGGATTGTCCTAAGAACAAAAGGTTTTTATGTGAAGCACATGTTTGAGTCTTGGGCAAGGCTTCCTGTTCCCCCAATGGTTAGGAGGGCACCCATAATGACACCCATATTGATCAGGTTGGTGGGGACCCTCTCGAGTATATGCTACAATTCTTCTGAAGTGCAGCTGTTCACGACAGTGTATGTCACTACATTTTTTGGAGAATTTCGGATTAGTAAGGTCGTGTGTGGATCAAGCCGGGATACCTCCAACCGTGCTTTGGGGCTAGGAGATCTAGAACGGGCACCGGATAGAGTGCAGTTGCGGCTTTGCCGTTCCAAGACCGATCAAAGGAGCAGGGGGCATACTGTGGAGTTGTTTAGGAGTGGCCCAGACACAATACGCCCGGCGGAGCAGATGAGGCGTTATCTGGACATCCATCCGCGTTGCCAGGGAGTGTTATTTGTTCATAAATGCAGGGGTCCTATGACGAGTCACCAGTTTACTACTGTCCTCTGGACTGCATTGAGGACACTGGGTTTGCCTCCACAGGAATTTGGATCACATTCCTTTAAGATAGGTGCAGGTACAACCGCGGCGGCAGCAGGGTTGCCAGAGGAAGCAATCAAGGCAGTGGGGAGATGGCATCCAATACATATAAAAATATGTTAGACCATATCAACACTAATATTTATCCTTGTCTTTTGGTAGGATACAGGGCACCGATGGCCATCAGATGAGTGGTGTGGATCATGGGGCACAGCCTAGTTCGGTGAGAAAGCAGAGCTGCAGCAAAGACCTCCTGGGGTGGAAATTGGGTTTGGCTGAATTGGCATTTATCAGATGGATTAGGCTGAGTGGGATGCTGTGGAACCAGTTGCTCCCGTTGTTGATAGGATTGGATCACATACCTGCACCACAGATTTTGGTAATTCACTTGGGGGGAAATGATCTTCCTGATCAAAAAGGTGTTAATTTGATAATAAAAATTAAGGAAGATCTGTTGACAGTTAATGGTTCACGGGAGTTCATATAGTATGGACAAATTTGATTCCTAGGTTGAAATGGGTTAAGGCACGAAAGCCTGGGCGGATTGACAAAATGAGGAAAAGCATTAATAGAGAAAAAAGTTAAATGGTTAGTGAATTGGGGGGGGAACCAACATCAAACATCGTAACCAAGCCAAGTACGTGCACTTGAGACCTCGCATCTTCATGAATGTTAGACCCCTTGTCTCTCCCTCTGTTCCCCTTCCTAATTCTCTCCCCCAGCTCCTGTCTCTCAGATTGTAAGCCCTAGGGGCAGGGACCTTGTCTATTTTATTACTTTGTAAAGTGCCAGGTACACTGCTGGCGCTATATAAATGTTTGTTAATAATAATAATAATAATAATAATAAACATACTGGGATAGTGCACACACAATCTGATTTATATCGGGATGATGGTGTCCATCTGTCTCAATTGGGAAACAATATGTACCTAGTGGCACTGGCTAGGCATTTGGAATCATTGTTGGCGAGGTAGGCGGTGGGTGTCGGGGTAGCTCGTGACTGACTACCCCTTTGTGGCAGGGGTCAAGTATGCTATTATAGGATAAATAGGAAGGGAATAGGATAATGCGAGTCATCTCCTTAAGAGATGGGGAGGTGATACCTGGTATAACGCAGGGCACAGCACGCACCGGGGTCATGGCCCTGGGAGTGGTGTCTTAGCAGGGTTAGTAGGGACATGCGCTGTCTTCTTAGCCTGCGGGCACTTAACTCCTTACTCATTCCCACAGTTGGGCCTGCCCCCCTGCGGACATTGCCCCAGCATTGTCAAAGGAAGGGATGTTTGCAGTTAAGGGTACCGACACTGGAAGGCACGCCCAGGACAATACCAAAGTTAACAATTTAATTTATTTAGTTAGCATACTGGACCCAAATTGCTTGGTGCAATTACTCACTGGCCTTGGTTCTTTTTTGACAATTGGTTTAATAAAGAGTGCAGCCAAGTTTTGAATCCAACTTTGGTCTCTGAGTCTTATTTGGGGGGTGCACCGACAAGGCCCCTTCGCTGCCAAAATGGCCACATCGGGTAAATTATCTCCCCCCTCCCGCCCCCCCGCCTTGGGGGAGACTCAGAGCAGGGCCACGGCAGCGTAGGCTTGGTAGAAAGCCTTCGCTGCAGAGACGAGATAGTTGCTAGAGCAACCCCCCCTTGCCGCGCAGATACCGCACATGTGCCTCAACGGGGAATGTTGGAAGCACACCCCCTTTTAGGCAGGGCAGACCTCCTGAGAGCCACGTGGAGCGGCATTCCAATGGGCGGTGGCCGAAAAGTCAGCCCCACTCCCCTCCCCTCTAGCATGGTGGTTTCTTAATGGTTGCCTTTAGGGAGCTGAGGAGGAATTTTGGGTGAGTAGGCTTGTTGATAAGGGTCACTTGTTTTCACCTCCTTAACAGTGCGGAAAAGGTTAAATAGGTTTTTACATTTGGTATCTATTCCTTATCTGACAAGTCCATCTGGCTAAATAGTGAATTTTGAATACAGTGCACTGATTCGGTTACGCTGGTTTATAAATAAATAGGGTAATTTGCTGTTCCTGGTAATGATTATGGGTGAATGCGGCACACGAGTAAAACTGTTGATGCTTTAGACGTTTTGAGTAATACTTGTCGCACTCTGCAGGGGTCCAGTATGCTATTATAGGATAAATAGGAAGGGAATAAGATAGTGAGAGTCATCACCTTAAGAGATGGAGAGCAGTGGTGGCTGACCCCCCAGAGCATTTGGGGCACTGACCCCCGCCAAGCCCGAGGGCCCGCCCCCACCGTTTGTATTTTTTTTTTTAAAAAAACCGCACCGCCACCACTGCTTCTCACAGCACCGCAGCAGCCTCTGCCTTTGCTTCAGAGCGGAGGTTGCTGTGGCGCTGTCAGTTCACTTACTTCCGGGATCCACTCCTGAGGAATGGGTCCCAGAAGGGTCAAAAAAGCTAAGCCCAACCGCGTTTTCCATTGAAAACGCGATTTGGGCGACTGAGATCCTCCGTCCACAGCACGTATAGGACCTGCTGTGGAGGGAGGAGCTAGGGGGCTTCCCACTGCGCTCAACGGATGCAAGGAAAGCTCTCACCAGGGCGCTTGTTGAAAGCGTCCTGGCGAGATGCCTTGGGCCGGGCACCTGAGGCAGGGAGCAGCGCGCATGCGCGCTTGTCCCTGCCTCACATGCTGAAAGAACTTGGCTGCCGGCGCGCTGTTGGAGCGCGCAGCTCTCCAACTGTCCGCCGCCAGGCCAGCCGCTTCCTTGCCGCTCCCCCCACCCCCAATCTGCCACTCTGAGTGGCGGGGGGAGAAGGGGGAAGCGGCAAGACAGGGAACGTTGTGTGTGCGTGTGGTTTTTTTGTTTTGTTTTTTAAATTGCCCGTGAGTCCTGCCTCCGCAGAGGAAAGCAGGACACGTGGGCAATTTAAAATTAAAAAAACCTAAAGTCCCCCCCGCCTGCAGCACAGCCCGGGACGAAGACCGCTGGAGCCAGCACTGAGGTAAGAATCGATATCCGTCCCATCCCCACCCTGCCTGCACCCTCCCCCTCCCCGCACCCCATCCCCATAGGCTCCCATCCTCCCCCTAGGCTGTTTCCCCCCCACACGCTGTCACACACCCCCTGCATCCTCCTCCCCCTAGGCTGTTGATCTTAGGAAGTTAGGTGTCTTCACAATGTTGGAAAGAGACACCCTGCCCAGATGCACCAGGCATGACACACAGGCTCTGGGGCAGAAGGGAAGTGGAAGGTGCTGCTCGGTGTATAACTGGCTGCGAGCACATTCCAGCAGTAGGGCTCTCCTCCATCTCAGTAAAGCAGAAACCCCTGAAGTGCGAGGCCAGTTAATACAGTTCCTCATTAACCTACTCGTGACGCAGTGTTTTCAAGCTGTAGGCAGGCTGTGCCCACCTTCCACCCCTGTGTTCCACAAGGAGCAGGCTTGCCTAGCACGCAGACTCTTGCTGCAGATGGACAGTCAGGGGGAAAGTCAGCTTGGGGCACCATGGTGCTGATGACTTTGGGGATGTGATCCAATCCACTCTTCCAACAGGTCAGGGAAAGAGCTAGGCTCCCAGAAAATAGTGGGACAACCCACGGGTATGGGGCCCAGAGCAGTTGAGGGTGATGGTAGAGATATCCTGGCCTTTGCTGACATTTGGATGGAGCCTGATACACCGAGAGAACTGGCAGACCTGTCCTCTGAGGCAGTCTATGCGTTCATAGGGTGGCACATGCATTCAATGGGGCACTACACATGCATGTTGGAGTGCAGACATCACACAACCCTGCTGCGTTTCCAAGTTCAGCAGGATGGAAGTGTCTGCCCCATATAAAATAAGAGATTGGGATCCAGATGAGATCGAGAATTTTCTTGATGTGCACGCATTGTCTTTCTGTGGGTGAGACTCATCAAACCCTTTTTTTAAAATCTGGACCCCACCATAAAAAATAAATACATCTAGAACCAGGAGTGGCCAGGTGACAACAGCATGGGTTGTGGGAGAGGGCAGGGCCCAGGGTCCAGAGAGGACACATTTTTCAACCTTTGCTCCACCTCCTTCCCATGGCCAGGAAGACCATTTAAACAACAGCTCAGCAGAAGCCTGGATGAAGAGTGGGATATTTCAAAGACCCCACTGGTGGTGCTGGGGGCAGGCTGAATCAGGATGTCTGGTCACATTCATTCATTCACTTACTCTCTCACATGCACACACACAAAGGTTTCCTCCTATCCTCCGAGTGCTCAGCTGCCGCCAGTAGCCCAGTCATGCTGGGAAAAGCGGGGGAGGCAACTCTCCAGAGTAGTGGCGGCAGGGCTCTCTCCCAGCAGGGACCCAAACACAATGGTCTTCAGGGCCCCACGGGAGCTGTGGTCACTTCCTTAGTGCTGGCCTTGCCCCCACAGGTGGGAGGGAGCAGTATGACCATGCTTTGGAGCCCCACCTCTTAGCTCCTGCCTCTTCTCAAACAGTCTCATCCCTTCCCTTGCTCCAAGTGGAGGCAAGGCCAGCACTAAGGAAGTGGCCACAGCTNACGGGGACGGGCCGTCGGGAGCATATTACACCTGTGCTCCGAGCTCTGCACTGGCTGCCGATAGCGTGCCGAGCCAAGTTCAAGGTGTTGGTGATGATCTATGAAGCCCTACACGGTCTGGGCCCCTCATACCTCAGGGACCGCCTCGCCCTCCGCGCCCCAGAGCGGCCCCTGTGGTCTGCCGGGGGTGCCTTCCTGGAGGTCCCCCGTGTTAAGCGGGGGGCCACAATGGAGAGGGCATTCTCAGTAGTTGGGCCGCAGCTTTAGAACTCCCTTCCGGAGAAAGCTCGCCTGGCCCCTAGCCTGTTGACATTCCGGCGAAGTTGTAAGACCTGGCTGTTCGCCCAGGCCTTTGGGAGGGAGGGTGGGTAGGGAAGGGTGTTTTTAGCTCCCCCACCTACTTTGGTTGATATTGTTCCTTAGTCCTGTTTTAATATTTTATATTATTTATGAGAATTTTATTGATTTTACTGTATTTTAATATTGGAAGCCGCCCCAAGCTGCATGGCAGGAGGAGCGGGGTACAAATTTATGAAAATAAAATAAGTAAATAAATAAATAAATAAAACCCACCAGTCGCCCGTGATGGGGAGGTGATACCTGGTGTAATGCAGGGCACAGCATGCACCGGGGTCTTGGCCCTGGGAGTGGTGTCTTAGCAGGGTTAGTAGGGAAATGCACTTTCTTCATACCCTGCGGGTACTTAACTCCTTACTCACGCCCACAGTTGGGCCTACCCCTCTTCGGCCATTGCCACAGCATTGTTGAAGGAAGGGATGTTTGCAACGGTACTGACATTGGAAGGCATGCTGCCCAGGACAGTACCAAAGTAAACAAGTTGATTTATTTAGTTAGCATACTGGACCCAAATTGCTTGGTGCACCGGCCTTGGTTCTTTTTTGATAATTGATTTAATAAAGAATGCAGCCAAGTTTTGAATCCAACTTCAGTCTCTGAGTCTTATTTGAGGGGTGCACTGACAATATCTCAGTGCACCAGGGGATATGGGGGGGAGTTACATCAGGAAAAGGGGGGCAAAATACCTTACCACCACTCTTTTCTCTGATATTCTCTCTGTCCCCCCTCAAGTGCTGTGACATCACTGAACTCTGTGGAAGCAGGAAGTACATCAAGAAGAGGGCAGGGGATGCATTTACCCACCATTTCCCCCAACATGCCCCTGCTTTTCTCCCATGCCCTGTGTGGGGTGCAGTAACATCACAGTGCTCCAGAGGCAGGGCTAAAGGGATCCCACTCCCTTCCCCCTTTTCTGTTGTAGCTCCCCTCCGCCCCACAGAGCTGGGGTAATGTTGCAGGCATGCACTCTTCTGGACCGGATATGTGAGGACAGGACTCAGGCTGGCCCCAATGCACTGGTGCTTGGGTCTGTATAGGATTCTATCTTGAAGTCGTGTATTTCTGATCTCTCCATTTCTTTCAATACTGTATATCAATACCTTCCTGGCACTGTAGTATCCAAAACTTAACATTTGATATTTGCTGACACACTGACAGACCATAAGTATCATTCAGTAACCAAGGGTAAAATTCTGCTTCACACTTCCCTCTAAGTGGATTTTCAGGTCTCAAATCTATTACATCAAGATCATTTAGATGCTTTTAGAAACATATCCCTATGGATTTGTTCAGATAGCTATTATGCCTTCATGCTCGTTGCACAGTAAACATTCACACATACTCTCCATCCCCCAAGCCACCCCTCACGGCCAAGAAAAAACAAACAAATCCAAATGCAGCTAAATATAAGGGCCAGATTACACCAACCAGTTCTGTGGTCCACCCCATCTCCAAGAAATGAAGCATAATTACTAAGTTTGTAAGTTTCCCACCGTTTTCATGAATTTCATGTTTCCCAAAGGATTTATCCAATGCCCTGTAATATAAGCTTCCTATGAAAATCCCAGTTTCTGAAAGTTGTGTAAGTACACACTTGTAGCAGTTGTGGGGTTTGGGTTTTTTGTTTTGTTTTTTAAAGCACCATGTTCCCTTTACGGATACACACTATACATGTTGCAGGGCTGCAGTGTTGCCCTATGGGTGCCCTGTGACATTTACAGTGGGTGGGTGGCAAGTGTCTTGTGTGAAAATGCCCACTCGTGTAACATGTAGTCTTGGTTCTCTCCCATAAATGACAATGCCTTACACAGAGCCTTTCATTAAAATGCTTTCAGTCACAGATACTAGCTATAAAAACCAGATGTTTCTATTGATTTTATTTTTTTTAAAAAGTAAAACAGTGCCTTGAAAACTGACATATTATGGAATAAAATGGCATTCAACAAAGACAAATGTACAGCATTTCACATAGGAACAAATACAAGGAGAGAGATCTGGCTAGGAAGCAGCACTACCATGAAGGATATGGAGGTTATAATGGATCACAAACTAAACAGGACTCATTGTTGCAAGAAAGGTCAGTGCCATTTTGGGTTGTATTAACAGAAGCATTAGATCCTAGACTCAGGAAGTTATAGTACCCCCATAATCAGCACTGGTTAGATCTCTCAGAGCAGCGTGTTCAGCTTTGGGCTACACACATTTCAAGAATCTGAAATGTCTGCATAAGGACCCATAATAATTCAGGAGCCCACCCACACAAACACATAGGACCCATGTGTAAACCAGAATCAAAGTATCTGTAACGTATATGCCCACAGGGAAGATGATGTTACCCGGCTATGGCACCGAGACGGCGTTGGTGGCCTTGGTGGACGACCTCCGCCGGGAGATGGATGCGGGATGTTCGACATTTCTCATCCTGCTCGATCTCTCGGCCGCTTTTGACACCGTGGACCATGGGCTGCTGTTGAGACGACTGCGTGACCGGGGGGGTCTGGACGGGACTGTTCTTGAATGGTTCCGTTCATTCCTCTCGGGGAGGAGCCAGCGGGTGGTGTTGGGGGAGGAAACATCGAGCCCCCGCGCCTTACCGTGTGGCGTTCCGCAGGGATCGATCTTGTCTCCATTATTATTTAACATCTATATGCAGCCCTTGGGGGAGGTCGTGAGAGGGTTCGGGGTGCGATGTCACCAGTATGCTGATGATACTCAGCTGTACCTCTCGTTTTCTACCGACCCAGACCCTGCTGTCTCGGTGCTATCCCAATGTTTGGAGGCCGTGGCGGATTGGATGCGGCGGAGCAGACTGAAGCTCAACCCAGATAAGACGGAGGTGATGGTGGTGGGGAGGGCGAAGGGGGTGGTGGCCCCCCTGATTGGGGGGGTTTGCCCCCCTGTAGCTCAGCAGGTCCGGAGTCTGGGGGTCATATTGGACGCAGACCTGCGGCTGGAGCGGCAGGTGGAGGCAGTCGCTAAGGCTGCCTTCCGCCAGCTTTATCTGGTACGTAGGCTGCGTCCGTATGTCTCTGGCCCGGACCTGGCCTCCCTCATCCATGCCTTCGTCACCTCGCGGCTCGACTACTGTAACGCGCTCTACGTGGGGCTTCCCTTGTTCTTGGCCCGGAGGCTGCAGCTGGTGCAGAATGCGGCGGCCCGTCTTCTTACGGGGACGGGTCGCCGGGAGCACATTACACCGGTGCTCCGAGCGCTGCACTGGCTGCCGATAGTGTGCCGGGCCAAGTTCAAGGTCCTAGTAATGATCTATAAAGCCCTATACGGCCTTGGCCCCTCTTACCTTAGGGACCGCCTCGCCCTTCGCGCCCCGGAACGGCTCCTGCGGTCTGCCGGGGGTGCCCTCCTGGAGGTCCCCCGTGTTAAGCGGGGGGCCACGATGGAGCGAGCATTCTCGGTGGTAGGGCCGCGGCTGTGGAACTCCCTTCCGGAGGAAGCTCGCCTGGCCCCAAGCCTTTTGACATTTCGGCGGAACTGTAAGACCTGGCTGTTTGCCCAGGCCTTTGGGAGGGAGGGTGGGGGGGGTGATTTTTTAATCCCCCACCAATGTATTTATTTATTTATTATTGGACTCTGCCCTGTTTTATTGTATATTTTATATTTGTATTTTAAATTGTTTTAATGGTTTTATTGTTGTTAGCCGCCCCGAGCTGCATTGCAGGATGGGGCGGGATAAAAATCTATAAAATAAAATAAATAAATAAATAAATATAAAATTAATTGATCAAAACTGAATTACTCCAACATTTTCCTTTTGTTAAGGGGTGAGTCAGCATGTGTGTGTCAAACATCCTTATGTTGGGAGGGAGTCCACACCAACACTTTGTAGTTTGACAGTAAAACAAAGTGCTAGGGAGGTTGCGAGATCTTGTTCCTTAAAGGTTTTCAAGAAAGACTAGATAGGCATCTGCCAGGTGTGTTTAAGGTATAGGAAATCCTGCATCAAGCCAGGGGGTTGGATGAAATAGCTCTTGAGATCCCTTCCAACACTTCAGTTCTATGTATTTAGACAAGCACTGGGGAACATTTGTTGTGCAATAAGAAAAATATAGATCATTAACGTGGCAGGGCTATCTCGCTTTCTCCTTTAAATTAACAGGATGTTTAATCATGAGATTGTTCTGATTACTTCTGGTCAGGACACTTGGGTTTAACTTATCTGGGGTTTTTTTGCAGAAAGTAGAAGTACCGTGAGTAATTACCCAAATTGCCATCTGTCTACCTGGAAAAACAAAACAAAAACCTGAACTACTTCGAAGTATTCTTAAGGCATTGAAGAGATACAGCACTTTACATCACAGGTGGTAATGGGGCTCTCTTACATATAATTAGAGGTATCACATTGTTTCTCAAGTGCTTTGGCATCCTTTGTGATGAATCTTGCTCTGTATTATTAAGTCTTCCCCTTGTGTTCAAGCAAGAACAAAGAATCTTATTCTACCTTGAATGCAACAGCACAAATGAAAACTATCACGCTATGTGCTAATTGGAAACTGTGCATACGATTCTGTAGGTTTTATTATTTACTTCTCTAGAGCTGTTCCTAGTTGAAACTTAAAGACTGACAACTTCCTTTTTCCAAGGCTGAGCAAAACCAAACATACAGTAGGAAAAAAAACCTTAGAGGCCTTCATCTGCCCAGAAGCCTTTTTACCAGCAATACAAGTTTCACACACTCCAGCCCTGGTCCTCAGGCGAGCCTCCGCGATCCATCTCCAGCACCTCTAGCTGCCCAGTCCTTCTCTCCAGCTCCTTGTCAATATTATGTCCACTTCATATCAGACTGCAGCATTCTTCTCTGGCAGCCTTGCTCCCCTCTGCAACCTCTCCTCTGTCTCATAGGGGATCACAGCCAGAGAAGGCTGCTTCCCTGGCTGTGACTTCCCCCTTGCCCTGACTGTTGACCCATCCCTCGGGCGGCTACTTCTTGCACCACCACCACCCCTCTTCTGGCAGCAGGGGTGCCAGCAGCCGCCGCCCGAGCAGGAAGTGCTGCCCCTTCTGATGGAAAGGCAAGAATCGCAGCCAGGGAAGGCTTCTTCTTTGGCTGTGATCGCTCCTTGCAAGCCTTGTCAGTATCATGGCAGTTTCATGTCTGGCTGCAGCATTCTTCTCTTGCAGCCCTGCTCCACTCTGCAACCTCTTCTCCAGCTCACAGGAGGTCATCGCAGCCTGAGAAGGCTGCTTTCCCCGGCTGCAATCCCCCCCTTTCCATCAGAAGCAGCAGCACTCCCGTACTTTAGCAGCTGCTTCTTGTACCCACGTTCTCTCTTCTGGCTTAATGTCGCTGACAGGAAAGCGGGAGTGCAAGAAGCAGCTGCCCAAGCACAGGAGTGCTGCTGCTTCTTATAAAAAGAGGGGAGGGGAGGTCACAGCCAGGGAAGGCTTCTTCTCTGGCTGTGACCCCCTTTCCATCAGAAGCAGTGCTCAATCAGCTGTGAAACTGCTGCAAGAGGAGAGAGCATGGGTGCAGAAAGGACTTTCTCCTCTCGCAGATCTTCACTTGTGACCACTTCACAGCGGAATCGCTCTCTAGCAGCCACACTAGACATAACTCTGTAGTGCTGGCAGACCTGATGCACGCGAACCCAATAGACAGGAGGCGGATGGGTGGACACATTAACACACATGCACTGGTGACACCGAGGGCCCGCAAGTGACTGAAGAGTGTGTTTGTGTGAGGGGGTGCAGGCTAACATCTGGCAAAGACCTAATAGACAGGCAGGCAAACACCCACCTGGTGAGTGATATAGCAAGCTACCGTTTCATTTGTCTTCACCCTGAAATTTCAACTCCAAGTAACTTCACACAATTTAATATGTGGCCTTTAAGCTCTGTGTATTTAAGAGACACTGGGTGTCAGTCAGGCATGATGCTAACCCCAGTTTAACCACGCTTGAACGTTTCTTATGCATGTTGCAGCGCTGTATTCGTGCCCTATGCGGCCCGCTAACTGGGCACTGGAAAACCCTAAGCTCAGAAGGGCAGAGAATTTTGATTTCTAAAGAACACTGCATATATTTTACATGTCATTATGGACAAAAAAAAAACAACAACAGGTTCTTGTGCTGTCTTTTCCTCAAGCTAAAAGCTTGAGCTGGTAGAAACAGAAGCCGTACCATTACAAGAAACCATTGCCCACACTTTCAGAGGTGTGGCAAGTAGGATGTGCAATTCGTTTTGTTTTTATCTGTTACTAAAACAAATGGAGCCCCATTCGGTTTAGTAACTACTAAACCAAAAACAAAATATTTTATTTATTTATTTTATAGATTTCTACCCCGCCCCTCCAGCAAACAGCTCAGGGCAGCTCCCAACAATAAATATATACTACATGAAAACAATTTAAAACAATCAATAACAACAATTATTAAAACAGGGCCCGGGATCTCAATTAAAACAATAACTAAATAAGGTAGAGAAGCTAAAACCCTCCCCCACCCCCCGAAGGCCTTGGCAAACAGCCCGGTTTTACAACTTTGCCGGAATATCAACAGGCTTGGGGCAAATGACATATGTTGTTTTCATTTGTTTTCAGTTTTGTTTTTTGTGTTTCATTTAATAAAACATAAATTAAAGTCACTGCATATGCATAAAATGACAGCTGGACCATTCTGCACATGCACATCTTTTTCCAAAATGGCACCAATGTTGTCAGATCAGCAACAGCAGCTATTTTATGCATGCACTGATTTTTTTTAAAAAAAAATTTATTAAAATAAATTAAAACACAAAAATGAACAAGGTTTTTACAAAACCCCAGAAAACAGATGCATTTTTAACCCAGAAAGTGATACAGAAAAAAAAGTGCTGCACACCCCATATATATTAATTTTATTACTCCAGGATAAAAAAAAACTTTGGTTTAAGAGAGGAGTTAAGGCACTTACAAATTCACTCATGCTCCAAAAAGCATGGAAATTGTAAGTTAAGGCTCCCACTTAAAAGATGTAAGCTGTAAAGACATTGTACAGTCTCACAGATGGTACTCACAACTAAGGTTCCATGCACCCACACTTTGCCTTTGTCTTTCAGACCCAATCCTCTTCCTCTGCAGGTTGGGGGCAAAACTGAAGCTGGGGGCAACAAGCTCCTCCCTGCCCTAATATTATGGACTTGATCCCGGTCTCCACTGTAGCTGCAATTTCTCCTTCATTTATAGCTCCCCTCTCAGGCAGCAGCTCAAGTGCATCTGCATATTACACAGGTGATATGGGGCAGGCAAATGTGTCTTAGTATATCATGCATTGGAGTACTACACTGTATTGGAAACAGATTTAGCTGTCTGTGGCTCCTGACTGAGGATTGATTGCCATCTGCAATATTTCTTTGTTTTTACTTGCTTCGTCCAGCTCTGGCACAGGGCAATAAAAAGATGTTGTATGCATAGTGAATTTAATTTTGAAGTATTTTATTATTGTTTTGATGGATATGTTGATTATTTTGTGATACGTTTTGCGGCTATGGCGAAAGCTAGCCGAATAAATATTACTACCACCACTATCTGCTTCCCCCTCAGGTAAAGCCCTGATAAGGGGATCAAGCTACCCAGTCCGTACCCACCAACCTTGTTCCCTCCAAATTTACCTCCTCCCAGAACTTCAATATCCTGCTGTCCCCCTCCCAAGAGAGCACCTACAAAAAAACATTCACACACTTCTGGCTGTCCGCCAAGCATTGTCCCTGAATATACATCACTCATCTCTCAGCCTTCTCCCCTCATATACACTCCCGCCCCATACAAACACTGCTCCCCACCCCTCGCTGCCTTGTCTGTGGATGCACATCACCCATCTCTTGGGCTTGTCCCCCCATACGCACCCATCCCAGCACTTGTCTGCTTGTTACCGATACATACGCTTCCCTCCCACCCCTGCCTGCCCCCCCAGCTTCATCCATGGATACACACCATCCTTTTCTCAGCCTTGTCCCCCCATAAACGCTCCTCCAGCACCTGGCTTCCCCTTCCCTGTACAGACACTTCTGCCACTGCCTTGCTGTCCCCAGTCTCGTCCTGCATCCATCAACCATGTTCCGCTCATATACAGCCCTCCAGTACTCAGCTGGCCCATTCTCTCCAACCCAGATGAAAGCATATATGTAAAGCAGGGGATCAGGGGCCAGCTTTCCCCAGTTTCAGTGTTGCCCTCAACCTGCAGAGGAAGTTGATTGGGCCTGAATGACCAAGGCAAACTGTGGCTGCATGGAGTCTAAGTTGTAAGTGAGCACAATACACGAAACTGTACAATGTCTTTACTGCTAACATGACACACATTAAGGTGGGAACCTTAACTTACAGATTCCATGCTTTGGGGAGCATGGGTGAATTTGTAAGAGCCTTAATTCCTCTCTTAAAAAACCTAGTTTAATCCTAGAATTTCCATGTTTTTTGAAACGGAAATACACTAAATTCTCCCCCCTACAACATTACCAACCGTAGTTCCATTGCAAAGCACCCAGAATGATACATGAATTTTGAAAAAAAAAAAAAAATTAAATTATTTTTACCTAATTAACCTATTTACCTAACCCTATAACCTAATTAACATAAATAATATTAAATTAAATAATAAAACATAACTACTAAATACAGTGGTGGGAGCAGACACCGTCATCTTCCTGGCATACTTTCCCTGACAGGTCTAGCAACTGTCTGACAAGCTCATCATATTCTGCTTGCAGCCCATGAAGTGCTGCCTGCACAAGCTGAATTCCCTCTTGGAACTGCATTAAGGCATGGGACAGGGATGGTGCCAATCCTGCACCAGACTGTGGAGGAAAGGGTGGTGGCTGTTGGAGTTCAACGGGTGGAGGTGGGGGGCTTCCTATGTTTCTTCACAGAAGGAAGAGCTGGTCCTTCAGATACCTTGGGGCCAAGCCACATAGGGCTTTGTAGGTCAAAACCGGCACTGTGAATCATGCCCAGACAGCTATTAGCAGCCACTGCAGACTCTGGAGAACTGGTGTAATGTGCTCCTGATGACCCGCCCCCTTAACAAGCCACCAGTTAGCCTGACCAATGACCATGACTCTCCCACAAGAACGTTTCTTGGTCACAGCCACCACCAGCTTTTTCAGAGGTGGGCACGAAGCCTTAAAAGGGCTACTGAGCAGTCTGAAATCATACCTTATCAATCACCACCAGCGTTGGGCACTAGAACTTCTGATGTGGTAGGTACCTGGGAATAGAAGGCATTTCTGCTGGAACACATCCTATCCATCAGCCTACTCCTTACCTACTGTCCAAACATCAATCACCATCCTTTCATGTTTTAATCAATACGTTCATGTAACACCTCAGCTACTTAGCTATGTGGAAAAGGCATCTCCTTAGTTTGTTCTGTCTTCTTCTGCTTGTTTCCCTATTGCCCAAATCCTAGTGCTTCTTTTCCATTCTCTAACCTCGGTCTATCTTTATTTTCACCCCTGGCAAGAAGAATGCATTACTGCAGCTTTGAAGAATGCATTACTGCAGCTGGAGATGGTGGTACATAATACCTAGGTTATTCAAGCCCAGGAACTGAGCTGGGTACCCTAAAAAGCAGCAAGCCATACTAAACATTAATGAATAGCTTCTTTTTTTATTGATGATAATAATAATATCTTATTTATATTTGGAAAAAATGTGGTCTGAGGCACAGCAAGTTTCCTTAAATGATTCTGTCACTAAATAATCTGGATTACAGATCTTAACTGCCTACCAGTCCATAGCACGGGACTGATTTGACACATTAGATCAGCTCCATATGTGCCAGTGACCCATAAACTGTTCTGCAAGAGCAAAGATAGATGATAGGATGAATCATAATGGGTCCAAGTAAGCCACAGATTAACAGAGCAATACTGCTGTATATCAGCTATTCCCTCCTAGATACATAGGCAGCCAGGAAAGGACAGTTACATCAACACACACAGAGCAGATAAATGAGAAGGGGCTTCTTCCTGGAGCTGGAAGTAAGTCAGGCCACTTTTAGACGTGCATGATGAACACGCAGCATAAAAATCACGCCACGTGTAAATCTCCCGCATGTGGGATTTAGAGGTGACATTTTGCACATTAAAGCCAGTTGCGTGTTCTTTTAAAGCCACAAATTAAATACCTCGACATAGAGGTTATTTAATTCACGGCTTTAAAAGAATACGCGACCAGCTTTAACGCGGCGTCTAAATCCCACATGCAGGATATTTACACACGGCACAATTTTATCTCATGCGTCTGTCGCGCACATCTAAAAGCAGTCTCAGTTTCACAGCTGGAGTCANGGGGGGGGGGGGGGGGGGGAGAGAATTTTACAGTAGAAGACCTATCAACTCTGAGACTACTACAAGTATTTCATTCTTATGACATCCTTTATCCCAGCACAACTGACAGGTAGTGCAGCCACACAAGACATTATCCTACTTTGGGCAACATTACCACACGCCGCAGTGGCTCATATGCCTGGCGGCCACCAAATATTCAACCCACTCCACGGCATAGTAAGTTTGCCCAAAGCGGGATAAAGCTGCTCAAAGTGGGTTAAAGGGTCTGCCTCCCGTGTGGTCAGGCCACACAGCCGTGTCACGAGGCAGGGCCTGTGCGTCAGACTAGGTGAGTGCCCTCTTTGCCACCTAACAGCTGCTCATGGGCGAAGGGGGCCTGGGAAGAGCATGCACCCTCTTCCCAGGCCCTCCACATCAGCTATGAGGTGGGTGGGTCAAGGAAGGGGGCCCTGGAAGGAGCATGCACCCCCTTTCTCAGGCCCCCTTCCCCTGCAGTCAGCTGTTTGGCAGGTGGGAGGGGCATGTACACTCCTCCTAGTGCCCCTCTCCCCTGACCCACCTGCCTTAACAGCTGATCAGGAGAAGGGGCCCAGAGGGGCACGTGTGTGCCTCTCAGGCTCCCCTCTCCCACGATCTTGCTGTTAGGCGGGGGGAGGAGCACACGCACCTCAACAGCTGCCTAGCGGCTGCGGTCCCAAACCTACACAACAGGTACCAAACTTGTGTTGACGGTTCCTCAGCCCGTCCCAGAGCATGGAGGGGCTGGTGATGGCTACAGGGGAGCAGACCGTGTGGCCAGCTCTCCCTGCCGGCCCAAAGTGTGATGGCTGTGCTTGCCCACTACAAGGAGCATTGGGGCGGGGGAGGAATTGGGCCCACCCCAGGTTGTGTGGATGCACCGAGTTTTGTCACCTCCAAGTGTTCTTGGATGAATTCGTCACGTCCCACATCAGAAATCATGGATTTTTTTTGTTAAAAAGAGCAGAACATACACACACCTTATTTCCCTTGGGATACTTGCAGCCACATTTTCAAACTTTTCTCCAAAACCATGAAGACTAGAAATTGTTTTTATAATAAAAGCTGAAATTTTTAGTTTCATCACATCTAGTTTAGGGGATTCTTAAAGCATAAAAATCATGAGAGCTGTCAATCCTATGTTAAACATTAAGGGAACAATCTTGTCTTCACTGAAGTCAATAAACGCAGCTCCCATTCACTTTAATGGCAAGTACTGCACCCTTGGCCTATAAAGCACCCTTTTTTAATTAAAAAAAAGCAATGGAAGGGTGAAGTGGCTTATGCCACAAGTATTCTTGCCTCACCCACTTGCAGCAGAAGTCCCAACTCCCATCCCTACACTCAACCACTAGATAGCATTCCCAAGGTACAAGTTACACACCATAGCACTGGGTATTAAAGAAGCAGGCTCCACTTCCTTTCCAGCTGCTTCAACAAGCGTCCCAGATCTTCAAAGCAAAGGGCTTCAGAACTTGTAAAAGTGGCTGAAGGAGCCGACGTAGCTCCTGCCATTATGGGCTAAAACTATAGAGGGATTGTCCCACACCCCAAGAAAGACACTGACACCAAGAGTTGGGTTAAAACTAGGCTGCACCAATTTATTAAAATTATTCTATTAAGGAGGGGGCTATGCCCCTTCTCGTCCTGCGAACCTTAACTATTAACTGAGTTAATAATACTAAATATAAACTTGAGCGGTCTGAAGTTCCTC
>QEPC01014265.1:457914-477721 GCA_003113815.1 Sphenodon punctatus | reverse complement strand
TATTAACTGAGTTAATAATACTAAATATAAACTTGAGCGGTCTGAAGTTCCTCAGTACCGCCATAACGCTAACTATAGCTGCTGCAAATGTCACACCTGTCCGGCCGCCCCAAGCCGGATCAGGAGGCCCCTGCCAACTGTGACCCCAAGAAGGAATCGCGGAGATGCTCCCCTGTGCCTTGGACCGCCTCTGTCCTAAGGCCCCGGGGTTGTCCTCCTCGCCCTGGCTCTGAAGTGATGCTGGCCGGCCGGCTCTAGCCTTCACTCAGAGCCCACCTCTTAAGGAGATGACTTGGCAGCAGACTATCCCTATTCCTAAACTAACTACATCGCAGGACCCCTGCCACTAAAGACTGTCAGCTTCTGCTTGGCTAGTCTTGCCCCCTCCCCAACTTCTTAAGTAGCCTATCTAATTGCTCCTGTACAGCCTTAAGATAGATTTCGAGCCCTTCATCGGACAGGTGCACACCGTCTACCCGGTACAGCTCGGGCTTGCTAAATTTAATTTGGGGATGCCGAATCACCTGGCCACCCATTTCCTGTACCAGTTTCCCAATTTCCTTGTTAACTTTTCTTCTAGCCCTATCGACCTTACTTGGGCACACGGCGTTTCTCCAATTTATGCGTTCGAGCATCTCAGACCATACAAACACAGTTTTTGGGAGAATGGCCGCTTTGCGCCTGAATCCAAGATGGCGGCCGCAAAATCTCCTCTCGCGAGACTTCGCCCAGGCCGCTTCCTTTATTGCCATGCGCCCCCACCTGATGCTTTCATCGCTCCAGCTGGGGGGGGGGAGGGACAAAAGCCGCCGCCCCACAAGCCACTGCCCGTATCGAGCAGGGCCACGTGGCGACGGGGCTCATTTGTTTATCTGACCGTCACAAATAGGAATAAATGCACAACAGTCAGATGAATGAATGGTCACCCTGTACATAATGGTCACCCTGTACGGTCTTGGCCCCTCATACCTTAGGGACCGCCTCACCTTTCTTGCTCCAGGGTTTCTCCTGCTGTCTGCCGGGGGTGCCCTCTTGGAGGTCCCCCGTGTTAAACGGGGGGCCACGATGGAGAGGGCATTCTCGGTAGCAGGGCCGCGGCTGTGGAACTCCCCTTCCGGAGGAAGCTCGCCTGGCCCCAAGCCTTTTAACATTTCGGCGGAACTGTAAGACCTGGCTGTTTGCCCAGGCCTTTGGGGGAGGGTAGGGAGGGGTTTTTTTTCCCCTACCCATTTGTTTTGTCTAGCCCTGTTTTAATATTTATATTTAATATTTGATTGTTTTTATCTGAATTTTAATGTATTTTATTGTTTTAATTGCTTTGTTGTTGTGAGCCGCCCCGGGCTGCGTTGCAGGAGGGGCGGGATATAAATTTGTATAAATAAATAAAAATAAAATAAAGGGGCAAAGAGGAGATGGAACTATCTGAAGGAACAGTGAGAAATAAGATGACCCTGGCCATCACAGAGGAGTCGCTCTGACTTTTGCATACACAAGGATTGGGGGGGGGGGGGGGGAGAACAGGAGCTCCTCACCAGCTTGCTTTCCAAATGCTATTGAAGAGGTCAGAAAAACAGCTGTGTCAACACAATAAAGCAAGCTACATACAATGGCTCCATCGCGCTTAACTCGTCTGCCCTGCACATATCTCTGAGCAACGTATGTGCTAGTTTTAGTGACAGAGTTACCTCTGCTAGCTTGACAGTGATGAGCCAATACAGTGCAATGCTCTTGCTAATTTTCTCTAGTGTGAAAAGTAAGGTTGCCACCTATGTATATTTTTCCAGGCCACTTATGAAAAATACATGTTGCAGGGCCTCCACTGGCACATATGGCACCAATGCAGGTCCTGCAACATGTATTTTTCATAAGTGACCTGGAAAAATATACATAGGTGGCAACCCTAGTAAAGAGTGGGTTTTTATATCTGCACATGATCACCTTCCCTCCTAACTCACATACATTTATTTGATTCATGTAAATTTATGCACATTAACCATCACCCACTGTCAAAGGGCAAGGCTGGGATGGAAAAACATTGGGAGTATTTATTTATTTTTGCTTTTAAAGCAAACTTAAAAAGTTAAATATCTTTAATGTAATCTGGTCGAGGTGACCAGTCCCCATAGGAGGCAGGCCGCCGCGTTCTGCACCAGCTGCAGTCTCCGGACTGTCACCAAGGGTAGCCCCGCTTAAAGCACATTGCAGTAGTCCAGTCTTGAGGGGAGGAATGCATGGATGATGGTGGCTAGTTCAGAGTCAGAGCCATACAGCTGAAGTCATCAAACCAGATGTAACTGGCAAAATATGCCCCCACCACAGCTGCCACCTGGGCATCTATTTGCTATAGCATCAGAGAAGGAATAGGGGTTCCTACAGTTTGTGTTTCTTCAACACACAAAGTTCCCCTCATGTTACTAACCAATGGATTCTTTGCTTTTATTGTGTAATAGTAAGGCATTATCTGGGCAAAATTCCCAATTTAGCTTTGACTAGTGGATGCTCTTACCTTCCCCACACAGGGATTGACCACACAGGCAAAGATGTTTACAGGAAGTAGAGAATTTATTAAAACACAAGGCAAAGAGAAAAACTGATGTTTGGTATAGAATGTAGATCAGATGTACAATGAAATGAATTAAAAACCAAACCCAATCATGCATGAAGAATCTCACATAGTACCTATAAATGATCTTAAAGCAAATGACTAATGAATGATAGATGTTATTTAAATTCTAAGTCAAGTGGCTTAGAGAAGCCTCTTCAAAGATGGCCAGTCTTCTCGAATTGGCAATCTTGCCCACTAGAAGACAACAAGATATACTAAGTGAAGTGAAGGGTTTCTTTTCCTCGACAGAGACTCTACTAGGGATCAAGCGGCCCTCAGACAAAAGTTTCAGGGGTAATGAGCTGCGCCGCTGGCAAATTAGCAAGTTGGATCATCGTTATCAGACCGTTACCACACCGTTATCAGAACAACAAATATGGCAAATCCCATGATTATGCAATAAGCTGGCAATTGTATTATAATTTTTTCTAAATAGGGTGAGATTCTCCTCCATCCAACCAGACTCTATTTCACTTCTCACTTCTTATTCTGACCTGCTAACCTGGCAACATAACCTCTTATTTCGCGCTCTCTCGGTAGGCATAATTCCAACTAAGGACAAGTCAAATTAGCCTTGGGCCTGGTAACGCCTATTCCTTATTCCTTTTTCTTGTTAGCCTGTTTTTACTTATGTCAAGCAAGCAGCATATAATCATTAAATCTAACAGCCAAATAAAATATTACAATTGTGATTTTACCCAGTTCTCATGTTTCTAGTCAACTGGTTTCCTCTCCAATACATCCCCTTTTTGCTTAGCAAGCAACCGTGGCTACTTTGGAGTAAACGGTTTCTGGATCGTAGTCAAAGTTTATTGCTCAAATGCATTTGTTTGCATTTCTACTCTGTGAACATCCCACACAACTTGTGCCAAGATTTCTTCTAAGAGTATAGCAGTGAACCTGGAAGCCCCCCGAAGCACCAGCCACAGATTGGAATTAAACGAAGAGGGGCAGCTGTTAGTTCCAACTGAGAATTTTGAAATATTTAAAATGGAAAAATACCTTTGTTAAAAAGTGACTGAAGTGAAGGGCACTAATCAACCTTAAGTCACTTTGTTGCATCTAGGCAATGAGCAAGTTTCAGTCCCATTTCCAGAATGCCTGTTACCACATGGCATTGCAGCAATGAGTTGAACATGCATGTTTGTCCCACTTTTGGGGACATCCTTCTCATTTAGTTGAGGCACTTTATTTAAAAATGCATTTTGCACTCATTTTCAGCTGTTGGGTTATGAGAATATAACTTGAACAAGAACTAGAAAGGCAAAAATTCCTTTTATGTAGCCATGACCTAATTAGGCCTCTTAATGGCAAAAACTTGCTAAGATCCCTCATTCTGAAGTAGGCTCACCATGCAAGGGAGCCTGGAAACAGGAGATTATGTACACAGTTGTTGCAAACTTAGAGGGCATTCAGATGTGCCTTTAAATCGCACAGCTGCCTCGGCGGCATCGTGCGATTTAAAGAACCCCACACTTCTGGGTTGGTGTGAATGCGGTGAGCGCGCACATTTCCACCTAGCCCGAATGTTTGGAGCGCGGTTTGAAAAGCTGCTCGGAGCAACTTTTCAAGCCGCGCTCCAAACATTTGGGCTAGGTGGAAATGTGCGCGCTCACTGCATTCACATCAACCCAGAAGTGCGGGGTTCTTTAAATCGCACGATGCCGCAGAAGCAGCTGTGCGATTTAAAGACACATCTGAATCTGCCCTTAGGTAGCTGTGATGTGAACGTCTTCATCTTGAAAATTACTCCGACCCCGATTTGTCTGGGAAGGCATCAGTTTTAGCTTCTCTACATTTGATCAAAAAGATCTGACAAACCTCTCCAAACACTTAACCAGTATCCCGTGTCTAAAGAGCATAGCAGAGAGAATGCCAATATAAGAGTCAAGACACAGCACAAACCTGTTGCATAACAAAAGCAACTTAGAAGCCAGAGGCAGTCATACATACATAGTTCTTCATTCCAGACAATGGCTTGAGGCCCTAAATGCCCTTGATGCAAGCAGGTAAGTCAAACATAACAAAACAATAGTGTCTGGAAAGTTCTCCTCTTTCCCCTAGACAGCTGTCTGGCACAGGAGTTGCTGAGGAGGAGTTTGCAGATTAGAGATTACTTAACAGGGCAGTGTCACTCATTCAGAATATAACATGGTTTGTGTCATAGCATACTGGCAGTGTCAGAGCAAGTTATGCTTCATTAGTTTATTACTAGGCTGTTGTCTTTTACCTCAGCAACTATTTACACAGATACAATCATTTATTTTGTAGAAGCAGGAGATAATGGCTAGAGAAATTCTCTCCACCTCCCCCACTACAAGGACTACCTAACTCTAACCATTCAATAACGTCCAGACACATAATAGATTCCCTCCCCTCCAAACATACGTACACCCCTCCCTGCTTCTCCCCCTGCAGCTTGCATTATTTATTAATCCTTTCAATTTATATAATGCACCTGTCAAAACTGCTCTAAATGGTGCATGTACCATTTACAATAAAAACTCCTTTAACAAAAAGTGGAAAACCTGACACAGAGTTAAAAATTGCCAGTCTACAAAGCCCAAACCAATCTTTTTTAAAATAAATAAGTGGGTAAACAAATGGGCCCAGAAGACCAGGGACATGGACAGGTGGGGGGCAAATTCTAAAAATGAAAGTTCCTCCACTGAGAATGCCATGCAGATAGACCTATAGATCTAGGGTTCTTAAATTCAGGTACTTCAGCTGTGATGGTAAAACACGGAGGGCCACAGCGGATGAAAACAAATAGGACACTGCTCACTGCACGTTTGTTTCCCTGCTGTATGGCTACTACCCTGGGGCGGGTAGGCATCTGGCCTGGAATGAGTCTTCCGGATGATCCCAGACACTCATTCGAGGCCAGGGGCCACCCACATAGCCCACAGTGGGCCAACACATCTGTTCAGCCCTGCCATCCCCACTGCAGGGCGGGGGTTGCCATGGCTGCCTGTAATGGTAGGGGGCGGGACGGGGTGCTGGGCTGGCCACCCATCTATCGCCACCACCCCCCACCTGAAGCATGCGGGTGGTGGGATGGCTCTTCCGTCATGGGCACGTTTGTTTAGTGCCCCTCCCCAACCCAGGGAGTGGCAGCCATCGTCTCCCATCCCAGGCTAGGGACCCACGGTACTGCCTGCACGTGTTCTCACTCACGCTAAGATCTACGAACCCTCCCCACCCGACCCCCAGTCATATAAGCTATACCTTAGCAAGAACACCCATGAAACAGGATACCAAAAGAAATTCCATTCAACAAGCACCCAACTCTGCACTACCACGCTCCAAGCAAGGAGGAGTAGCCGACAGAGAGAACACTACAGTAGGCCAGTTTGAGGAGGTGACAAAACATGCCTTTGTTTTAATGATACCATCATCTCAGAAGAAAAGTGACAGCCGCCTAGCCTGACCCACAGAAAAGCATGCTTCCGGCGCTGGCACCTCCTGAACGTTGAGGAACAAAGGTAAAGCCATTAATATTCCTACATTCCAATTGTTCAGTAACAAAAAAAAAGTAGCAAAAGCATCACCTTTGCTATTACCTGCTGTTTGTTTCCATCAACTAGCATCCATCTCTGTTTTATCCAATTTAATTTCATGAGCCAATTCTGTTCTCAGTTAGGTATCTGAGAAGTCAGTTCAGGTGAAAAACTGTAGAGCAGAGTACCAGGAGCACATGGAGCCCTTGTAGGCCAAATTATCACACTTACTCCCCTTGCAGCCTCTCATACACACACACGAAGGAATGACTCTGCCATATTCCACACAAGAAGAGCCTCTGGGGCAGATAAGCAATTGGCCAGCACTATCCTGAAAGTCACTGCAGCATTATTAATTCTAATATTGCAACACACTATTTACTGTGAGCTGTAACTTTGAAAATTTTCACCAGCTCGAAATGACAAATCGTCAGCTGTTATGTATGAACAGAGACTCAGCTCTGTCTTCCCTCTATGTAGATTTTCATAGCAACCACCTGTGTACGTACATACATATGATGCTTGCAATTTACAGCTCTTTTGTGTTCATTCAGAAGTGGGATTTTTTATATTCTAAAAGAAGCAAATAAGATCAGGGAAACAACTATTCATAAGCCAGTCAGTGAGAATGAGTTTTGCATTCTCTAGAAGTCCATTATATTTTCACTACATTATATTATAGAAGTTAATATCAGCCTTTGCATCCTTAGAGAAAGCAAGTAAATCTTATAACTACACAGAGGATTAGTGGTGGCTGGCAGAGGTATTAATGGTATCATTAATGTGTGGGGGTTATTTACAATACTCTGTCCTATTTTCCCCCTCAGGGTGATGAAATGCCACTTGTTTAAGTCTTGAAACTTAACTACAGTACAATACAAATGAATGCTAATATAAAGGAAAAAGCAGCAGAAGTCTCGGAGCAACACCCACATATCAGGTGAGCTTTCAATTCCTAGTTCTTCAGAGTGGCTTTGGGTTTGCTGCTAGTTTATCCTTGATTTGCGGGGGGGGGGGGGGAGGAAGATGATATGTTTTTTGTTTAAATTGTCCATCAGCTTAAATCCATGACAACTTATTTTGTGCCGTACTAATAAGTTTATGAAATGGATGGTAGAAATGAGAGTTGCACTTCCTTCTAAAGCCATCCATCAACATAATATCTGTATCATAGGATATAATTAACACATTTGAAAAATCTGACTTTCCAAAACAGTCAGACTTAAGCTATTAAAGAAAGGATAAACTTTGACCCCACCCTACCCTCTAGCAAGGCAAAACAAGTTCAGCTTTTAGAACCACACCATCCCCCAAAAGAACTTTTGAGCAGCCTGGGGCCTTTCAACTGACTAAATAGGCTTTGAGGCATTGCCAGATCAGGCTTTGTTAAGAACATAATTTTGATAAACGTGTAAGCAGTTTGGAGAATCCTAAAACAAAACAAAATAAGATCAATCGGTTCCCACACATCACCAACTCTATAGATGCTGTTTCTTTAAGGGAACATCTCACATGTGTTTAGCTACTCATACACTGAAAAATTTCAAACTGGATACACTCACATGATTCTGACATGTTCTTCTGAAGAACTACCACTTTCAAAGTAGAAGACAGTAGCTGATATACCCAGTCAGTCACACAAAATAATAGTTTGACATGAAATTAAGAACACCATTTCTGGTTTTAACTTGAGAAGCAAAAGAGAATTCATCTTAGCAGAAAGTAATTATTCAGTTGTTGGAATGCATCAGGCCACCCCCGGGGTTAGCACCTACATTCTTTTCTCTTAAAAGTTTCCATGTCCTCGGTTTTACGTAGCCTCAGAAAAACATCACCTTCAGCAACACAATGCCCCCTACTGTTATGCTAGGGTACTAGTTAAGTGTTGACTGAAGGAACAGAGCAGCACCCACTCACTCCATATTTGGAACAGGTTATCCAAAAGAGAATTCTTTTTAATCCAAAAGGCTTTAGTTCTCAAGCCTGTAACATTAACTCTATAAGCAATTTAAATTCATCCATGCTAGCACTCAAGAGTACAACAGACTCAGTTTGCAAGTTATATACCAAGTTAACACAGGGCAACTTCTATGGGTGTTTTCAAACAAGATGATAGCCTGCTGCAGTCCGTGTTTGGTCCGTAGTGCCCCCATTCACAGTTTTTAGCGTGATGAAAATCAAGAAGCAGGCATTCTTCCCCGTCACACTCCGCCCCACCACCACTACTAACAAGAAGCGGTCGTTCCTCGACACTCTAGGCTTTCGCCTGCGACTCCATGGTGCTGTATGCACGTGAGGCCGCTTGCAACACCTGACGGTCCACAGACACGTCAGTGCACATTAATCTGGAATTGCTTACACAGCGAAACAGAGGTTGGGGGTGATGGCCACGTGGCTGGTGGGGGCGAACATCAGGCAAACACCTAATAGACAGGCAAGCAGACACCCACCTGGTGTGGGCTATCATCTTGTTTGTTTTCACCCTTAGCCTATGTATGAAGGGGGTTTGGAAAGCTTTACGTTTTTTCTTCGTAAGCCAGTCCCAAGCTTCTTCTGTTCCTTCTAGACAAAAACAGCATCATCATCATCATATAATGCTTGCAATTTACAGCAAAAATAAATCAAATTTGGAAACAGTTTCTTTATTCAAGCAAAGAGGTTGTTTCCAAGCTGTTCTGCACTTGGATTTGCCAGTTTCTAAAAGCTAGACACAAAAAAAGAACCTGGTTCCCCTGCTCCTTTACCTCCAATTGCACAGAAGTTATCCTTATTTCTATGCAAAACAGGGACTCATTAATAAAAGAATGTTCCCTTCTGCCCACTTTCACTAACTTGTTTTTTACTGCTGTGTAAGCGTTGTGATGTATTGTCAAACAGGCCCCATCTTACTAAAGATGTATGTCATAACTGCCAAACTAGCTATGCAGACTGTCACCAAGACACATGGGATGTTTTAACTGTGTTGTATTCTGCCCTTCTTAAACTTGTAAAAGGGCTCTTACATTGCCATATCATCTTTTATCCAGGAAGATCCCAAAGCACTTTACAGAAGTGCATTCATCCACTGACATTCACTTGTAGGATGAACAACAGCTGTTTAAAATGCACATAGCAGTAATACAAAACACTTCAAGGCAGGCAGTAAAATATACTGCACCTAATTGGAACTGCAAGAGAAATTTGGGGAGAGGAGTCCAATTACATCATTCACATTGGAATTTAGCCAGACTCCCCCTCTACTCCTTTTTTTTTTGGGGGGGGGGGGGAGGAGGGTTCACATGATCTTCAATTAGCATATGTGACCAGGATTTTATTTTGCTGGAAAGAGGATATTTTCAGTAGCACGGCCTATACCACCAAGGCATTTACTATAAATATAGTAAATTCCTATACTCCCACTGCTCACCTATTCCTAAAGTGTATATTCTACTGCTCACCATTCCTAAAGTGTATCTTGGAGGCCTGCTATTCCTGTGTTGTTGACCAAGCCAGGGCCGGCCCCAGGCATGTGCCACATGTGCGGCTGCACATGGCCCTGCCGCCAGCTGGGGGCCGTGCTTGCCTGGGCGGCAGGCTGCAGCCAGCTTCTCCCTCAATAAGCTCTTCTGCCTCCCCTCCCTGGCTCTGGTCCCCATCCCTCACCTGCCTCTGTCCTAGTAGTGCTGCAGCAGCAGCAGTTGGACACCACTGGACTGGGAGATAAAGCTGTTTGTAAACAAACAACTCCTCCCCATGTGAGTGATCAGACGGTTACCTTGTAAAGAAGGTTCTTTGAGATAGCTCCCAACATTCTCACAACTGGGTTCTGCATGCTCACCATATTCAAATAATAGACCATGTGATGGTCTCAAGCGCCTCTAGTATCAAAAGCAGTCTCTGTCCTCAGAATGACAGTTTTTTTCAACCCTTTCTAGAAATAAGAAAATTCCATGTGGGGTTGGAAGGGTGGGTGTTGTGAGAATGTTCTGAACCATCTTGAAGAACCTTGTTTACAAGGCAGCAACCTTCTGTTCTTCGAGTGGCCCCTTACAGGCCATTTTTACATGGCTCCGACAGGTGGTGGGTCTGTGGGCGTGCCAGCGCATGGGCTGGGCGTGCACACAGCCACACATGCATCCCCACTCACCCCCCACTCATCCACACCCACGGAGTAACCACCGTTTTCCCTGGTTGCTCTGTGCATGTGGACGAATGGGGGGGCGTGTTAGACTCGTGCACACACACACACACACTCACCACGGGTGCGTGCTCCGCATCGTTCACACCCATGAACATGCAGAAATCTGTGTGTTCATGGATGGGAGAGGTCTGTATAAGAAGAGTCACATTGTCACAACTGTCTTACTTATACTATCTTAGGTAGGAATTTAGGATGTAAAGCGATGTTTATTCTATCTTGGAAAAATCTACAAATATGGTTCTGAGATTATTATGGCGGCTATTTCACTAACTCTTCTTAATGAAGTTATTGCTAACAGGAGTACTGTCTTTAAACCCCCACCCCATAACTAGTTCATTTGCGCCCCCCCTCCCCATATAATCAATTCATGCTCCCCCAAGGGCACAAATGAAATGGTTATGGGTGGGGGGCAGCATTAATTACTTATATGGGTGGTGCAGGGGTGCAAATGAACTGGTTATGGGGTGGGGGCAGTGAATTTATTATGGGGGCACAACTGAACTGGTTATAGATGTGTCTTTTCATAGCATAATGTGCTTAATAGGCTGGCCGCATTTTGGGTGTCGTGTGCTTGATAGCAGCACTTCTGGACCAGTTGCACCGCATGCGTGCACAAAGCACAGGCAGCACCGGCAGCAAAAAGCAACAGGCCCTGGAGGCCAGGCTGGCTAAGCTCCCCTCCTCCCCCAGTAAGGCAATGGATGCAGACAGTCTCTCTGTGCCTGCCTCACTGCCCGCCCAGCTGCCCCTGCAGTGGAGCCCCTCCTGGCTGGGGAGGTCAGTGGAAAGCATTGGGAGGCCATGCTTGTCTGACCACTTGAGGGGAGGGGTGGCAAGCCGGGGGGCGGGGAGAAGCATGGGGTGGCCATGCTTCTCCATGGCTGCTAGGAGGGGTGGAGAATGGGAATCCTTCCTGTCCAGAGGGAGTAAATTTTATGTAAATTTACATTTGTATACTTGGGTGGGGCCTGATTATGCAAATTAAGCCCCACACCAAGACTTTGCACATGGCCTCACAAACCCTGGGGCCAGCCCTGAACCAAGCCAAAATCTGCTTGCCTGGCTTCACAGTCCTGGCCAGAAATAGCAGAACAGTAAAACAGGAAAGGACCAGTCATTCCTCATGCCCCTCCTCAGCTTGCTTGTTTAGAATGGCTCACAAGAAAGAGGCACCAGCTTCAATCTAATTAAACCGTTTAAGGATGAAAAGGCAACTGCCTTAGGTATTTTTCTTTCCTCCAATCTCATCAACAGCAGGAGCTATTACATCTCGTTTGGATGAGCACAGTCTACTATCTACCACTTGAGATCTCTCAGAAAATTGAATGATTATGATAAAGCTATCCTCAATATAGCTATCCTCAACATTCGTGCTGCTAGAAAAGTGAATAGAGAGTTAAACTTTCCAGAGATTACGGATGGAGATAGGCAGCTACTTACCCAGCAGCAGAAGAGATGTCAGCTCTAGCAGAAGGCACCTCATCTTTGTAAAAGAGGGAAGATAAAAGGGCAGATTTCTCTCCTTCCCGCTTATTCTTTTATCTTCAGCTGTCAGACATCAAGTGTCTTATATTTCCGGAAAAATATTTTCTTGGGAGTGGAAACACAGGGGAAAGGGAGAAGATAACAGAAGGAAAACCAGTGAAGGAAAGGCTTAGTGGGAGGCGTGAAAATGTCTTCACATGCTAAATGATGTCTCCGAACTGACACCGTTGCCTTTCCAGTTCCTGACACATCATGTGTCTTGGAGTTCTCCAGTTTCCACAGTAATTGCGTATAATTCCCCTTTTGGATTAGTCCTGGTGGGAAAGGTAGGGGGAAGTGATAATTTCATTTACTCAAAAGTTGATGCAAATTCATCTTCCCAGCTTTTCTCGGTTCCTAACAAACTTCACTCAATTAACGTGCCCTGCCCTGACCATTTCAGGGGATTAAGACCCGTTGACTTCCAAGCTTTGTGTCTACTTTACAAGAAAGATTGCTTCTTTTTTCTCCCGTTATTGGTTTTCTGATTTGTGAGCTGGTCTCGTGTCTTCTTCCCCACCTTCCGGTGGCTAGAACTGGGACGGAATGGGAGCTCTGCCTCGCTTCTGCGCTGCTGCTGACGGGGGCGCAACTCAAGCTAGGCTCCCTCCTCGGCAGCTTCTCCTGCTCAGTCCGGATCTTACTTCAGGCTCGTGGGTCTGGGGCGCAGAGCCAGCGCCTGCTCCTCCCTTCAAAATTGGAAAGTTATTAAGTAGAGGGACAAGGTACAATATTCCATGTGTCACTCCCCGTCCATCTAATCTGTGGGGCTTTGCGCGAAAAAGGAGCTGGGGGGAACGGGACCCAAGCGGAGGGTAATGGGTTGAGAACCGCCCCCCTCCCCGTCCGCTATTGTTTCACTCCGCTCTCGACCGTTTTTTCTTTCCCGAGCTCAGTGGAGGGAAAGGCTCGCCCGGCGGCGCACGCCGGAAAGGAGCCGAGCCGCTGCCGCCGGAGCCGGGAACAACCAGCAGCGCTCCCTGCACCTCCCCGCTCCCCACAGCCCAGCTCGGGCGGGCGCGCGCGAAGGGGGAATGTCTCGAGCAGCGGGAAGGGAAGCCCCGCTCTCCCCACAGCCACGCACCGGGGGGGGGGAAGGGTGAGCCCAGCCGTTTCCCGGGATCCCAACCCCGCTCTCCTTCCGCCCAGGCAGTCACTGCCCTCGGGGAGCCCGGCACCTCAACTCCCGCCCGCACACACCCACCCCCCGGCCGGCTCGTTGCCTCCTCCTCGCTCTCTTCTCCAGCCTCCGGGCTGCCCCAGCTGCTGGGGCGGAGAGCAACATCCCCCGGGTAAGGAGGGTGGGACCAGCCGGGAACTCACCTGCTCGCTCTGCCCGTGGCTCCCTAGCTGGCACCGCCTTGGATTCATTCTCTCTTACTGCTGGGGGTGCCGGGCGCTTCCTCTCCGCGGGGAAACTCCTCCCCCAGCCGCTCCGCCCTCTCCCCTCTTTCTCCTTCCCTGAGCCGCTCCTCCCTCACCTTCTCCTGGGCAGTGTCTGGCCGCAAGCCAACGCCTTGCTAGTGTCTCTGGGAGCTGGAGGCGAGCGGGGCTTTCCCTGCCTTCACGAGGAGGAGGGGGCCGCTAGGACACCTCACCCTCTGCTTTTTTGAACCTGAAGTAGGATCGTATGTCAGCCAGGCTGTGATACTCTGCTGCCAGCGATGTAAACGCAAAGCTGTGCGGTAGTGAGAGAGAAGCCCCTTCCTACAAAGGCGCCCTTTAATCATTAACGATTGCTATCAGCTGTAAAAGCAAATCACTGCAATCTCTATATGGTAGCCCAACATCTACGCTGCTACTTCCTCTAGCAACGGGACAACCGCATGGGTCCCAAATCCCAGTATCATGATATCTGGGAACTTTAAAATGCTGTACTTAAGCCCCACAAGGCTGATTTGAAAAAGCATCAGCTCTGACACACAAAGCCATTATGTGGGCAAATATTTTGGTGCTTATTAATGTCCCACAAAACAAACTTGCCAGAAAGGGTTCCCTCCACAATGCTTCCACCTAGGTTTGGATGGTGCCTTAGAGAATGGTGCCCACAAGGAAGTACCAACAGCCCCCTTCTAGAATCATAGATTTGGCAGAGACATCTAATCCAATCCTGTACTTGGATACAGGATAAGTACAGCTACAACATCCCCAACAGATGTCTGTCCAGCCGCTTTTTGGCAACCTCCAGCAACAGCCAGCCTCCCTAGGCTGCTTGTTCCAGTGCCGCTCCACCCTTACTGTTAGGAAGTTTCTACTGATATTTAACCAAGTTCTACCTTCCTATAACTTGAGCCCACTGTTTCTAGTCCTGCCCTTTGTAGCAAGGCAGAATTCCTTGCCATTGTCTTTTGGGCAGCCCTTTTGATATTTGAAGGCTGCTCCCCTTAGACTTCTCTTTTTTAACTAGCCTAAATATACCCACTTCCTTCAACCTTTTCTAAGAAGACTTGTTTTCCAAACTCTTATAATATTTGTCACCCTTCTCTGAGCCTACTCCACTTTATCAGTGTCCTTAAAATGAGGTACCCCAAACTGGACAAAAGACTCGAGGTGAGGTCTGACCTGCCAAACTTCTCCCTTCTACCTAGTCAGCTGGAGAGCAGCTCCTGCCAGAGAGACTCCACTCTAAGACTACTGTAACTGCCTTGCTTTATGTTCCCCTGTATCTTTACTTGACTTCTCAATGCTACCTTATCTTCAGTAAAGTTTGAGTTTGTTCTAAACAGATACTGGGGCCGATCCCAAGCCCCACGGATCCTGCACGCAGCGGTGAACAAACCACACAGACCTCCATTACGGGCACAACATTGTGCTGTGTAGAAACTGCGTGCACATTGCTTGGGATTGGCCCCACCATTGCTGGTCTGTGCTATTGCTCTGGGTAGCTAGCTCCAGGGAAAGGGAGTGATCTCTCAGTTTGTGCCTGCCACCTTGAAGGGAAAATTCTCCATTCAGTCACCCCACAGGCCTGCCCACCAAGGGAGGTACCACACAGGGTGGATTAAAGCAAGAGAATGAGCAAAGGGTCCATTGCTGGCCCAGCCTAAGACTGCAGGATGCCCAAAGCATGGGGACCCTGACCTTAGGCTGCCTGACTGCTTTATCCCGAGAGTTGTACGTAGGCAGGGATCCATGTTCACTGTGTTGTCCCCAGTCCCTATGCAGAGGTAGCTGACTCACAAATCAAATCTTCTGATCCCTAGCCGTCTGTCAGATCAAGCCTTTGCACCAGAACACTGATGTCTGAGCAGGGAAGGATCACTGAGATCCGTGACAGCTAGTTCACAGGAGTACATGACAAGAGCTCATTAAATCAGGAGGAACAGCTTCACAGCTGTTACCCCTACCTCTCCACACACCCCAAATACCCACACTTGGTAAAAGAGGTAATAACCTCCCTTTTTAGCTTGCAGCAGCCCCTCTATATGAACAATAGTAAAGGTGACGCAGATTTGGTTTATGTGAATAAACCCCCCAGATTCCATTCTTACCATGAGCTCCCCTTGAGCACAGCACTTTGCTTGTGGAGAGGTATGCCTGTGCTGCAGCATCAGGACCCTAGAGACCAACAAACAAAAGCCTGGTCACCTCTCTACCTGAGGGATCTAGCTGTGCAACACACATCTCATTACGTGCCCACAGCTTTAGCTTGAGCCCTGGACTGTCTACACTACAATCTGTAACTGTTTTCCTGACCTACCTCTATTTATAACTTAAACAGGTTCCTAAGACAGCAGTTCCCAAGCATTTTGCCTGTGACACCCCATTTTGAGACTTACATTTTGAGATCAATGGCTAATAAAACATCTACCATTCATGACCTCATTTAGGATGAGGCCGCTGGAGACCTAGCTGGATGAGGCTTCTGGGCCTGTGCTTACCCAGATGGTGCCGACTGGGTACTCTGCAGCATCTGACTGGGGGTGGGGGTGGAATGGTCTGTAAAGACAATCTGGTCTTTCAAAAGGTATCCAGTGTCTGACGTACCCAACGTGGAGTGTATCCACCTCGTGTTTGGGGACTGCGATAGAGTATGGGTTTTGTTAATGTACTGACCACCCTGCTGGAAAGCAGACTCCCTAATTTCTGTAGCCAACCTAGGCCACTTTCAGACATGCCCCCCCCCCCCTCGTGCATATTTGGGTTGCGGGGGGTGGGGAATGTGCAACCCAAATATGTGCAGGGATCAGCTGGTCTGAAACTTGTCCCACCTCACCCCGGGTTTGCCGGCAGAGACACGCAGCTCGATTTCCTGCTCTGCATCCCTGCGCGTCTCTGCCAGTAAAGCTGCGCAGGGAGCCTTTCAGCCCGGCCAATCCCCGCGCATATTCGGGCTGCACATCCCCCCCACCCCCTCACAGCCCAAATATGCACGGGGGAGGAGGGGCTGTCTGAAAGTGGCCCTAGTCTCAGAGGTGGTGTTGGGATCACTCAGACTTATTGTCTTGGATGATTTCAACATACATTTCAGGGCCAGCCTTTCAGGGGTGAAGCACAACTTCATGGCCCCTCATGACAATAATGGGCCTATCCCAGGTAATATCTGAACTGACACACAAGGCTGGACACACGTTGGACCTTATGTTTTGCACTGGCCTGGAAACTGGTTCTAGTTATCGGGGATGTTGCTATGACACCATTGTCAGGGTCAGACAATTACCTTCTGAAGGCAAAGATCTTTGCCCGTTGTGGTGATGGACCGGTTTTGATGGTCCAATAGGATTCCAGACTTCTCTGGAGGATTTACCCCACTGACCTCACCAGTCTCCCTGTCGATGCCTTCGTTGATCTGTGGTATGACATTTTGACCCGGGCTACTGACATGGTGTCTTTTGCAGTGGAAACAGGTCTCCCTGGTATATGAAGGACCGGAGGCTGCTAAAGCGAGAGTCTGGTAGGCGGTTAGAGCAGAGATGGCACTCGACTTGTGCCACAGCCAACCGAATGTGACTGTAATGTATTAAACAGAAATGTAATGTTATAAACTGAGATGCTATAAGTATAGGTGCATATAGTTAGTGTTCTATGATTATTATTTTTTAAAGGGCTGGGTGAAATAGGAGTGGCTTGAGAATGTGGAGGGAAGTGTTCAGCCAATCAGACATTGAGGGGCTGGGAGAAGGGGGAGTTGACAGTTGAAGGAGAGGGGTCTGGAGCTGGGATGCAGGAGAAAGCTGAAGAGAAGGTGTGGAAACAGCAGATCCCTCTGGGGAGGGGGAGGAGGTTGTGCACCGCTGAGCTTGTCTCCAGACAGCTGGTACTATAAGGGCCAGAGAAGCTGAACCAATCAGCTAAAGAAATGGAACTTCCAGTAGGAGAACAATGTGAACTAGTTTGAAGGAAGAAAACCTCCAGGTTTGAAGGCTGCTGGGGTGAAGAAGACCGAGATTGGTGAATAAGGAAGCAAAAGGCTGAAGGACAGCAAGATAACATTGTACCTACCAAAAGTGTCACAACCAAAGTTGTTTTGGTATTAAAGCATTCCCTGTTTCATAAGAACCCCGTGAGAGCCTCTTTGAGAAGGAAAGAAGTAGTCAGGGAGTAGATGTGCGAACAGAACGCGGTTTGGATGTTCAGACGTTTGGTTCGAAACCCGAGTTCGGTTTCGGTTTCTCGGAGTTCGGTTCGACCAAATTCGGCTGAACATCCAAAAATAGCTCTATCGATACCAATACTGAAATCAAAAATCTTTTTTTGGTATCAGTATCATTTGGCCCTGAAACCACCCCTGGTCTCCACGCCTGGTGCCAGGGAATCTGCTCCTCGTCTGCCTCCCCCTTCCACACACGTTTTTCCCACCCAAAGTCACATTTTTCCTGCCCCCGAACTCATCCAAACTTTTCCGAACTGTTCGGCCGTTCGAACATTCGGTTCAGACGTCCAAACAGGCCAAGTTGAGCCCTAACTCTGAACATCTGAACCGCGTTCGCACATCCCTATCAGGGAACCAGGAAGGGGTGGAGCTGCCTGGCAAGGCCATCACAATTGGTGTCAGAAGTGGGATATTGGAAGCTGACACCTGGAAAGGAAAATTCCAAGAAGACCCTGACCTAGGAAAAAGGCTTGTGGATTAACTGTGAGATGGCAGAACTGGTGGGAATAAGTGGAAAAACAAAACAAGAGTTACTTGTCCTATGGGGAGAGCGAGGTATCTCTGTGAAGATGAGAAGTTGAGAACAGACTTCAAAGAGAAGTCAGAGCAGTTGCTGCTTGAACCAGGCAGCACCGTGGAAACAGCCGAGGATTCCATGCCTCGGGGAGGGATTCAATGCTGCTCACAGCTTAGGAGAAGAGAACTTGGAGGATGCAGAGAGCATGGCAACCTGGGAGAGGAGAAGAGGGACATATGGGAGCCAAAGGGATCATTCATTAGAGAGATTGCATCTATTAAATGAACAAAAGCAAACAGGCAGAAAACAATTGGAGGTGGAAGCAGAGAACAAACGAATGGAGGCTGAACTGAAAAGATTGGAAATACAAGCCAAATTGGAGATGAAAAGGTTAGAGGTAGAGCATGAAAGGTTAAGACATAACTCTGCAACACTAGAAGGGCAAGAATTGGGTTGTAGACAATTGAATTCTGTTCTTGCCAATAAAACACGGTGGGATACTACTAGTATTTTTCCCAGGTTCAAAGATGGATCAGATCTGTATGTTCTTCAGTGCTTTTGAAAGAGTATGTTACCAGCATGAAACTGGGAGAGAGGATTGCATGAAACTGTTGCCACAGTTGCTACAAGGAAGAGCTTTGGATACCTATGGAACCCTGCCAGACAGAGCAGGATAGTTGGATGTACTCAAAAGTAAAAAAGGCCGTTTTGCAGAAATATGAAATTTCACCAGAATTTTACAGACTAAAATTTAGAAAGTTAAATAAAGAAAATTGTAATACATATATAGAATATGCTGACCAATTGTGGTTCTATTGTAAAAAAAAGGCTAACTGGGGAGAAGGTGAGCTCATTGGAACAGGTATATGAGGTATTGGCTATGGAACAGTTGTATACAAATTGCATAAATCTGGTCATCTAATGAGAGCGTGCCCTAAGCTTACAGGAGGAAGTACAGGGATAAGTCACAACAGAACTCAGGTGAACACCGTGATGGAAGAAGAAGGAATGGTAGAAATTATGGGGGGAAACCAAAAAAGAACCTTCACAGAGGTTTATTCAGCCAGTAGAAGTGAATGGTGTAGTTAAGAGAGGATGGAGAGATACAGGGGCAGAGAGGACCCTGGTGCATCCAGAACTAATAGACCAGAGGAAATTTAATTTTGATCAGGTGACCTGCATACAACCTCTAGGAGGGGAGAGGCAGAAAATACCTACCGCTAGGGTGCGTTTGAAGTGGCACAACTGTGAAGGGGACAAGGTGGTTGGGATCACAGATCAAGTGCCTTTACCAGTGTTGCTGGGGAAGGATATAGACGAAGTACATGTGAATATAGGGGAACCAGAGTCAAGGGGACAGAGTACGAGTGAGAAAGGGAGGAAGGTCTCAAGGAAGAAGGAAAAGGGAGAATCTTGTTTGCTAATTAGTACAACCCCACAAAACTTGGGTCATGATCTAGGCAGGGAAAAGAAAGAGGAAAAAGGTGGTAGTGGAGAGTAAAGTAACGATTGCAGAGGACGGGGTACTCATAGACATGGATGAGAGTTTAAGGAAAATCAGACAGAGAATGAGACTTTAGCCAGGTGAAGTGAAAAAGTAGAGCAAGGAGTACCTGACTTGAACACCAAAACTAGGGAAAGATATAGATGGAAAAATCAGCTGCTATATCGGGAGGTGGCGCCCCAAGGAGAATTGAATGAGTGGGAAGTGATAACCCAGTTCAGGGGCGGATTGGCCATGCTCCTTACCGGGAGATTTCCCGGTGGACTGATTATTATTATTATTATTATTAAACATTTATAAAGCGCCAGTAACAACCTGGCGCTGTACAGAACATATAATCAGTTGCGGTCCCTACCTGTGGCTTACAATCTAAAAGACAAGGAG
>QEPC01014265.1:437069-455131 GCA_003113815.1 Sphenodon punctatus | reverse complement strand
GTGGCTGGCGGGGTAGATTCTCTATGGGGCAGTGGGGCTATCTACAGGGCTGTTTTGGGGGGTTGTCTCTATGGGGGGCAGGCAGTAGGGATATACCCTAGAATCTACAGGGCTGTACCGATGTGTCTTCTGGGAATGGATCATATACTTTGCCATAATCTAAAGTGTACAGTGGAGCCTCCAAGTCAGAGGAAGGCTAAGCTTCTGAGAGCATTTTCCTGTGAGTCAGCAGCACAGCACTTGCTGGCTGCTGCTGCGGGCTGGGAAGCGGGTGCCTGGCTGCTGCCTGTGCCTGTACTGCTGCTGCGGGGGTGCACTCAGTGGTGTGGTGGCAACACTGGCTTAACCGTTGCGTTGGCTCCACCTAACGGTGCATTGGACCCACCTACAATGTGGGCCACTTTCAGAATGTTTTCCAGGGCCCAATCTGCCCCTTACCCAATTGGTGGTGCCTCAGAAATATCAGGCCCAACTGCTGAAAGTTGCTCAAGCTATTACTCTAGCAGGACATCTTGGACTACAGAAAACACCCAAAACAGTGAAGGAGTATTGCCAGTTGTGTGACATATGCCAGAGAATAGGGGGAAAGGGGGATTGTTCTAGGGTAATTTTACAGCCCTTGCCTATAATAGGGGTACAATTTAAGAGAGTGGGAATTGATATTATAGGTCCTATAATATCAATTATCAATACCATTGGTCCAATGGTTAAGCCCACCAGAACTGGAAAAAAATACATTCAATAAAAGGGAAAAATAATGTAGTAACCGATGGGTTGTCCAGGAGGGAGAATTAGAAAACAACCTCTGGAGTGTCTCTTCCATGAGACAACTCCTCTCAGATAGGTTTAGGAGGGGAGAACTGTGATGTATTAAGCAGAAATGTAATGTTATAAGCTGAGATGTTATAAGTATACGTGCATAAAGTTAGTGTTTTATGATTGATAAAAAATTTTTTAAAGGGCTGGGTGCAATAGGAGTGGCTTGAGAATGTTGAGGGAAATGTTCGAAGTGCCGTCCAGTGGAGTTTTTCTGGGTGGTGAATTGCTTATTACATCCTGGCTGTCTCCACCTGGAGTCATTGACTGCCTACTGTGATGAATTTGCCACCTACTTTGCAGACACAGTCACTCGTATTTGACTTGACTTGGGTGCTGCTAGTTTGAGTCCAAGTCAGAGTTCAGGGCTGAGGAGGCCCAGTCTTGTCTGGTTTTCTTGGATCAGCTTCAGTTAATCTCACCCTCCAATGAAGAGGATGTGCTTGGAGGGGTGCGGGCAACGAGTTGTGAATTAGATCTGTGACCATCTTGGTTGGTGAAAGCCAGCTGGGGGACGTTGCTGGCTGGGGTTGTCAGTGCCTCCCTCAGGGAGTGTAGGGTGCCTGGTGGCCTCACAGCTGCGGTCGTCCATCTTCTGCTCAAGAACCATCTCTTGATGTTGACTCCCCTGTCAGCTATCGCCCGGTCTTTAACTTTTTTAGGGAAAATTATTGAGCAGGTTGTTACACTGCAGCTCCAGGTGCATCTCAATGCTTTCCGTTTCCTGGACCCATGTCAGTCAGTTTTTTGTCACTGAGACTGCACTTGTGGCCTTGATTGATGATCTCCACTTGGAAATCAATAGGAGGAATTGTACCCTACTGATTTGGTTAGATCTTTTGGTGGCCTTTGATACTATTGACCATGAGGTGTTGTTGACACGGCTGCAGGACCTGGCTGGGGTGTGCAGGATCATCCTGATAATGAGGGTTCTGCTCATTCCTGTCTGGGAGAACCCAGAGGCTTGTCATCCCCTTGGGAGCTCCCTTGTAGGGTCCCGCAGGGTTCCATCTTGTCCAATGTGCATCTGAGGCCCCTGGGCAAGATTGTTCGGAGATTTGGAGCAAGAGGCATCAATATGCGGATGACACCCAGCTCTCTCTCCTTTTCATCTGACCCAGGTCCTGTAGTCTCTGTAAACACCCTAAACTGTAAACTGGAGTAAACACCCAGTGCCTGGTTGCCTTTGGGAACTGGATGCAGGTGAGCTGATTGAAGCTGAATCCAGACAAGATCAAGGTGATGGTGGTTGTCTGATTTTGTGACCTGGGGGACATGGGAACCCTTGCCATTGACAGGGTCAGCCTCCATTGGTCTCCCAGGTTTGCAGTCTTGGGACGCTCCTGGATCCAGTGCTGCACCTGGATTGTCAGGTTGCTGCAGTGGCCAGGAATGCTTTTTACCAACTTCGTTTGGTGAGAAGGCTGAGACCTTTTCTATCAGATTCGGATCTGGCCACCATCATCCATACCTTCTTAACCTCAAGGCTAGATTACTAAAATGTGCTCTGTGTGGGGCTGTCCTTGAATGCTGTTCATAAGCTGCAGTTGGTGCGGAATGTGGCGGCCTGCATTCTGTTGGGGACAGGTCAGGAGTCAGCACTGGCTGCCAATAGTCTTCTGGGCACAATTCAAGGTGTTGGTTTTAACCTATAAAGCCCTAAATGACTTGGGCCCCAGGTATCTGAAAGACAGCCTCTTCCCCTATGTCCTGTCATGGCCTCCAAGGTCAGCCAAGGGCTCCCTCTTGCAAGCACCAATTGCCCGTGAAGTTTTTACAATGAGGGTACAGAGGGGGTCGTTCTTGGATGCTGCCTCACAATTATGGAACTCCCACCCCTTGGAAGTCCGCCTAAGCCCAAGCCTCTTCATGTTCTGGAGGAGATGCAAGACCTTTTTGTTTGGCCCGACATTTGGCAGGCAGGAATAGGGTTGGGTGGGATTTGGTAGGAGGGTTTGGGGACAAGGATTTGTGGGTAGTAGGTGGAGATAAAGGAGGGGGTGAGTGGGTGGTTGGAGTGATGTTGGGGTTTTAAGAGATTTTAATATGTTTTATTGTATTTTATATTTTTAATGCTGTAAGCTGCCCCGATTCTAATAGAGAAGGTTGAGGTAAAAATGTGAAAAAACAAAATAAAATAGATAAAATAAAAATTAAATAGAATTCCTCGGCAACAAAGACAAAGAGAACATGATGGAGAAAGAAAGCGAGTGAAGCATGCCAGTCCGGATGCGAGCCAAGTGGCAGATGACCACATCTCATCATTTGAGTAACTCTCGCACAAGGCATGATGGTACTCATAATGAGCTACAAAAATACTCAAAGAGTAAAGAGACAGGAATGTCTAGTGGATGGGGCACTCAACCCAGAAAAGGGCAGGAGAGAAGCATGCGACTTGCCTAAGGTCACAAAGCAGGTCTACGGCAAAGTCCGAGATAGAATCCAAGTACCCTGGAAAGCTGTCTCAAGGAGATACTGGGCTTCATGTAGACTACAGGTCTGACAAATATGTAAAGGTAAAGGTTAAACATGTATGTAATGTGAAAGCTGAGAACTGGAAACTCACTTCATGCAATGGAAAAATGCAAAGTCATCAGCATGACTTTCTAAATACACATTCAGCAATGTGTATTTAGAAAAAGCCTAAACACCTCTGCAGACACTAGCCAGAGACCATTGAGTTGCAAATGGATTTCTTCCTGTGATGTGACAAAGCACAGAGCCACCTGGGGGGGAAATCAAACAAAGGACCCTGGAAAGGTACTTAAGGGGGGAGACAAGACAAAGAGGAGAGCTCTCTCTCTCTCTCTCTCTCAGTTGGTTGAGATCAGCTTGTTGAGCTTCATCATCATATCCTACCAGCCAGAGAGAGGGCTGCACCAAAAGAAACTATGAAGTAAGGCTTTTTGGAAACTCTAAAGACTGATACCCAGCCAAGCTTTCCATTGCTGGCTGTGACATGAACTGAAATACCCTTGGACCTGGATTAGGGTAAGCCTTAGTCAGGAGAATCCAAGTACAGATAGGAATGCATTATTGGTTATGTTATTTTGATTTCTGCACTCTCGAGTATAATCTTGTACTGCATGCTTATTCATTAAACTTCTTTCTACTGAACTTCGTATGGTTCAGTGGAATTGCTGATCCTAACATTGGTGAGACACATTTTGGGGTTAATTCTGTGTTTACAAACACAGATGAACCTAGAAAGAAAGAGTCTGTGCTGGGAAAACCTGTGGCTGAAAAGGTGACAAGAAGGTTCACCCGTTGCAGGCTCAATCAGTTCTAGAGAGAGAGCTGATCCAGTGAGAGCTGCAAGCCAGGGAAACTGAGTCATGACAGCCTAGAGTGGGGTAGTGAGACCCCAATCTCATGACAAAAGCGCAAATGACATGTTCTCACCAGAGATTGCTCTATCCTATAGGTCCATGCCCATGAACTATTAGATCATACAGCTATAAAATTTAAAATAGCTTTGGGATATTACTACATAGACACACCATACAAGTATACACTGTATGAGCTCCAGAGTAGCAGAGAAATAGTGGGTGTTTTTAGACAAGCGTCTCCTCATCCGTTACCCACCCATCATGCATGTTGCAGGGTCGAATTGCTGCCCTATGCAGCCCTGCAACATGCATGATGGGTGGCTAAGGGGTATGGAGATGCTTGTCTAAAAACACCTGGTGTGGGATGTTTTTAAACGAGACACGTCCCCCCCATGAAGACTCACCATTCACATGAGGGAGGTCTTGTTTCAATACAAGTGCATGGGGGGTGGGGGTGCTCCCCATGGGGGTACATGCTCCCATGACCCACGCACGGGGCACTCTGGGAAAAGCCAGAGTGCCTAGGGATGGGCGAACGCAGTTTGGAAGTTAGGAGTTCAGCCCAAACGCAGCCTGTTTGGACGACCGAACCGAACTTCCGAACCGACCGCTTGAACTTCCGAACAGTTCGGAAAAGTTCGGATGAGTTTGGGGGTGGGAAAAACGTGACTGGATGGGGAAGGCAGCTGAGGAGCAGACCTTCTTGGCACCAGGGGTGGACACCAGGGGTGGTTTCAGGGCCAAAAATACCAATACCGAACAAATTCGTTTTCGGTACCGATAGCATTTTTTGACTGTTCGGCCAAGTTTGGACGAATCGAACTCTGCTGAACTGAACAGCCGAACCCGAACTCGGGTTTCGAACCGAACAGCCGAACATCCGCAACGGCATTCTGTTCGCCTATCCCTAAGAGTGCCCTGTGCGGGGATGGGGTGGGCAATGCAGGCACGGGGCAGCTGTGTGTGGGGCAGCTTGTTTGAAGTGCTCCCCCCATGCATGGCGCCCACACACCCGCCCCCGCACCTATCACAGTTCCCACCCAGTCTCATTTTAAAAACACCCTGTGTGCTGGATAATGTGCGCCAATGAAAGTTCTTACCTTTCTCCTCTTCGTGTCCTTGAAGCTCTTTTGGGGTATTGCCTTAATGCATTGTTACAATGGTATACATAAAGAGACCGTGCAAATGACATTATAGCATTATAACATTAATCCCATTTCAGTCAAATTAGATTATTATAATAAGCACCGTGTGCTAAAGACCATTAGTGGGAACCTGTGTGCTCACAAGCCTCATCATCTGTGCTTGTTCTGCTCCCTGGCCTCAATAATAAAAGTAGCTTAGCTCTCCTAATAGCTCCTTTAACCTTCAGGACACTATACAAATAGTCATTAATCCTCAAAAGAAGGTGAGCATATTATTATCCCCATTATGTAGACAAAAATCGAGGTACAGACAAGCTATCCAACTCAGTGGCAGCTGGTGAACTTTTAGGCTGGTGATGCGATGGGCTGGGCCACTTGGACACAGGGTTACTTAAAATTTGAAATGTTACTATAGAATATACAATGAATAAAAAAAGCCTACACTGAGCTGGGCCATAAGACCAGGGGGCAAAAGGGGTGCTTAGGGAAGAAAAGGACATTGCAGAGAAGCTGAATGAGTTCTTTGCTTCGGTCTTCGCTGCAGAGGATGTTGGGGAGATATCCACGCCGGAACCTTACTCTGTAGGTGAATGAATTGGAAGAACTGTCACAAATCAACATAACTCTGGAGGAGGTTCTAGAGCAAATTGACAAACTAAATACTAACAATTCATCAGGTCCAGTTGGTATTCACCCCATAGTTCTGAAGGAACTCAAATATGAAATTACAGATCTACTGTTAGTAATTTGTAACCTNACTGGAAACTCACTTCATGCAATGGAAAAATGCAAAGTCATCAGCATGACTTTCTAAATACACATTCAGCAATGTGTATTTAGAAAAAGCCTAAACACCTCTGCAGACACTAGCCAGAGACCATTGAGTTGCAAATGGATTTCTTCCTGTGATGTGACAAAGCACAGAGCCACCTGGGGGGGAAATCAAACAAAGGACCCTGGAAAGGTACTTAAGGGGGGAGACAAGACAAAGAGGAGAGCTCTCTCTCTCTCTCTCTCTCAGTTGGTTGAGATCAGCTTGTTGAGCTTCATCATCATATCCTACCAGCCAGAGAGAGGGCTGCACCAAAAGAAACTATGAAGTAAGGCTTTTTGGAAACTCTAAAGACTGATACCCAGCCAAGCTTTCCATTGCTGGCTGTGACATGAACTGAAATACCCTTGGACCTGGATTAGGGTAAGCCTTAGTCAGGAGAATCCAAGTACAGATAGGAATGCATTATTGGTTATGTTATTTTGATTTCTGCACTCTCGAGTATAATCTTGTACTGCATGCTTATTCATTAAACTTCTTTCTACTGAACTTCGTATGGTTCAGTGGAATTGCTGATCCTAACATTGGTGAGACACATTTTGGGGTTAATTCTGTGTTTACAAACACAGATGAACCTAGAAAGAAAGAGTCTGTGCTGGGAAAACCTGTGGCTGAAAAGGTGACAAGAAGGTTCACCCGTTGCAGGCTCAATCAGTTCTAGAGAGAGAGCTGATCCAGTGAGAGCTGCAAGCCAGGGAAACTGAGTCATGACAGCCTAGAGTGGGGTAGTGAGACCCCAATCTCATGACAAAAGCGCAAATGACATGTTCTCACCAGAGATTGCTCTATCCTATAGGTCCATGCCCATGAACTATTAGATCATACAGCTATAAAATTTAAAATAGCTTTGGGATATTACTACATAGACACACCATACAAGTATACACTGTATGAGCTCCAGAGTAGCAGAGAAATAGTGGGTGTTTTTAGACAAGCGTCTCCTCATCCGTTACCCACCCATCATGCATGTTGCAGGGTCGAATTGCTGCCCTATGCAGCCCTGCAACATGCATGATGAGTGGCTAAGGGGTATGGAGATGCTTGTCTAAAAACACCTGGTGTGGGATGTTTTTAAACGAGACACGTCCCCCCCATGAAGACTCACCATTCACATGAGGGAGGTCTTGTTTCAATACAAGTGCATGGGGGGTGGGGGTGCTCCCCATGGGGGTACATGCTCCCATGACCCACGCACGGGGCACTCTGGGAAAAGCCAGAGTGCCTAGGGATGGGCGAACGCAGTTTGGAAGTTAGGAGTTCAGCCCAAACGCAGCCTGTTTGGATGACCGAACCGAACTTCCGAACCGACCGCTTGAACTTCCGAACAGTTCGGAAAAGTTCGGATGAGTTTGGGGGTGGGAAAAACGTGACTGGATGGGGAAGGCAGCTGAGGAGCAGACCTTCCTGGCACCAGGGGTGGACACCAGGGGTGGTTTCAGGGCCAAAAATACCAATACCGAACAAATTCGGTTTCGGTACCGATAGCATTTTTTGACTGTTCGGCCAAGTTTGGACGAATCGAACTCTGCTGAACTGAACAGCCGAACCCGAACTCGGGTTTCGAACCGAACAGCCGAACATCCGCAACGGCATTCTGTTCGCCTATCCCTAAGAGTGCCCTGTGCGGGGATGGGGTGGGCAATGCAGGCACGGGGCAGCTGTGTGTGGGGCAGCTTGTTTGAAGTGCTCCCCCCATGCATGGCGCCCACACACCCGCCCCCGCACCTATCACAGTTCCCACCCAGTCTCATTTTAAAAACACCCTGTGTGCTGGATAATGTGCGCCAATGAAAGTTCTTACCTTTCTCCTCTTCGTGTCCTTGAAGCTCTTTTGGGGTATTGCCTTAATGCATAGTTACAATGGTATACATAAAGAGACCGTGCAAATGACATTATAGCATTATAACATTAATCCCATTTCAGTCAAATTAGATTATTATAATAAGCACCGTGTGCTAAAGACCATTAGTGGGAACCTGTGTGCTCACAAGCCTCATCATCTGTGCTTGTTCTGCTCCCTGGCCTCAATAATAAAAGTAGCTTAGCTCTCCTAATAGCTCCTTTCACCTTCAGGACACTATACAAATAGTCATTAATCCTCAAAAGAAGGTGAGCATATTATTATCCCCATTATGTAGACAAAAATCGAGGTACAGACAAGCTATCCAACTCAGTGGCAGCTGGTGAACTTTTAGGCTGGTGATGCGATGGGCTGGGCCACTTGGACACAGGGTTACTTAAAATTTGAAATGTTACTATAGAATATACAATGAATAAAAAAAGCCTACACTGAGCTGGGCCATAAGACCAGGGGGCAAAAGGGGTGCTTAGGGAAGAAAAGGACATTGCAGAGAAGCTGAATGAGTTCTTTGCTTCGGTCTTCGCTGCAGAGGATGTTGGGGAGATATCCACGCCGGAACCTTACTCTGTAGGTGAATGAATTGGAAGAACTGTCACAAATCAACATAACTCTGGAGGAGGTTCTAGAGCAAATTGACAAACTAAATACTAACAAATCATCAGGGCCAGATGGTATTCACCCCACAGTTCTGAAGGAACTCAAATATGAAATTACAGATCTACTGTTAGTAATTTGTAACCTATTGTTAAAATCTGCCACTGTACCTGAGGACTGGAGGGTGGCAAATGTAACCCTGATATTTAAAAAGGGATCCAGAGGTGATCCTGAAAACTACAGACCAGTAAGCTTGACGTCTGTGCCAGGCAAAATGGTGGAAACTATCATTAAGAACAGAATCACTGGACATGTTGATAAACATGGATTAATGGGGAAGAGTCAACATGGATTTAGCCAAGGTAAGTCATGCTTCACTAATCTGTTGGAATTCTTTGAGGGTGTAAATAAGCATGTGGACAAGGGAGACCCGGTAGATATAGTGTACCTGGATTTCCAGAAAGCATTTGATAAGGTCTCACATAAAGACTCTTGAGAAAATTAAAAAGTCAGGGATAGGATGTAGTGTCTTACTATGGATCGGTAACTGGTTAAAGAATAGGAAGCAAAGAAGAGTAGGACTAAGTGGTCAGTTTTCACAATGGAGAGATTTTAAAAGTGGTGTACCCCAGGGATCTGTATTGGAGCCGGTACTGTTTAATGTATTCATTAATGATCTGGAAAAGGGCATTAAGAGTGAGGTGATCAAATCTGCAGATGACACCAAGTTATTCAAGGTAGTTAAAACACGAGCAGACTGTGAAGAACTGCAACACGATCTTATGAGACTGGGTGCCTGGGCATCTTAATGGCAGGTGAGATTTAATGTGGACAAGTGCAAAGTGATGCACATAGGGGAAAAATAACCCAAACTATGAGTACACAATGCTAGGTACTAAGCTAGGAGTTACCACACAGGAAAAGGATCTGGGAGTGATTGTGGACAATACACTGAAATCCTCAGCCCAGTGTGCAGAGCAGTCAAAAAAGCAAACAGAATGTTAGAAGTTATTCAGAAGGGGATAGAGAATAAAACTGAGGATGTCATAATGCCTCTATACAAATTGATAGTACGACTTCACCTGGTATATTGTGTGCAGTTCTGGTCGCCCCATCTCAAAAAGATGCTTATAGTAGGAGGGGGTGGCATATACATTTTAATAAATAAATAAATCATAGCTGAACTAGAAAATGTACAAAGGTGGGCAATGAGAAAGATAAAGGGCATGAAATGACTTCCATACAAAGAGAGGCTTGATAAGCTGGGTCTCTTCAACTTAGAGAAGAGAAGACTGAGAGGGGACATGATAGAGGTTTATAAAATATTAAGTGGTGTGGAATGAGTAGATAGGGAACAGTTATTTACCCTCTCAAATAGTACTAGAACTAGGGGACTCTCCATAAAACTAGCTGCGAGCAGATTTAAAACGTTTTCACTCAACGCATAATTAACTTATGGAATTTGTTACCAGAGGACGTTGTCAAGGTCAGTAGTGTCGCTGGGTTTAAAAAAGGACTGGATAAGTTCTTGGAGAGTAGGTCCATTAATGGCTATTAACCAAGTAGCTTACGGGATGAACATCTTACTGTCGGGAGCTGGGAGTGAACAACAGGTAATGGATTGCCCATTGTGACTGTTGGTTTTTCTTCCATGTGATCAATATTGGTCACTGTCGGAGGACAGGATGCTGGACTTGATGGACCATTGGTCTGACTCATTTCTGCCCCTCCTCTCAGCAGAGTGCGTGCCTCGGAGGATAGGTTGCAAGTTCCAACATCTGGATTTGATGTACATCTAATCCAAAGACTCTCCTGTACAAACTGTTTGCCTTTTGGGTATGAAATTACCTGGCTGCAGGAGCAAGACATGCAACTAAGCAGAAGAGAATTTGTTTTAATCTTTCCTTCCATTCGCTCACCCACACAGGAAATACAATCATTTTAGAACTCTGTGTGTGTGTGGGGATGGATTACTACAGGAGAGAAAGGCAAGACAAGTTGTCTTCTGCTAAAATGTCTGTCTTGCTCTTGCAGCCAGACAAATTTGGTTTAAAAAGACAAAGCTGTTCTGCAGACCCAGCTGCAAGGGAGTCCCTGATCAGATGCAAACCATACCCACAGACTAAATTTGCATGCAGATGTGGTCCCTCAATCATCTCTCTGTGCTAACAAGAAGAGGGGCAGAAATGCACTGACAATGGTTCTGTGAAAATTTGATGACTGATCCCCTTTTATCCCAAGAGCACTCGCACGTAACCAGATCCCTCAATGTAGCTTTTACAATGATGGGTGTTCTCGCAGGATAAAAGCAGAATAGCACATTCCCACATACACTAATTCCCATGCGACTAAGCCACAAAAAAAAGTTGTGCGAAAGCCATGTGAAAGTGGCCTTACTTTTTGGAGTGGGGGAAGTCTGTAGTAGAATGGCAACCTGTGACAAGTGTGCATGCATTGGGTGGGTGGGGAACAAATGCCCCACATAGTTTCTAGCCACAACCCTCCTAGGAGATTTCAACAGAAATCCCAGGACCAACAGAGGCATGTACTCCCCTGCTGCCCAACCCCATAGCCTTGCGCCCCCATCATGTTATCTGCTCGGAGTTTGAGAGAGACTCGCAGAGCTCGGCAGACAGCTCTCATGACCTCCAGGGTCCCATTGGGACAGCCCGGGCTGCAGACCACCTCAGCAGTGTCCTCCAACCAGGGTTGCACCTGGAAGACGTCCTGTAGCAGCATCCCTAAGGCCGCTGCACCTACTCCTTGATCCCACCGGGCTGCACGGTCACCCTCACCACAGCGGCAGGGGTCCTTGCAGGGCAACTGGCACTGCAGGTCCCGCATGATCTCCCAGGGTTGGGCCGGTCCCACTGAAGCCGCTGCAGGGAACAGGGCCAGCAGAGCAGAAGGATCAGCTGGGAGAGGGTGTGTCTCCTGCCCATGGCAGAGAGGTTGACACATACCCAGCTCCTCCAGGACACTAGCTTCTCCCACTGGCTGCATGCCTGCCCTGGGGTCCCTAGCACCTTCTCTCCTGGGGCAGCCGGGGGCAGGGAGGCCTTGCCCCTTAGGGAACCTGAAATCTGGGGGGAACCCTCCAGATTTTGGGTTCCCTTGAAAGGGGCATTTTTGTTGAAATTGACGTTCATTAGAACCCAAACTGCACACCCCTGCTCACTACCCATTGTAGTGATCTTATGCATTAATGTTCATGTTTGTAGAACTGGGGGCTAAATGATGTCCTCCGAAAAAAGTGGGGAATGGGACTGCTGTTGGGGACTAATAAGGAGCAGTCAAGCATACACAAGTTAAATGACCTTACTTACCTGAACAAAAGTTAAATGACCTTACTTACGTGAACGAATCCTGCACAAGCTCCTAGTCTTCACCTATAAAGCTCTTCACAACCTCGCTCCCCCCTACCTCTCTGCACTTATCGCCCTCCATACTCCAGCCCGTGCACTTCGCTCCTCCTCTGTCCCTTCTCTCACCCTTCCACGCCTTCCCTGCTCCCCTAAGCGCCTTCGTCCCTTCTCACTTGCTGCCCCCCATGCCTGGAACTCCCTCCCTGTCCACATCCGCCTTGCCCCCTCCCTTCATACCTTCAAATCTCTCCTTAAAACTCACCTCTTTCGCTCTGCTCTGTCTGACTCTTTATCCTGCTGAGCCACTATTCCTATACCTACGATCGGTTTACCCTTATCCTTGCAACATGGACCTGCCTGCTGTCATTCTCATCGTAACCAAGCCAAGTACGTGCACTTGAGACCTCGCATCTTCATGAATGTTAGACCCCTTGTCTCTCCCTCTGTTCCCCTTCCTAAGTCTCTCCCCCAGCTCCTGTCTCTCAGATTGTAAGCCCTACGGGCAGGGACCGTGTCTGTTTTATTACTTTGTAAAGTATCAGGTACACTGCTGGCACTATATAAATGTTTGTTAATAATAATAATAATAATAACTTAAAACAAAACAAACAAACCCTGACCTTTTTTAAAGTAGTAATGTACATAGTTTCATCAAGTGAGCATTTTTATATCTTAAGTTTAAGCCCCTTTAAAAAGGAACACGAATTTATATGGGAAACCAAGATAAAGCCATAGCTGTAGTGGCTGGAAGAGTGGTGCTAACATTACAAGAAAGCTGGTGCCTAATTAGTCTAGGAAATTAGGTTTATTTATGCCTGGAGTGGACCCTTAGGTCAGTAATATTGCCAGTCTGGTAGGCACATGCCCTGAGATGATTCCCCAGCAGTACAATAGATGCCAGGGCATCCCTGTACACACACTACAGGATCAAACTTGTGAGGAAAAACTATTTTAAGATAATTCAGTGTTTCCAGATTTTCAGGGCTGATATCAGCACAGTGTATGGCAGCAAATGCATCTGCAGATTCTCTTTTAACCACTGCTTGGCAGGAAAATATATCAATGCATGTGTAACTCCCTCATTACCAGGCCTGCAGCCATGTCTTTCCTCCCATTATGACCTGCATGTAAGGAGCAGCATCATGTAATTAGCATGATAACTGCAAAGGTAACCATGCTGTGTAAGGCAAGTATGGGAATTAACGCCTGGTGCTGAGCATGCCCACTGTGAATAAAAAGTCTGAGCAATCCCAGCCTGAGTCAGCTGGTTATGCAGTTCATGTAAATGTTGTGCATTATTCCCAGCCAACCTCTCTCTTGAGAGCTGACTGACTAGCACTGCAAGTGCTAGAGCTCACATTACTTGGGAGCATCAAAACCGAGGCTCCTTTCCTGAAAATAGTTCACTTTAGTATCTAGAGTCATTGGTTTGGGCATGGTAGTATACAGAGCATGCCAGCATTCACAGGATCAAGTACTGAAGAAGATTACTTTCTGAATAAGATTTGACTCCGTGCTTTCTTCTTAACGAAAAGAACCAGGGCCTTTGTTTTATAACCAGAGGATTAAATTCTTCAGTACAGGTGGATTCTGTGGCAAATAGAAAAACACATGACTAACACAGGGTTTTTGATCAGGAATCTGTTCTTCTACTCGAGGTCACAGGAGTGCTTGGCTCAGCTTCCCTCCCCCCGCTGTTTTATCTTCCATTTCTGTCTTTCAATCTAATGCTAAAAGGAGTTAGATAAAATTGAAACAGACATTTTCCAGATACTGTGGGTTTTGGTTTTCCTCCTCAAACATAAAAATCATTACAGAGCAGGGACATCCAAACATCTGTGACTGACCTAGTCTGGCAGTGGTTTTTTTCTACTGCACAGTGACTCACGTTTTCGACTTTTCAGCTCCTGCTCTCTCTCAAGGGAGGCAACTGGGTTCTACATTAAAACCATAGTAAGACATTCCAAATTAGTGCATTGTACAACTGCATCAAATGCTGCCACATTTCATACGAGCACTCCAACACTGATGTGATTGATGACAATGAACCAGCCAGGTGTACTAATGCACACAACTACACAAAGGCTAAAAGGCAAATGTTCTGTAGACACATTTCATTTAAGTTCTGTGCTGGCAAACAGTACCAATGCAAGAGTTCTGGAGGAGACAAGCCTTTGTGGTGCAAAAAGCAGGTGCAGGGTGCAGCTCAGGACATGCTTCTTCACCACACCGTCTGATCACCTCACCTGATGTGAAGACACCTCGCTCGTTTTTAGATGTTGTACCGTGCTCGCAGATTTAAATAATCTGCCATTAGAAAAGTCACGAGGGTGGCACTTAGACATGCTACTGCCATTGAAAACCACAGCTCGCACATTCCTTTGAATCTGTATTGGTAAAGCCTCGATATTGGGGTTTCAGCGGATTCAAAGGAATGCGTGGATTCAAAGGATTCCAATGGCGGATTCAAGGGAATGCACGAGATGCAGTTTTCAATAGCAGCGGCACGTCTAAATGCCCCCTGTGCAACTTTTCTAAGGATGGATTTTTTAAATGCATGAGTACGGTGCAATGCCAGAAAGAACCCCCATTATTACCAGGTGAAACGGCATTTCATTCTCCATGGCTCATTCGCAACAACTTCCAGTCGCTACCAGCTTGATGTCATATCACATTGGCCACCTAGCAGTGAATGAATGAATGAATGAATGAATGAATTTACATCTGTTTTGGCTTTCACCTTATAACAGAGAAACCAAAAAGTCTAAAATATAAATATTAAAAAGTAAAAAGCCCACAACAGGACAGGATAAAAACAATATAAACCAACATAAAACACAAGACAGGTGTATAACAAAGTAATAAAATGCAAAGCAAGATAATATATAAAAACAGCAAATGACCATTCGTATCAGGCACTACTATTCTTTTTCTAAATCAGCTCCCCACATTAGATAACGCCATTTTCTTCCCAATACTCTGGGCTAAATGGGCAAAAACGGTCATGGCTCTGACAACTGCCAATGCATGGTAGTCTATAAAACAGACGGTTTCTGCGATACTATAGTATTAGATAATCCCTTCCTTATAGAATTGGCGTAGTTCATTGTTCTCTTATCTGCTGATAAAAATGGCAATCCGGGAGATAATAATGCAGAAGATCTTCAATCTCACCTGATCCACAGGGGCAACCTAGTAATGAAAATGTCCATAACTCATCAGCTGTCTTTGAACTACCCAATTCTTCCTGTTCATAATTTAACCTGGTTTGAATTTTCAAACCAGGTACAGTCCAGCCATTCACCCAGTTTGCACTCTAGGTCGGTTTGATGATTTTTTAAAAACAGTTTTATTGTCAGCAGAAGGGTGTCACATGTCAAAAAATGGTTTCTAAACAGGTAGTGTGAAATTACTAACCAGCTGGGAGAAGACGACCAAGAAAGGGGAGGAGGAGTGTACTAATGCCAGGCTAAATGGACCAGAATAAAAATTAATTCTAATCCTGCCAGGAGGCCATCAGATAGCAATACAGAAGAGAGCACTAACCCGGGGAAGCAAAGCCCTCTTATGGTAACAACATTTCTACATTCAATTTGCCACCTTGCTGCAGTCTTGCTTTTTTCACCTTTGGCTTGTCATTTAGTGCATCTGTGCCTTAGTTTCCCCATTTGTAAAATGGGTAAGATGATACCAGAATAATGGCCCTTTTCACACAGATGCTCCAACACTGATAAAATGGGTGTTACATTTTATTATACATGTTTCAGGGCACCCATAGCGCACACCTGCAGCCCTGCAACATGTATAATAAAATGTAACACCCATTTTATCAGTGGAGGGAGTGTCTGTGTGAAGAGGGCCACCAATTAGTGAGCACCTAGTCATTCAGTTTTTGGGAGCCTTAAATAACATGACTTAAAGCTAAGCACATGCAAAAAGTCTTTGCAAGATGGTTGTCTAAATAAGGCTATCACCCGAGAGTAACGGGATAAATAATGAGAAAGTAGTGTTGCCAGTGCTCTCTCTCATATTGCATGCCTTGCAATATTTGATGTTTTTCATAAAGCCCCAGTTGCTTGACTCTTGCAGTTCCATGAGCCTCTCACCTTTCATTTAAAAATTAAAGGTTTCTAAGCCTCAAGCTTTTGGTGAAAAGCTAAAACATGTTACCCAGCTCTAACTTGAAAGTTCACAAGACAGAAGACAACCAAAAATACCCTCCCCCCCCCCCCCCCCATTTTTCTTATCAACAATTTCATTTTCGGGAGTTCCTGACAGGAGGTTTAAATGCCTACAGGCAAGGATGAGAGAAACATAGCACTGAGCTATCCTGCATGTGGCATCGAGACACAGGGCTTTTGGAATAGAAGGCAGCACTGCCGGTTGCAGTCCCCCAGAAGGGAAAATTACAGTAAGAATACATTTTCTGTACGGGAAATCTAAGGAGAAGAAAAGGGAAGGAAAAAACACACCTTATCTATATTTATAAGATGACGCTTTTCCTACATGAATAAACCTCTTACTGCATTCTCCGGGCACTGAGGTTATATATTTAATAGGTTTTTCTGGTATAATTTGAAAGTAGATCACCACCAGGCAATGATGCCTGCTTCACTTTTCTCTTGACATCCTCACTAGCTTCCTTCACCCGTGCCCCCAGAAACTAGCACACCGTGTGTCATTCTCACTGTACTGATGAGACAGATTCCCACCCCATCCCCCTTACAGACTATAATGAAGAGCTGCTTGCTCATCTTCTGCTGCTCAGCTTCACGGGTTCTTCCGTAGGCCTGTGTTTACTTCTAGTAATTTGTTGCAACACAGTGGAAGGAGAATCTGTTTGGAAGCTAAAGGAAAATAGAACGCTTCCCACCCCAGCTAGAGGATTCTTCAAACTCATTCAGCATACAGACCCGATTCTCAAGGTTCATTCTCACAAACCAGATTTATCCCATAAAATGTCCTGGGATAGACTCAGAATAAGCTAGCCCACCTTCTCTTCCCCTTCCCCAAGGCGACAAAGTTTACATGAGAAAAATATATGCTGAATAAAACTGTTTTAGAATGCCCTTGATTGCACTTTGATCTCCTGTCTTGTTTTTGCCTCTTCCTTCCTTTTTTTGGTGGTTTGACTAAGTTTAAGTCAGAGGTTCCCATATTATAGAGCATGACATCAAGTGAACTCATGCCATCTATGAATGGGGTCACAATCCTGATAGATTGATATCAGTTATATTCTGCATGTCACTGTTGCTTTCTGGAGTCTCAAACAGGGACACACTGGCAAAAGCTTTGGGAATCCTTGTTTTAAGGAAACAGGAGGGACAATTCTGCCCTTAGATGCATGTAGTAAATGAGGACCACGTAGGTGTATATTAAAGAATCTGGATCTTGTTTTTAGGCTACCTGTTAGAAATGTGTTACTCACAATGTAGCTTTGCTCTACGTTTCCACCTTGTTGAGTAATTATTTTGACTTTTATCTGACCCCTTTCACTTTCCCACTAAGCTGTGGACCAAACTTCCATTTTATTTTTTTATTGTCTCTCTCTGATCTTTATTGGATACCAAACACTAAAGCAGTCATCTCCCAGGATAGATGAACTGACTTATGGCAGTGTCACACATACATGTATGCGACATAAATTCTTACTCCTTATCTTCCCCCCTCATCCTTCCTCTCCCTCTTCCCTGTCGATCCTCATCGATGGGGTCACCATCCTTCCTGTCCCCCAAGCCCGTAGTTTAGGCTTCATCTTTGACTCACCACTTTCTTTTAAACCCTACATCGATTCTGTTGCCAAATCCTGTCGCTTCTGCCTCCATAACATTGCTAAGATTCACCCTTTTCTCTCTGTCTCCTCTGCCAAAACCCTTGTTCATGCCCTGGTCATCTCTTGCCTTGATTACTGTAACCTCCTTCTCACTGGCCTCCCCGGCTCTCCCCTTTCTCCACTTATCTCCGTCCAAATTTCTGCTGCCAGGGCCATCCACCTCACCCGTTGCTTCGACCACATGCAGCCCCATCTCTCCTCTCTTCACTGGCTCCCCCTTCCTGAATGAATCCTTCACAAGCTCCTAGTCTTCACCTATAAAGCTCTTCACAACCTTGCTCCCCCCT
>QEPC01014265.1:423297-436912 GCA_003113815.1 Sphenodon punctatus | reverse complement strand
ACTTCTTGCTCCTCTCACCTAACTCCTGCTGATACCCTCTATCCAGTACAATCTGTTACCTCAGATCTGTGTACTCATATCCTCACCACATGGACCAATCAGCCATCATTCTTGATGTAACTAAGCCAAGCACGTGCACCTGGGATCTCGCGTCCTCATGAATGTTACACTCCTTGTGTCTCCCTCTGTTCCCCTTCCTTCGTTCCCCCCTACCCCACCCATAGTCTCTCAGATTGTCAGCTCTAGGGCAGGGACTGTGTCTATTCCATTACTTTGTAAAGCGCCAGGTACATTGCTGGAGCTATATAAATGGTTGCTAATAATAATAATAATTCTTTGCTGGTACCTGAGAGTCGTTAAGATTTGTGATCTCTCTTCCTCGTCTAGCAGTGGTGGAAATAAACTGCTTACATTTATATACCTACCACCTTTCATCTGCCAACCAGACAAAAAATCATTTCTTTAGTCATGGCAAAGCAGTCAGCTCTGAAGCAGAACATAGTAACTGTGTCAACGTCAACAGCAAGACTGCACAGCTGTTTAGAACAGAAAGTGAGGACGATTTTATATTCAATATCAATTGCCTGTGGAATTCTGAGAAAGCAGAATGCAATTACCTGAGCTGGAATTTGGCCACGACACTGGGAAAGGTCTATTAGTCACAGGAAGTCAGGCCCTTGGTTTTAATATATCATCTGAAAGATGATACTTGCAGAAACATGCTGGGCACTGACTAAGTGCTGACTCAAAGGGAAGGACCCCACTTACTGAAGCTTTGTTGCAACTTCCTGAAGCACCTGTGAGTAGTAGTACCCTGGAGGTCTTTTCATCCAGCAGGTGACTAAGTAGTGACTCCTGCTACTTGCAAAGTCAGCCAGATGAGCTTACAGGCAGGAGTACACAGGCAAAATTACAAAGGACAAGTCATCCCTGTTCCAGGCATTCAGACCATGAGACATCCTTCCAGGGATTTCTTGATCTGTTGCATTGTATCACTGCGAGAACACTGCTGACCCCATTCACTTTACTTGCAATGTTTTAGAGAAGATGTAAAATATACCAGTATCCTGATTGAAGTTCTCTGGCAGTTTCCAGGAGTATTGAGCCACAATCCACCAAACCTTTACCAACTTCATTTAGTGCAAGTAACCAAAATCTGTGCTCTTACGTGGATATGGTATTTTTCTTCCCTTCCTGGCTGACTTTCTTTGCATGAACTGTTACCTTGTGTTCTTAGCAGCTGCTGTGTTCCAGTCAGACATACCTGCAGTATGTTGACAAGTAAAAGTGATTTGTACTATGTAAAGAAGGAGTACTGCATACTGTATAAATATTGGACTAAATTAAAATTCCATCATGCAAAAACCATGTCTACAGTGTGGAAAATCAATCTCCCAATCTGCTGCACCAGTGTGATTCCTTTTTCAGAAGTATCTATGCTGTGGTTGACAAAACCTCTGCTTCTTTCCTACTCCCCAACAATTATGTCCCAGAATTAGAAGCAACCTAGAGAATTACAACCCTACTCTGAGCGGATCAGGGAAAAATACAAACCACATTGAAGCTAAAATCTGCTGTATTTTACATCTTGATATTTCAGTAATTAGTACAATTATGGTTAAGATAGGATACATAATTGAATGTTACCTTACGAACAGCCAGATGCAAGCTCCTTTCAGTTCTCTATTAAAAGTTGAAGGTCAAGCTATATGCCCTTTGGAAGGCAAATTTTGCAAGGTTTGCAATTGTCTTGGACTGAACCTATTACATCAACATCATAACTTATTCATGAGCTCCATGTACATAGTATACTAGTGAACATGCAAGCAAATAAGCTATTTTTGGTAGCTTCCCTGTTATTTTATTAATATAGGAGGATAAATCCAATTTACAGGACTCAAACACTTGAGTTTTAATTTACTTGCAAGATTGTCAGATGTGGAGCTCGTTAGCTAGCAACACCACACAAGCACAAACACACACATGCACCCTCTTCCACAACACAGGAGTAAAATACACCCTGTGGTCTGACTGCACACATAGCCTTTTCTGTCCCCAGCATACCTACTGCAGTGTTCTGTATTTGTGAGGACCAGGGTACAGACAGATTCAGAGGTCTAGAATAGGACAGAGTCAAATCAGGGAAAGCAGCACAGGGCAGAACACAAATTCACACGCACAGAAAGGGAAATTGGTCAGATGATCCACCCACCTTCCTGGTGCTTCCGGCAAGTCTTCTATGCTGGCTAGCTGGCAGTCAAACAAAAAGTTGGGAGGTGTGGCAAGGACTGGGACAGGTAGGATGTGAGTGTGGCCATGCCAGGTCAGAGCAGGGAGGCTTCTGGGCAAGAGACTAAGGCTGCTTTTAGATGAGTGGCGCGCGATTGCGCATCGTGATTGCGCATAATTAGAAACAGCCACATGTATTAATTACACGAGACGGAAGCAGGGTATTATGTGCATATTATGGCAGTTGCGCATTTTTAAAGTCCATGAATTAAATACCTCGATCGTGAGGTATTTAATTTGCGGACTTTAAAAATGCGCAACCGCCATAATATGCACATAATGCCCCACTTCCGTCTTGTGTAATTAATACATGCGGCCGATTCTAATTATGCGCAATCGCACAACGCTTGTCTAAAAGCAGCCTTAATAAAATGGTAGCACTACAGGTTCAGTCACCACACCAAAAACCTCAGGGGTGACGGTTCAAGGGTCTCACCAGTATCATTACAGTGTGTGTTTATGCCTTGCAGTAGTAGTGTACCGTATCTTTCTTTACATTAATTGACCATGTACTACTTTGCTTATGTAACTCCCTTATGGGACCCTAGGCATCAGCGACTCCTCCTTTCCTTGCACTTCAGTGCCTCCATGCTAGAGGGGTCATGGCCCACTTCTAGAACACTTTATGGACCCTCTACCCAGAGATTACACTATCCAGGAGACAGGGACCTTAGATGCTAATTACATCACATGAGCAAGGGTAAACAAACATGGGGGAATACCCCATGCATTTTACTTTCAAGATTTACTTATTTATTATTAAAATTTATAAGCCCCCTCCTGCTATAAGCATCTCGGGTCGGCTAACAACATTTTAAAATACGTAACTAAAATACAATTAAAAACAACATGAAATCCCCAGGTTAAAATAATCCAAACCCTCCCTAACCCAACCCACCCACCAAATCTCCCTTGGTAAAGGCCCTGGCAGAACAGCCAAGTCTTACACTGTCTACGGAAAGAGGGGAGGTCGATGGTCGAGTGGACCTCCAACAGGAGGGAGTTCCATAGCTGTGGCACAGCCACAGAAAACGCCCTCCCCATGGTCGACACCCGAGAAAACTGGGGGACCTCAAGGAGGGCACCCCCAGCCGACCACAGGGGCTGATTCAGAATCCAGAGGGTGAGACGGTCCTGCAGGTAGGTGGGGCCCAGGCTGTTTAGGGCTTTGAAGGTCAACACTAACACCTTGAATTGGGCCCAGAAGACTATCAGCAGCCAGTGCAGAGAGCAAAGCACTGGTGTAATGTATTTGCATCGGCCCGTCCCCTTCAGGAGAAGAGCTGATGCATTTTGCACCCGCTGCAGTCTCCGAACCAGCATCAAGGGTAGCCCCACATAGAACACGTTGCAGTAATCCAGTCTTGAGGTAATAAAAGCGTGGATGACTGTGGCCAGATCCGAGTCCGAGACATACGGCAGACGCCGACATACCAGATGTAACTGGCAGAATGCCCCCTTCGCCACAGCCACCACCTGGACATCCAGGCGGAACTGCGGATCCAGGAGCACCCCCAGACTACAGATCTGAGATACCAGGGGAGGACGAACCCCATCAATGATGGGGACCATCACTCTCCCGACTTTCCCCACAACCATCACCTCCATCTTGTCAGGATTTAACTTCAGGCGGCTTGCCCTCCCCAAATCCTTTTAGAGACGGCTGACTCGTTGATCTACACTGTGGTACCCACACTCAATAGGTTTGTCTTTTGGGGCCTGGGAACTCCACCAGGCCTTCCACAAGGCGTTAGCCCTCTGTCCAAATGAGACCCTGTTCCATGGCTCATTCCAGGAGCTGTTTTGAGTCCTTCTGAGGCTCTCCTGATACCTACTGAGCTTCTTCTCTGGCAGCCATCTTCTCTCTGTCTCCTCAGCTTTTTCCCTCCAAAGCAAGAAGGAGGGCTACAAGAAAGCCCTGAGATGCAGTGAGAAGAATGGAAATGAGCAGGTGCATTCTGAAACAGCAATATCTCAAAGTCCTTGCAGCACACCCTTGCTAATAATAACACCATTCATTATACAGACTCCTAGCAATAATAAACCTGGTGGATCCCTCGCCGCCACCATTTTGATTGTGCTTTCACGATTACAAACCTTCACTCTAAAGGACAAAACAAAAGGCTTAGATTCAAAGAGGTCTGCTATAGCAAGGGTGTACTGTATTGCCCTCCCTCCCCATTATCAGGAATGCTATTGGCACTTCTGTTTAGAAGGTGTCTGTCTGACAGGGGACAGTCAAAGGGCTCCGGAAACACAAATCCAAAGACTGACAACCCTTCATGGAATTCATTGACAAAATATGAGAAAGCAGCTAGACTTTTAACTAGAACACTGAAACCTTTCCTCTGTAGATGGAAGCTGCAGAGAAGAGAGGAAAACAGAGGAATTGAGAGGTGAACCTTCCTGCAATTGAAGGTCATGGGTGCTTTGCCAGTGATTTCTATTGAAGAAAAATGGACCGAGCCATTCCAGATCATACCTGTAAGTCTTCTACATTCCTCACATGAATTATTTAGTTTGGTGTTTGTAACCACAGCAGAAAGCTGCCCGATTAAAAGGTACCCATCAAAACCAGAGAGACCAATTCATTTTACAAATGGGAGCAAGTGATTTTTGGCCCGATGCTGAGGGCAGTTGTTTCCAACCTGTACAGTAAGCAAAGATAATAGTCTAAAAGACACCAAATGTCTCCTCCACGTAGAAAATTGATCTTTTCAAGCTTGCAACAGGACTGTGAAAATTCTCTCATCTTGTGTAAATTCAAGTTGTACTGCAACTCGCAATTGAGGTCAGGGAACCAAAATGGAGAAAGTCTGGCATAAATACTTAACTAACTTGAGATGTGTGCTTCTTAATTACTAGATAATTATTTTGTGCCAGTCATAAAAGATGCTTGGGTCTTTGGTGTGAGCTGCATAAGGATAATGAAGTTCAGACAAATAAATGGGTAAATGAAATGAGCCTCCATGCTAATTAATACTAATGAATGGATCAAGAACCTTTTGAAAATGTGAGATCAACAGGACTCAGTGTGATTCATTATTAGTACTGCAATGACAAACATTGCAGCTCTCCTAATGCAAGCAGACATTTCAAGCAGCCTCTCTGTGGACTCTGAGAAGGGAAGATGGAATTTCTCCAGAGATTAGAAGGAACAGTTTGGCGCTTAATCTAAATTAACTAGTAAAAAATGACTCCTGTGACTCTGGGCAAGCCCCTCGTGCCAGATCTTTCCCCTGGCCCAGGGCTAGCAGGAAAGCTGGGTAGGTGACCAGGAACCTCACTGCATAGCAGAGACTGTGTCGTAGCCAAGCTTCCCAGGTGAAATAAAATGATGAACAAACCCAATGACAGCACAGTGAGAGTGATTTTTCTTTTCACCCCAATCTTGAGATTTAATAATTGCTCCCTCCATGGCCATTTAGGATTCTAATGTGCAGAGTAAAGATTTCCATTATAGCATAGCTGTGCTTTCTTAATCGCTATCATTTTTTAAAATGGAGTTAGAGCTGGGTAGATAATGCCAGGCTCTGAAGGATGAAGCTCTCTCTTTTGCCACAAATTGGTAGCCGATAAGTTTCTTCGCTCCAGCTCCTTAGCAATGCAGCTCACATCTGATCTGGGCAGACTAATCTGCCCCTAGTGGTATATACCAGGCTCACTCCAACTCATTCCCTGCCAGGGGGGTCTGTATTACAATCTCTCCCTGAATCAAACACCTTCCTTCCAGCCCAGGACTTTGGTGGGCTCTCTCTAGGTAGGCTTCCAACCCAGCTTTAAATGCTCAGGGCTCCTGGTTACCTGACCAGATCCCATCAACTCATGTGCCCCAACAACTCATGTGCCAGCAAAGGGCAGTTCTTTGCTGCCCTTGTTGCATCTGCAAAGTCACGTCCAGCGGAGCTTTTCTGGGTGGTGAAGGACTTGGTCAGTCCTGCCTGCCTCCACCTGGACCTGGAGCAATCCAGTGACCACTGTGACCGGTTTATCGAGTACTTTGTAGATAATATCNAGCTGAGGCACTCGAGCTCACCCTGCTACAGGGTAGGAGGGCATTTGCCATCTAGGCTCCACTTAGTCCTCTGCCCTGCATTCAGCACGGTCAGCAACTAGTTAGTCCCAACTGTAGCAGTACTGGGTGTAGTACTCCCCTATGAAGGTCAATAGAAGTTAAGAACAAGATTACACCCATTATTTGTGTTGTAGTTTCCTGTCCTTTAGTAGAATTGCCTACTAAATTTTATTTATACATTTTAAATAAAATAAATAAATTAGCCCTATCAGCCCCACCTGGGCTGCTTAAGTCCTTTAACAGCCTCAGAAAGCCCAACCATCCTGTTCAGCTGCACCTGTTCTAGTGTGGGAGCACTCCTAGAACAGGTGCAGCTGAGGCACTCGAGCTCACCCTGCTACAGGGTAGGAGGGCATTTGCCATCTAGGCTCCACTTAGTCCTCTGCCCTGCATTCAGCACGGTCAGCAACTAGTTAGTCCCAACTGTAGCAGTACTGGGTGTAGTACTCCCCTATGAAGGTCAATAGAAGTTAAGAACAAGATTACACCCATTATTTGTGTTGTAGTTTCCTGTCCTTTAGTAGAATTGCCTACTAAATTTTATTTATACATTTTAAATAAAATAAATAAATTAGCCCTATCAGCCCCACCTGGGCTGCTTAAGTCCTTTAACAGCCTCAGAAAGCCCAACCATCCTGTTCAGCTGCACCTGTTCTAGTGTGGGAGCACTCCTAGAACAGGTGCAGCTGAGGCACTCGAGCTCACCCTGCTACAGGGTAGGAGGGCATTTGCCATCTAGGCTCCACTTAGTCCTCTGCCCTGCATTCAGCACGGTCAGCAACTAGTTAGTCCCAACTGTAGCAGTACTGGGTGTAGTACTCCCCTATGAAGGTCAATAGAAGTTAAGAACAAGATTACACCCATTATTTGTGTTGTAGTTTCCTGTCCTTTAGTAGAATTGCCTACTAAATTTTATTTATACATTTTAAATAAAATAAATAAATTAGCCCTATCAGCCCCACCTGGGCTGCTTAAGTCCTTTAACAGCCTCAGAAAGCCCAACCATCCTGTTCAGCTGCACCTGTTCTAGTGTGGGAGCACTCCTAGAACAGGTGCAGCTGAGGCACTCGAGCTCACCCTGCTACAGGGTAGGAGGGCATTTGCCATCTAGGCTCCACTTAGTCCTCTGCCCTGCATTCAGCACGGTCAGCAACTAGTTAGTCCCAACTGTAGCAGTACTGGGTGTAGTACTCCCCTATGAAGGTCAATAGAAGTTAAGAACAAGATTACACCCATTATTTGTGTTGTAGTTTCCTGTCCTTTAGTAGAATTGCCTACTAAATTTTATTTATACATTTTAAATAAAATAAATAAATTAGCCCTATCAGCCCCACCTGGGCTGCTTAAGTCCTTTAACAGCCTCAGAAAGCCCAACCATCCTGTTCAGCTGCACCTGTTCTAGTGTGGGAGCACTCCTAGAACAGGTGCAGCTGAGGCACTCGAGCTCACCCTGCTACAGGGTAGGAGGGCATTTGCCATCTAGGCTCCACTTAGTCCTCTGCCCTGCATTCAGCACGGTCAGCAACTAGTTAGTCCCAACTGTAGCAGTACTGGGTGTAGTACTCCCCTATGAAGGTCAATAGAAGTTAAGAACAAGATTACACCCATTATTTGTGTTGTAGTTTCCTGTCCTTTAGTAGAATTGCCTACTAAATTTTATTTATACATTTTAAATAAAATAAATAAATTAGCCCTATCAGCCCCACCTGGGCTGCTTAAGTCCTTTAACAGCCTCAGAAAGCCCAACCATCCTGTTCAGCTGCACCTGTTCTAGTGTGGGAGCACTCCTAGAACAGGTGCAGCTGAGGCACTCGAGCTCACCCTGCTACAGGGTAGGAGGGCATTTGCCATCTAGGCTCCACTTAGTCCTCTGCCCTGCATTCAGCACGGTCAGCAACTAGTTAGTCCCAACTGTAGCAGTACTGGGTGTAGTACTCCCCTATGAAGGTCAATAGAAGTTAAGAACAAGATTACACCCATTATTTGTGTTGTAGTTTCCTGTCCTTTAGTAGAATTGCCTACTAAATTTTATTTATACATTTTAAATAAAATAAATAAATTAGCCCTATCAGCCCCACCTGGGCTGCTTAAGTCCTTTAACAGCCTCAGAAAGCCCAACCATCCTGTTCAGCTGCACCTGTTCTAGTGTGGGAGCACTCCTAGAACAGGTGCAGCTGAGGCACTCGAGCTCACCCTGCTACAGGGTAGGAGGGCATTTGCCATCTAGGCTCCACTTAGTCCTCTGCCCTGCATTCAGCACGGTCAGCAACTAGTTAGTCCCAACTGTAGCAGTACTGGGTGTAGTACTCCCCTATGAAGGTCAATAGAAGTTAAGAACAAGATTACACCCATTATTTGTGTTGTAGTTTCCTGTCCTTTAGTAGAATTGCCTACTTTACATTGTGAATTGTAATGCAGTCTTGCCAATGTAGTAATATTGCGCATACCAAGAACAGGCATAAGCAACTCATGGGGATGTCACATTTTCCCCTCCCCTGATTTTTGGAAGCCCTATACAACCATATAGAACCTCTGTCCAGCCCCTACTCCTGTGCCGCCACCCCCTTCGCCCCCCTTGACAGTTACTGTCGTTCACCTATGAAAATAGGAACTAGGGGCTGGTAGAGGAGGCCAGGGCAGGCAAACCTGGAAACAGGACTGGAGGACATCGAAACTAAGGAGCAAGGTTTAGGACAGGAGCAAGGCAAGGTATACAGCAAGGAGCCAGGAAAGGCCTAGGCTGTTGGGTAACCCTGCTCCATATTCCCAGTGGCCTCCAGCTTTAGAACATGCCCTAGTACTCTCTACCAGCTCCCACCTCCTGGTTCCTTCTCTCAACTCACCCACTAATCATAAGAACTGCTTAGTCAGCTGTAAAGAGACAGAATGATCCAGTGGATGGGCTGCTAGCTGTAAACTAGGGTTCAATTCCCTGTTCTGACAAGCTCTGGGACAGGGGGCATACCGTCTGGGAGATTTGGGCCCTGGAAATTCATGTTTTACAAATTAAGCACTGGGGTTGCTCACCAGGCAAGGCAACCACCTCTCAGTTGGGAGACCTGGGTTTGAATCCTGTAGGTGATGACAGACTTAAATTAAATAGAGATATGTTTATATGAAGTTTGTCAAAGGGAAGAAGCTTTCTTTATGTGCATATACACAAACATACACTACCAGATTCTCCACTCAGATTGTTAAAATGGTCTGCAGTATGACCAGTTGAAAATTTTGTCTCTGCGTCTAAATGAAAAGGAGTTTTGCCAAAACTTTTTTTTTTTTTTAAATCTACATTTTCTATAGGGTAAACAAATTGTTAATTATTGCAATGAAGTTTTTCCAGACCTATATTTTCCAGGATGCACTGTATGTATACTCATGTAGAGCTCCCAAAATGAATTTTTTAATTTTGGTTCAAAAACAAAATTTGGGTACTTCTTCAACAACAAAATTGAGACTCAAAGCAATTCAGGCTGGAAAAAGATATTTGGAATGCCAGCGTTTTTCTTGGGATGCAAATCTCATTTACCAGGATGGAAAAAAGGATGGAAACTCCCTTTTCTCAGTCTGATTTTCTCACAGTTGCACGGTTACCNGGCGGTATAGAAATCCAATAAATAAATAAAATAAATAAATAAATAAATAAAATATACCTACAGAATGGAGGGAAGAGGAAATAGACAAAAGGAGAACCATGGGTAATTTGCCCAAGCGCCTGAGTAATTTTGATGCCTAAGTCTCATTTTGAAAAGTGACAAGCATTTTGGAGCCTAAATCCCATTGAGTTTTTTTGAAACATCGGTTCTTAAGTCATTTAGGCACTTTACATTTTTTTACCCGTATACCTTTCTGTTTATTTTATATTATAAATTTTATACCATCGACACCATTATGACAGAAGCTGAAGAAGCAAGATAAGAATTCAGAGAACAAAGAAGTTTATTGCTGTTGTATTGTAACATGGGGTTCTGTCCTCCCTTCCCCCCTGCCTCCTTGCATAAATAACTGCGACTCATCTTCATACTTTCTACTGGCAAGACTGTAATTTAGCCATTTCAGCAGGGCTGTCAGGCACCGAGACTGGTCCCTGAATTGACAGCTCCAAGTATTATCCTTCTTCCCTGGTGGGAGAGATTCAGGATGCAGACAAGTTTAATATCATCTCTATTTGCAGAAACAAATCCGCATAATGTGAAGTTATCATAACGGATTTTAGCGAACAAGTTTCCATTACGCAGAGGTGGTGGTGGTGGTGGTGGGAAACGCAGGGTGAGTTTGACTGAACAGCACCACTCCTGTAAACTCAGAGTGGCGGGAAGCTGGAGGGACGCTAAGAGAAGGCAGCTATCGATTATGCAGGTGCTGTTGGTGAAGGGGAACCTTTGTTGAGGCGAGGGGTATAGTCAACATACCTGGAAATAATATTTTGCACTTCCATGCAAAATCAGAGATTTCAAAGCAGTGTCAGGAAATGCAAAATGCACCCAGACACCTCTGCAGAGAGGCAACTAGAAGCTTCATATCTCAAGCCATTTCCTGCAACACCCCAAATTTAATACTGAGAGCCCTGAATGATTAAGTGCTCTATCTTTCCATAGAATAGGTACCTCAAGAGAATACAAGCTTTTTCCAGACTACAGTACTCCAACAAGTGTGCCTAAATCCTGAGGTCCCCAATTGTCTGAGCAAGAGGGCCAGCAGGCAGAAGTGATCATAAGAATATCCAGAGTTCCAAGGTAGCTAGATGAGACATAGTCCAGATAGGGTCTAGAGGGGTTCCTAGTAGGGATGTGTGAACAGAATGGAGTTCAGATGTTTGGACTGAAAACTTAGTTTGGGTGTGTGAGTTTGGTCCTGTGGAGTTCAGCCCCCCCTGAATGTTTAGAAGGTTTGGCCGCCTGGAGGCCTGGGGCACTCCATGGACTTCCAGGGGTGCCCATGGTGACATGGCAGGCCGTCTGAGACACAGCAGCAGCAGAGATTGTGACGGCTTGGGGCTTGGCACCCCAGGTTGCCCGGACAGGCAGGCTCGGCGCTTGGCCCCTGGGGGTGCCCATGGGGGTATGGCTGGCCATCTGAGACCCAGCGGCAGCAGCAGCAGAGGCCGGGAAGGCTTGGGGCTTGGTGGCTGGCACCCATCCTTGGCCAGGCATTGTAGGCGGCTGGCATTGTAGGAGCAGCGGCAGAGGCCTGGCCAGGGCTGGGTGCTGGCATCCCTACTTGGCCAGGTGTTGCAGGCTTGTATTCTACTCACCAAATCTCAACAAGCTCTTCTGCAAATTGGTCAAGCCTTGCCCAGTGGTGAATCACGTGGCCACCCAGTAGCAGACATTGGATTGCCGGGGCACAGTACTCACAGCACAGCAGAGGAGGCAGCAGCAGCAGCGATTCGATTGGTGGGGCACAGTATCCATGGCACCTCAGAGGTGACATTCAGCAGCAGCAGGAAGCAGCAGCAGACATTTGATTGCAGGGCACAGTACCCTTGGCATAGCAGAGGCAGCGGAAGTGCAGCAGTGGACATTCGATTGGCAGGGCACAGTACCCGTGGCACCGCAGAGGCGGCATTCAGCAGCAGCAGCTAGTAGCAGCAGCGGAAATTTGATTTCAGTGCACAGTACCTGTGGCACAGCAGAGGCAGCAGAAGTGCAGCAGCGGACATTGGATTGCTGGGGCACAGTACCCGTGGCACTGCAGAGGTGGCATTCAGCGGCAGCAGCAGACATTGGATTGCCAGGGCACAGAACTCGAGGCACAGCAGAGGCGGCAGCAGCAGCAGACATTGGATTGTCTGGGCACAGAACCTGTGGCACAGCAGAGACAGCAATGGCAGCAGCAGCAGACATTGAATTGCCCGAGCACAGAACCCATGGCACAGCAGAGGCAGCAGCAGCAGCAGCAGACATTGGATTGCCCGGGCACAGAACCCATGGCACAGCAGAGGCAGAAGACATTCAGCAGCGGATATTCGATTGGTGGTGCACAGTACCTGTGGCATAGAAGAGGCAGCATTGGCAGCAGCAGCAGACATTGGATTGCCTGGGCACAGAACCCATGGCACAGCAAAGGCAGCAGCGGCAGCAGGAGCAGACATTAGATTGTCTGGGCACAGAACCCAGAGGCAGCATTGGCAGCAGCAGAAAACACTGGATTGCCCGGGCAGAGAACCCATGGCACAGACAGCAGAGGCAGAATTGGCAGCAGCGGCAGACATTGGATGGCCTGGTAGCAGAACCCATGGAACAGCAGAGGCAGCAGCAGCAGCCATTGGATTGCCTGGGCACAGAACCTGTGGCACAGACAGCAGAGGCAGCATTGGCAGCAGTGGCAGACATTGGATGGCCCGGTAGCAGAACCCATGGCACAGCAGAAGCAGTATTGGCAGCAGCAGCAGCAGACATTGGATTGCCCAGGCACAGAACCCGTGGCACAGCAGAGGCAGCATTGGCAGCAGCAGCGGACATTGGATGGTTGGGGCACAGTAGCAGACACTGAATTGCATTTCATCCAACTGATACTATATAATTTTTCTTAAAGCAGGTGAAGATTTATAATGCATTCTGTCTATGGGATCATTGTTGCCAGTTTCTGTGTAACATTTGATTAAGCAGGTCTTTCCAGACTTATCATTAAAATGACTTCCTGTTTTAATTAATTCCCATTTTCAGATTTCTGTACACTTCCCGATTCAGCTTGAATGTTAATTATCTAGCTGTTCAAGGAATCAATTCTGATCTGAGATTCTAATCTGTGATTGCTGAGGCACAGCAGAGGCGTCATTCAGCAGTGGCAGACATTGGTCAGCCAAGGCTTGGTGGCTGGCACCCCTACTTGGCCAGGAGTTGCAGGCTGACTGGCATCGGTGGAACAGCGGCAGAGGCCCAGCCAGGGCTTGGTGGTTGGCACCCCTACTTGTCCGGGTGTTGCAGGTTGGCTGGCATCTGTGGAGCAGCAGCAGAGGCCTGGCCAGGACTTGGTGGCTGGCACTCTTACTTTGCCGGGTGTTGCAGACTTGCATCGTACTCGACGGATCTAAAGAAGCTCTACTGCAAATTAGTCAAGCCTTGCCTGGTGGTGAATCTCGTGGACACCTGCCCGCCGGCGCACTCATCCAGCTAAGCTGGGGCGCCTGTTGGGTGTGGCCAGAGCCCTGCAGAGGAGGGAAAGAACAGCTTGGGGAGGGGTTGGTGTGATTGCCTAGCCCTCATTGGCTCCCCTTCTCCTCCCATCAGGTACTTATCTAGGGGCTGGGGC
>QEPC01014265.1:382792-420803 GCA_003113815.1 Sphenodon punctatus | reverse complement strand
GTGATATTGGACGCAGACCTTTGTCTGGAGCGGCAGGTAGAGGCAGTCACTAAGGCTGCCTTTCGCCAGCTATATCTGGTTCGTAGGCTGCGTCCGTTCGTCTCTGGCCCGGACCTGGCCTCCCTCATCCATGCCTTTGTCACCTCGAGGCTGGACTACTGTAACGCGCTCTACATGGGGCTTCCCTTATTTCTGGTCCGGAGGCTGCAGCTGGTGCAGAATGCGGCGGCTCACCTCTTTACGGGGATGGGCCGTCGGGAGCATATTACACCTGTGCTCTGAGCTCTGCACTGGCTGCCGATAGCGTGCCGAGCCAGGTTCAAGGTGTTGGTGTTGATCTATAAAGCCCTATACGGTCTGGGCCCCTCATACCTCAGGGACCGCCTCGCCCTCTGGTTGAGGCTCCAACCAGAATATCCCCTTGCACAGACAGGGGAGCCAGCTTGACATTTTCCACACTCCGGCAACTTAGGTTGATGTTTATGCCAAGGGACAGTTGTTCAGAGTGTGCAGGGGGTTGTCACTTGTTCAGGCGCCTCAGTATTTGTTCCTCCTGACACTTGGTCATGGTCATCTCTACATTGGTGCTGCTGGACACCTACTCCCTTAACGAATGCTTTATATCATTGTGAGGATGTTTTGGACAACAGTGTAGTGTAATGGCTAGGTGTGCAGAACATAGACTGAGAGGTAGGGGGGGACCCTGATTCAAGTCTCACCTTAGTCAGAAACTCACTGAGTGATCTTGGGCCAGTCACAATATTCTCTTAACCTACCTCACAGGGTTTTTGTGAGGATTAAAAGTTGTGTTTATTAGTTATATGTAAAATGCTCTGAGTGCCGAAGCAGGAAGATGCTATATAAAAATAAATATGTATATTTATTTATAAGAACATAAGTACTGGGTCAGACCAATGGTCCATCAAGCCCAGCATCCTGTCTCTGACAGTGGCTAATCTCTGTCTCTTGAGAGAAGTACCCAACAAGTCACAATGGGCAATCCATTCCCTATTGTTCCAGCCCTCAACAGTAACATCCCCCAAACCTACTTGGCTAATAGCCATTAATGGACCTATCCTCCAGGAACTTATTCAATCCCTTTTTAAAATTAGAGTTCACTTTTTAAAATGAGATGTTCACCTATCTGTGTCTGCACTCAAGCATCTAGTTTTATAAACCAGCACAGTCCCTCTCAAGTTGCTGATGAGTCCTCTTTGATTCCTGCCACAGCTTTTCCTCGCAATGCAGGTGTTCTCTCAGGTCAGCAGTCATGACCATGTGCTCCTTTTGAAGTCTGGCCAGAATCTTAGACTTCTCCCTCTTCTTAGCTAGCTCAAAGACCTGTTCCAGCATCTCCCTTTCTAGCTATTTCTAGTCCCTGACCTTGCCCAGTATGTCATGTTGGTGCCTAAAAAACAGCACATATCACTCCAACTTCTGTTCCTGGGATGTCGGCTAATCTTTCCTTTCCTTTCCTTTGCCTCATCTTGCAGCCATTCCTGCAGATGCACCTTTCCCAAGTTTTCCTGTTCTGTGTAACTAGTCAGGACCTGCAATCTCTCCTTCAGGTTGGTAAATTCACTGCCATATTGATGTAATTGCGTCACATCGCTTTCCCCAAATTCCCTGGAACTAAACTGGCCTTAGCCTGATTTTGTTGCAACAGCTGGGACACTAATTTATTTATTTATTATTTATTTACATTTTTATCCCGCCTATTCCCTTAAGGCTTAGAGCAGGTTACAATAAATAAATAAATTGACAGCTAGTAAGACTAAGTTGCTCTTGCAAAACAATGATCTTTTGCGCATTTTTCAGCACTCTCCAAAAAGCTCTTGGCAAATACAAACCTTTATTTACTTTCTTCTTTCTGGTTTCCTCTTTAACTGGATTATATTAGCTGTTGCAGATCCTCTATCTGGATGCTAATGTCCTAATTTGGGTTCCTTGTCTTGCAGCCTCACTACATAACCTTGACCCTGTCCCTGACTGAGACCACTTTCTCACGGGGCCGCATTTAGCTCCAGGAAAAACTCCAGGAAGCAAATGCTGCGCAGCTTTTGTCTTGTGGGAAAACAAAGTTGTGCAGCTTTGCCTCTGATCGTGCGGAGGATACAGAGCTGGAAAATCGAGCTCTGTTTCCTCTGCATGATCGGAGGCAAAGCCACACAGCTTTGTTTTCCCATGAGACAAAAACTGCACAGCATTTGCCTCCCAGAGTTTTTCCCAGAGCCAAATGCTGTGCATTTGGCCCAGTGAGAAAGTAGTTGTTTCATTATTGACCTATCACACACTCTGTGGTTCAGTGTTGGTTTTGTGGACCCCTCTCACCTATCCCAGAGCCAGTGTATTCTAGTGGAGAAGATGCTGGGACTTGGACGACCAGGATCAAATTCTATCTTAGCTGTGAAGGTGTCCTTGGGCAAGTCACTATCTCTCAGCCTAGGTTCCTCATCTATAAAATGGGAATAACAATGGCCTACCTCACAGGGTAAACTAGATAAGGATTGCAAAGCACTTTGAACACTGAAAATGCTATATAAATGGTAAATAATAATAATTTGGGCTCTTGGGTTCCTTTGACCATGGGAACTTGTTTGTATATTCTTCCAGATTTTTCTCACTCCACATACCCCAGACTTCTCCTTGGCACCAGTTCATAATCCTTGTTTATGCGCCTTCTCATAAGTCAACTTCCATTTCCACTTTCTGTCTCCTCAAAGTCCTTAAACACAGAATTCTACTGTGGGCAGGCCCATTTTTAAGTCCCCATTTTGCTCATCATGCCAGCATGCCAGCCTCACTGAGTTTGGACATCCCAGATCCTGGTTGGCTCTGCATCCATCAAACCATCCTAGTCTCCACTTCCCAACAATGTTAAAATATTCTCTCTCAGGAGTTGGGATTTGTCTTTGCTGCTTCCATGACCCATATTTCAGGTCTTCAGGATCCCATTGTGGCTGCATCTGAACCTTTTCTTCAAATGAAGATAGAGGGTGGAAACATATGTGACGGAAGAACGCTGTCGTCATACCACAATCCTGACTGGGAAGCTGCTGCCTGGACAGGATTGGGTCCAGCTGCAGAACAAACATTCACGCAGCTGGACCCAGGGAGGGCAGGGAGCTGCATGAATGTGCAGCTGGTTGGCCCCACTGCGTCCTAAGGTCTTCCCCCCCATAAAGGGCAGCCATGGTGTCCAATGACAGCTGCCATGGCCGCCTGTCATGGTGGCTGCTCCTGACCGGGCCAGGACCAGCGGCCTATCACACGTGATAGCCTGCTGTGGCCCGGTGGAGCATGTTGTTTCCCAGGCATGTTGGTGGCTAGCGTGGGCGGTGACCCTAGAGGGCTCTAGGATCATAGCCAGGGCTAGCCACCAGTATGCCCAAATCCTACCATCCAGGGTCCATGGGTGTTGCACACAGGCAAATCCTGCTGCTGCCGTCTCTGCTGTTCCACGGGTTCTGTGCCCTGGCAATCCAATGTCTGGAAAGACCTGCTGATGCCGCCTGTGAAGTGCCACAGGCTCTGTGCCCTGGCCATTCAATCTATGCTGCTGATGCTGCCTCTGCTGTGCCACGGGTACTGTGCCCGGGCATTCCAATGTCTGCTGCTGCTGCTGTCAATGCTGCCTCTGCTGTGCCATGGGTTCTGTGCCCTGGCAATCCAATTTGCGCTGCTGCTGCCTCTATTGCGCCACGGATTCTGTGCCCTGGCAATCCAATTTGCGCTGCTGCTGCCTCTGCTGCCTCTGCAGTGCCATGGGTACTGTGCCCCAGCAATTGAATCCCCACTGCTGCTGCTTCTGCTGCCTCTGCTGTGCCACGGGTACTGTGCCCCGGCAATCCAATGTCTGCTACTGGGTGGCCACGTGATTCACCACTGGGTGGCCACGTGATTCACCACTGGGCAAGGCTTGACCAATTGGCAGAAGAGCTTGTTGAGATCCGGCGAGTAGGATGCAAGCCTGCAACGCCCGGCCAAGTAGGGGTGGCAGTCACCATGTCCTGGCCGGGCCTCTGCCACTGCTCCACCGATGCCAGCCAGCCTGCAATGCCTGGCCAAGGATGGGTGCCAGCTGCAGTTACTGTGCCCTGGCAATTCAATGGCGGCGGCTGCTGCTGCTGCTGCTGCTGCTGCTGCTGCTGCTGCTGCTGCTGCTGCTGGTGGTAGTAATGCACGTCAGCCATTTGCTCCTCACTCTTGTAGACGGGCATTTATTTATTTATTTATTTATTTAATAAATTTATATCCCGCCCCTCCTGCCATGCAGCCCGGGGCGGCTTACAACAATAAAATACAATAAAAACAATTTAAAACACTCAATACAATATAAAACTATTTAAAACAGGGCTAGCAATATATAGATAATAAGTTATAAGTTAGGTGGGGGAGATAAAACCCCTCACCCCACCCTCTCACCCTCCCCAAAGGCCTGGGCAAACAGCCAGGATTTACAACACCGCCGGAATGACAACAGGCTTGGGGCCAGGCGAGCTTCCTCCGGAAGGGAGTTCCAAAGGCGCGGCCCAGCCACCAAGAATGCCCTCTCCATTGTGGCCGCCCGTTTAACACGGGGGACCTCCAAGAAGGCACCCCCAGCAGACCGCAGAAGCCACCCTGGGGCACGGAAGGTAGTGTTTGTTCTCAAGACTATGATGACCTAAGTAGCAGGAACTGATCCCCTGTACTTTCCAGGCACAACCCTCGAGGCAACACTCCCAAGGGAGAGGATTTTTACATTCCTCCCCAAGCCCTACTTAAGAGGGCTGACAAATTTCTATGTCCCCTTCGCTGCCAAATGGTGTCGACGGGATAATTGTTGCGCCCCCGCATGGCAGGGAGATGTAGAGGGGGGGCCACAGTGGGGAGGACTGTTAGAAGCCCTCCCCAGGTGTGAGTGGTTGCCTGGCATCTGTCCCTCTGACATAGCCGCTTAAGTTGCATAGCTGCATGGGACGTGGAGCTCCACCCCCTTTAGGAGGGGTGGACTCCTGGGCACGGCAGAAACCGCGCCATTATGAGGGAGGAGGCTGAAGAGCTCCTCGACCAAAACTGACGCGACTGCCATGGGGTGAAAAAAGGGAAATGCTGCCACTGCCAGAAAGAAGGCAACTGCGGCAGGGGAGAGGCAGGCCTGAGAGGGAGAAGAGGCCCGTGGGGCCAAAGTTGAGGCAGGGAGGGGGAACCCTCCCCCCTGGGTAGAGATGTTAGCCCAGCTCCTCGAATGCGAGGTCCTATTAAGGGCACGCAACCTGGCTATGGACAGGGGGAGTGAGGGAAGCCCCCAAGGAGGTATGGCCAGGGAAGGTTGGGGCGCAGGGCACCATGAGAGTGGGGACAGCCCAGAATAGGCCAGGATGGTGAACAGGGCCTGATCAGGAGGGACTCCCCCCCCCCGTCTATGCAGAGGAGGCGGAGTGGGAGGGTGACCTCCACACCGGCTCAGTATAGGGAAAGGAATGAGGCCCCTCCCAGTCCCCCAAGGCCCCCAGGCAGGAGGAGGAGAAGCCCAGTCCAAAGGGGAGCCATGACCCCACCCCCAATGATGGCCCCCACTCCCCGTGGGAGGTCTCCCTCTCCCCTGAGGTTGGAGGTAGGGCATGCAGCCCAGGGGGCAAACATGGGCCCTTTACTGCAGGCCCTTTACCCTGGGGGGTGGATAGCAGCGCCTCTGGAGGAAGACCAGTTGGGCGAGGTAAGGGATCCATATGGGGTCCCCAGATGGATGCAATGCCAGCAGCAGGGGGCAACCTACCCTCCGACTTTCCACCAAGGAGCCGGGCCAGCGCCGAGTTGGCAGGTTGCAGGCCCCTCCACCCGGAAAGTTTTTGTTCTCATACAGGCAGACGGGCCCCCATCGGCAAGAAGGAGGCGGGTTGAGACACCAGGACAGCCCCACTGACAGGGAAATGTGGGACAGAATCTTGGCCCTGGAACAGGAGTTGCAAGGAGACGGGCGGAGCAGCGAGCGGGGACCATTGGTTTGTGACACAGATAGAAGAGCAACCCGTGCTGCGGGGGCACGAGGTGAGTGGGAAGGTGTGGCAGAAAGGGTAGATGAGGCATTAGAACGGCCATGGGAGGGGGCCGAGAGGAAGGCCCCCGCTATCAGGCAACCTGCGGGTGCGAGGGCACAGCAGCCTGGGCCCACATGGAGTTCAGCCTACCCGGGCATGGGGGTAGTTCCCACCCAAGTGGTACATTCAGGTGCACCACAGTTAATGAATTTGAATGGGGTATGGGTAACATCAGCGGTGGCACCTAACTCGACCCAAGGAGAGTGGCCCAGAGGGGGTGGTGAGAACGGCGGCACTCTGGCCATGGTGGGCACTAGCAACGGGGATGGGGGAAAGGAGAAAGCCCCGGCTGATCCAGGCCAATCAGGAGAAGGGGCCCCGAGCTGCCCTCCCCCGCCTCCGGGGGGAGCCATACAGAGTGTGGCTGCACCATTTGGGATGCATCTTCCCCCGGCCACGAAAGAAAAAATTCTGAAAGGGGAATCCATAAATATATATGCTCTTCTGTTCAGTGATCCAATTTTGGACCACTCAGAACAGGAAGACGAGAAAGAAAAAGAAAAATTCCGCGGCCCTAAGGCGGACCAGAACTGGGAGAACTGGACTGCAGCTTGGGCAGTTTATATGGGGGTGATATTGCAGACGAACCCTATCAGGGGTCTAGAGCTGCACAAGTATGCAGATATCATCAGAAGGGCATATGGGACGGGCCCTACAGGCGGATGGCTAAGGTATGATGAGGCTTTTCATCATAGGGCAGCCACCATGCCAGGCTTGTGATGGGACACTCATCTCACGGACCTGTGGTTGGAATGTATGGTCGATGTAACCAGGGCCCCTCGGGCAGATAGCGGCCACCCATTGGTCCAGGGTGTGTGTGGCCCCAGCGAATGAGCCCTTTCAGAGCGAAAGCCACAGGACAGTACAGGGGATCAGTACCTGCTGGGAATACAATAGGGCAGGATGATGTAATCGGGTGACATGTAGATTTTGCCATGGCTGCTCCAATTGTGGGGGAGGGCACCCTGAGATTAATTGTTTAGGCCCCGCCAAAAAGGAAAGAAAGGGGATTATGGACAAGGGCGAGGAAATGGAAGAGGTGGGCAAGGTCCCTCTACAGCACCTCACCCTACGAAAGTGGCCGACACTGGTCAAAATTGACCGGTTGGAGGCGGCCCTCAAGGGGCATCCTGATAATGAGGAGGTTGATTATGTTATTCAGGGATTTAGGGACAGTTTTATTATTCCAGTGGGGCCAGTTCAACAACAAAGGAAGGTGCAGAACCTAACATTGACAATAGGAATGGAGGCATTAGTACGACAAAAAATAGCCAAAGAAGTGGCGGAAGGTAGGGTAGCAGGACCATTTGAGCGACCCCCAATGGGGAACCTAGTAGTGTTCCCATTGGGAATCGTCCCAAAGAAAGCACAAGGAGAGTATTGCATGATTCACCATCTCTCCTACCCCCCGGGGGGGGGGGCTCCATAAATGATGCTAGCCCCAAGGAGTTATCGACCATTAAGTATGCCTCATTTCATGAAGCAGTGGTAAAAGTGAAGGCAATGGGGCGGGGTGCACTTACAGCCAAATGCGACATAAAATCGGCATTTTGGCTGTTACCAGTGCATCCTAGTAGCTTTCACTTCATTTGTTTCCAATTCGACGGCCAGTACTATTTCGACCGAGCCATGCCAATGAGCTGCTCCATATCTTGTTCAGCCTTCCAGCGGTTCAGTTCACTAATAGAGTGGGTCTTTCAGAAAAGGTTGCATGCTGGGGACGTCACCAAATATTTAGATGATTTTTTGATAATTGGCCACCCAAGGATGGATGAGTGTGCAACCACTTTACGGGTGTTCCAAGAGGTAGCCTGAGACTTAGGCATTCTGCTGGCTCCTGAAAAAACCGAAGGGCCAGCGACCAGACTCACCTATTTGGGAATTGAACTCAACAGAGAGAATGTTATAAAAACTCCCAGAGACCAAGTTAGGGGCCATGAAAGAAAAGATCAGGGAATGTTTGGGAACATGCAAGACAACTGTCCATGCATTGCAGTCACTTGTAGGGAGCCTCAATTTTGCATGTTATGTGGTGGCCCCTGGGAGGGCATTCCTCTCCCGATTGTATGGAAAGTTGAAAGGGGACCTTTCCCCTCACCACAGGATAAGGGTTAACGGTGAGATGAGGCAGGACCTGGGGGTATGGCTGGCATTCCTGGAAGGCTTCAATGGGGTTAGTGTTTGGAGGGAAAGATGGTTGCTCCGAGCTGAGTTACAAGTGCAACCAGACACGGCAGGTGGCGTGGGCTTCACAGTTTACTTTCGTACGCGCTGGTGTGCTGTGCTATGGCCAGAGGAATGGCATTCATCAGGGGTGACCAGGGACCTGACTTTTATTGAGCTATTCCCTATCATAGTGGCGGTTCTTGTGTGGGCAGCACAGTTCTCCAACCGCACCGTTTTATTTTGGTGTGACAATTTGGCTGTGTTTCATGTCGTAAATTTGCTATCCTCACGATCCCCCAGGATGATAGCATTAGTTAGGGTCCTGGTACAGACATGTTTAAGGCACAACATCCTGTTTGTGGCCCGGCACGTCCATGGAATCAACAATGGCATAGCTCATGCCCTTTCTCGGTTCCAGATGGACCGTTTTCGGGAGCTAACACTGTGGGCACGCGCAAACCCGGACCCCTTGCTGCATGGAATCTGGAGCACTGGGGGTTAGAGCTACAAACCATCGTGCAGGGCTCCCTTGCCCTTAGAAGACAGACAGCTTACGCTAGGACCTTCCATGAATTCCAGGCCTTTTGGTCAGAAAGAGGGTGGTGGAAGGGGTTTCCCATTAGCAAGCCCGAGGTACTACAATTTGCAATTCACCTCCATAGGTCCGGATTGGCAGTGGTCACAATAGCGGGAAAGATAGCAGCCCTTATGTTCATTAGTACGTAATGAACGTAGTAATGAACCACCAACCCTCTCAGTTGGGGTTCCTCAAGGCTCTGTTCATGGCCCTCTCCTCTTCTCGATCTATACCTCATCCTTAGGCAAACTCATTGCCTCCCATGGCTTCCAATACCACCTCTATGCTGATGACACTCAACTCTATCTCTCTACTCCCTCTCTCTCTCCCTCTGTTCAAGCTCGTCTCATCAACTGTCTCTCTGACATCTCTACCTGGATGTCTCAACGTCAACTCAAACTCAACATGGCTAAAACTGAACTCCTTATCTTCCCCCCTCATCCTTCCTCTCCTTCCTCACTGTCAATAACTATTGATGGAGTCACCATCCTGCCTGTCCCCCAAGCCCGTAGCCTAGGCTTCATCTTTGACTCAGCCCTTTCTTTTAAACCCTACATTGACTCTGTTGCTAAATCCTGTCGCTTCTCCCTCCATAACATTGCTAAGATTCGCCCTTTTCTCTCTGTCTCGTCTGCCAAAACTCTTGTTCATGCTCTGGTCATCTCTCGCCTCGATTACTGTAACCTCCTTCTCACTGGCCTTCCCCGGTCTCACCTTTCTCCCCTCATCTCTGTCCAAAACTCTGCTGCCAGGGTCATCTACCTCGCCAGTCGCTTCGACCATGTGCAGCCCCTCCTCTCTTCGCTTCACTGGCTTCCCCTTCCTGAACGAATCCTGCACAAGCTCCTAGTCTTCACCTATAAAGCTCTTCACAACCTTGCTCCCCCCTACCTCTCTGCACTTATCGCCCTCCATACTCCAGCCCGTGCACTTCGCTCCTCCTCTGTCCCTTCTCTCACCCTTCCACGCCTTCCCTGCTCCCCTAAGCGCCTTCGTCCCTTCTCACTTGCTGCCCCCCATGCCTGGAACTCCCTCCCTGTCCACATCCGCCTTGCCCCCTCCCTTCATACCTTCAAATCTCTCCTTAAAACTCACCTCTTTCGCTCTGCTCTGTCTGACTCTTTATCCTGCTGAGCCACTATTCCTATACCTACGATCGGTTTACCCTTATCCTTGCAACATGGACCTGCCTGCTGTCATTCTCATCGTAACCAAGCCAAGTACGTGCACTTGAGACCTCGCATCTTCATGAATGTTAGACCCCTTGTCTCTCCCTCTGTTCCCCTTCCTAAGTCTCTCCCCCAGCTCCTGTCTCTCAGATTGTAAGCCCTAGGGGCAGGGACCGTGTCTATTTTATTACTTTGTAAAGTGCCAGGTACACTGATGGCGCTATATAAATGTTTGTTAATAAAATAATAATAATAATAACAATAAATTAATTAGCAAGCTAAAGGGGTTTCCAGTGCCAGACAAAGGGTTTTACTTAAAGCACATGTTTGAGGCATGGGCGCAAATCCACAACACACCTGCACACGTCCGGGCACCAGTGACAACTCCAATACTGAAAGGTTTAGTGGAAGTTCTGAAAGAAATATGCTACAACAGTTATGAGGCACAGGTATTCACAACAATATATGTGGTGATGTATTTTGGAGGATTTCGGAGCAATCGGAGGTTGCGAGCAAGTCTTGCAGGGACGTCACTAACAGAGTGTTGGTGATAGAGGACATGAAACTCATGGCGAATAAAGTGTGGATTCGGTTACGATGTTCCAAGACTGATCAAAGGCGTAGGGGTACCACGGTGAATGTTTCAGGGGGGGGGAGGCACAGAGACAGTCTGCCCTGTGGAACAGAGTAGGTGTTACCTGCGCATTCGCCCTGGCTTCCCTGGGGCGCTGTTTGTACACATGAACGGGGCACCAGTAACAACTTCCCAGTGTATGGCAATATTGAGGGTAGTACTAAAGAAGATGGGGTTTCCCGCGGGTGAATTCAGATTGCATTCTTTCAGGATGGAGCAGTTACTACGGCGGCAACAGCAGGCCTGCCGGAGGAAGCCATTAAAGTAGTGGGGAGATGGAGGTCTGGCGCATACAAGAAATACATTAGACCGTACCATTACTAAAAATATGTTTCTGTTTTCGTCAGGAGGCAGAGCTGGCTGTGCTGCACGACGAAATGTGTGGATTGTCGGGTACAGTCTGGTGTGGTGGGCAGGCGCAGCTGCTGCAAGAACCCCTGGGGGAAAACATTTGGGCCTCGCTGAATTGGTTTATTTCAAATGGATGGGCAGGAGTGGTATGCGATGGAGTCAGCTACTCCCAATGCTTTGGGGAATGTGCGAAAACCCGAAGCCACAGATATTGGTTATTCATTTGGGGGGAAATGACCTCCCAACCCGAAAAGGTGTTAATTTAGTAATCCAAATTAAGAAAGATTTACGCACCATCAAACAGTGGTTTGAAGGGGTCCATACAGTGTGGACGAATTGGATTCCGAGAATTAAATGGGACAAGGCTGAAAGGCCAGGCAAAATTGACAAAACTAGGAAGAACGTTGATAGAGAAGTTGTTAAGTTTATAGAAGAATTGGGGGGATCCAGTTGGGGACAGACGGGGATAGTTCATTCAAGGCCCGAATTGTATCAATCAGATGGAATGCACCTGTCTCCACTGGGGAATGAGATGTACCTTGCTGCGTTAGCAGGGTATCTAGAAGCCTTGTTGATTGGTTAGGCGGTGGGTGTCGGGGCGTTTGTGGAAGGAACGCCCCTGTGTGGCAGGGGTCCAGTATGCTAAGGTATGTTAAATAGGAAGGAGATAGAATAATAAGAGTCATCTCCTTAAGAGATGGGTATGTGATACCTTGTTTAATGTAGGGCACAGCATTCACAGGGGTCATGCTCCCTGGGAGCGGTGACCTAACAGGGGAGTAGGGACAGGTGCTGTCTTTGTACACTGAGGGCACTTTCTCCTTACTCAAGCCCACAGTGGGCCTTGTCCCCTTTCGGGGAAGTTTGAAGTTAAAGGGATTGTCACTGGAAGGCACATCCAGGACAATCCCAGAGTTAAAAAAGTTATAATAGTTGATTAGCATACTGGACCCAAAATTGCATGGTGCAATTAGTTACCCAGCAAGTTTGAATTTGGAAATTGGAATAAAGAGTGTGGCCAGTTTATAACCCAACTAATGCCTCTGTGTCTCATTTTGGGGTGCATCGACAATGTTTGTTTACACCAGGGTACCAACTCAGGGTAGCATTCTCAGAAATGGTTCTGGTTCCATGCACAGGACCCCAGAGGCAGGCTGAGCTCCAGAGTCTCAATGCATGGATGAGACAATGGTGTAGGGAGGAGGACCTTCGATTCATTAGGAACTGGGGAACTTTTGGGGGGCAGGGGGAGCCTATACCCATGGGATGGGCTCCACCTTAACTAGAATGGAACCCAGCTGCTGGCACTAAAAATTAAAAAGGCGTTAGAGTACTTTTTAATCTAGAATCTAGGGTAAAGCCAATAGGCACTGAGGAGTGTGTGGGTCGGACCAAGGCATCTCCAAAGGATGCTGTTAATTAAGGAAAATTAGAGTATCCTAATATAGAGGATAGGAAAGAAGTTGAGGGAGGTCAGGCGGAAATCAGTGCAGAACAGACACACATAAATGATTCCGAAGTACCTGAAACAGTGAGTTACTTAAAATGAGCAGACTAAGAATAAAAATACATGTAAGTGTCAAATGCTAGAAGTTTAAAAAGTAAGATGGGAGAATTAGAGTGTTTGGCACTAAACGATGATCTAGACATAATAGGCATCTCAGAGAGCTGGTGGAATGAGGATAACCCATGAGACACAGTAATACCGGGGTACAAAATATATCAGAATGACAGAGTTGATCGAGCTGTTGGTGGGGTGGCTCTCTATGGTAAAGACAGCAATGAGTATGCCCCTGAGAGTCTGCTCTGGAGTTGGGCAGCTGGTAGTCTTACACCTGCCTTTTCCCAAAGAGGGAGAATATGAGATGGGTTACAGAGTGCCACAATCTCTAGAGACAAAGAACAGGTTAAGTCCCCAGCCTGATTCTTTGCTGAGGCTCCACAGCTAAGGGCTGTAATTGCCAGGTGGCTGAATGGTGCCTCAGGCCTAGGGCAGCTGAAGGTCAAGTTAGCAGTTTACAACATCCTAAACGGATATTTGCTTTGTTTGCAACAGCACCACATTCTCAGCCTCCTATTTAGTTAGTAATTACTGTACTAGATCCATCTCTGAAGTACATAAGAAGTGCCATACTGAGTCAGACCAATGGTCCATCTAGCCCAGCATCCTGTCTCCAACAGTGGCCAATCACAGTGGCTTGGGAGAAGCCCCCAACAGGTCACAATGGGGAATTCATTCCCCATTTATTCCCCCCAGCTCCCACCATGTTCCCCGATTCTGTCTGGCTAATAGCTGCTAATGGACCTATTTTCCAGAAACTTGTCCAAACCTCTTTTAAACTCAGCTATAGTACTGGCCCTTACCACAGCCTCTGGCAGTAGATTCCACAACCGAATTATACGCTGAGTGAAAGAATATTTTCTTTTATTTGTCCCCTAGTTCTAGCACTAGCTGAGAGGGTAAATAACTGCTCCTTGTTTATTACCAACACACCGAAGGAGACAGGACACAAGTACTGGGTTTTAATGGCCACACTCTTTATTCAATCGAATTATCATTAAAATAGGTGGGGATAATCGCCTATTGCGATACGGATCCAGTACACGAACTTTGTCAACATTCAACAACATACAGTAACTCAGGGGTGGTTTCAATGTACCCTCGATTACCACCCCACTTAAACACAACATCTCCCCCTCTGTGGCCCCTGCCACGGGTGAGGGGGACCAAAGTCCTTCCGGACTGAGTAAGGATGAGGGCGCCCACTGACAGTGGACCGTACCTGTTCTTACCGCCCTCTCCGGACACCCCTCCCAGGGAGGCTGCCTCGCCGCTTACTGTACCCTGCTTTTCCAGCGGGTGGGCCTCCCCATCTCTTAAGGAGATGACTTGTAGCTATGGTCATGCTAACCTACTCTACCTACAGTACTGAACCCCTGCCAGAGTGTGACAATATTGAATGGCCACAACGCCACCCTGTTTCTAAGGGTCAACCAATTAGCCAAATACCCAACACTGCGAGGAAGGCAAAAAAATGGGAACCTAAGTAGTCCGGCCAGATTAGGGTTCTCTTAAAAATTCCTTCCTGGCCCCGAAGTGACCGGTAAGAAACTCACACTGCATTGGAAGGGAGGGCGGGTGCCGTTTCTGTTCAGCTCCATCTTGGAAAAAATCAGCATCTGAACATACGGGTACAGCAACAGGCCAGGAGTCGTTCCATTGACTTCAATGGTCTTTTGTTAAAGAATAGGTGGCAGGTGTGATCTGTGAAAGGAGAAGATGCTATCTGCACTTTCTCATTCTAAACAGAGATTTAGGTGGTTCCCCATCACCACTGTATCAGAGACAGCCCAAGGGAAAGGAAGGAAAGAACAACTATGACGTCCAGTCTAACATCTGAACTCTTATGGGGGAGGGAGGGAACAATAATTCCCTGTACACTCATGAGAGCCAGTCACTTGAACTAATGAATTGGGGATGAATTGGGGATGAATTCGTGGCTGCCAGCATCAACTAGGATGGATAAACAACAGTATCTGAGTGCTTCCTTAAAGTTCTTAGAACTACCAATTGTCATCTTTTTTGTTTTGTTTGACATCCTGTAAAAGAAATAGATTGAACATTTTGTAATAGGTATGGGTTTTTCATTTTGTTAATGTCTGTGGGAGACAATATGCTGTGTGTGTGTGAAGAAAATAATGTTGAAAACTTAAGTAGAATAGATGAGTTTGACACCTATTCATACTTCTTCAAAAATTACTCAACTTTCCATGGATAGTAGCGATAATGTATTCTCACTTACCTAAACAATAGAAATTTGGTACACATTCTCTAGAAAAGAATTGGGAGAAGAAAGTAGGCTACACATTCTCAGCTGGCCAATGGACACACACGTTAACCAGTGTTAGTAATTGTTCCTTGGATGTCTGTCTTGGAGTTACCCAACAAAAATTCCTACCAAGAATGTGCTGGATCCTTTTCAGGGTGTTCCAAATAAGTTACATCAATTCAGGTAGATGCTGGAGACGTAACTCTGAAGGTACTAATTTAACCCATGTGCCAGAAGTAGGCAAACTGTGGGTGTTAACAAATGAGACAATAGCCCACTGCAGTCTGGGTTCGATCTGGGCAGTCCCCACACATGTTGGCAATAAATAAATTTGTTACAGATTAGCTTTTGCCATAATCCACAATTAAGACATTAAATAAACAATAAAACATACCGATTTTGCTTAGGACCCCATAAGGGCCAATTGCAAACTGGTTTTATACAAATTTATATATTTATTTATTTATTTAATAAATGTATACCCCGCCCCTCCTGCTATGCAGCATATTTAGTCTAAAATGTAAACAGTCTTTTCTCCAATCGGAACCTAAACACAGCAACCCTGAACTCAAGACAAAAAAAATATTGAATAGCCTGAAATTAAATATGAAACTTGAATTACTTATCTCTTTCACATAAAACATAAAGCATAAAACAAAAATCCAGATCTGTACAAAACAAAATCATAACTTAATCAAAATCATAACTTAATCAAAAATGTTTGCCGTATTTCCTCAGCACACAAGGCAAAAATGGCAAGACGATTCAAAAATACCTCATTGTCATTTTGAAAAATCCATATTACTGTCTCATAATTAGTAAAAAAAAAAAAAAAAGAAAAACAAGCCAGGCCACTTACATGTTTAGTGTATCCAACCTAATAAACAGGCATGTACGTCAGGTACTTGTGGCATCAGTGAGAGGGTCAGGAAACAGTTGCTCCTTGGATGCTCTAGGATTTCCGCCCATGACACTATGGTGCTGGTGAACTTGTACATGTGGAGGGGCTGCACACAACCTAATTGACAGGATGAAGGTACATGGGTGCACATTAGCCCACATAGTGGACTCCACATTCTCTGAGACCCCGCCATGAGTGGGGGCTGTGGGTCTGGTGGATGGAGACCACGTGACTGGTGGGGGCGAACACCTAATAAATGGGCAGATGGACCTCCACCTGGTGTGGTCTAATGTCTTGTTTGTTAACACCCTGTGGCTCTAGAGCCACATGCGATAAATGGATGTGGCTCAGGATTAGGGAGCTTTACCCACCCCTCTGTATGTTCTGGGATTGTCCATATGTTCATACATTTTTGATAGAAATTGTTAACATTAACTTTTTTCTACCATGCAAACTCAAATTAGAAGTCGATCATGTGCTTCTAAACATGATGGAGGATAATTGGAAACTAAAGAAACCTTTGGCTCAGTAGGACATTAACAACAGATAACATAAGAACAGAAGAAATGCCATACCGAGTAAAATTAATGGTCCATCAAGCCCAGCATCCTGTCTCCAACAGCGGCTAATCCTGGTCACATGGGAGAAGTACCAGCAGTCACAGTGGACAAACCATTTCCTGCTGATCATTCTCTGCTCCCGACAGTAAGAAGTTCCCATCTCGTAATCTACTTGACTAATAGTCATTAATAGACTTAGTCTTCAAGAACTTATCCAGTCCTTTTTTAAACCCAGCTATATTACTGTCCCTGACAACGCCCTCTGGCAACAAATTCCATAATTTAACTGTGTGTTGAGTGAAAAAATACCTAAATTTAAGAAACCTCTATCATATCCCCTCTCAGTCTTCTCCAAGCTGAAGAGCCCTAATTTATCAAGCCTCTCTTCGGAAGCCATTCCAAACACTTGATCATTTTCTCTGCACCTTTTGAAGTTCTACCATATATTTTTTAAGATGGGGTGACCAGAATTGCACATGGTACTCAAGGTGTGGTTGCACCATTGATTTATATAGGGGCATGATGATATTTTCAGTTTTATTCTCTATCTCTTTCAGAATAATTCCTAACATTTTGCTTGCTTTTTTGAAGGCCACCACACATTGAGCAGAGGACTTCAATGTATTGTCCACAATGACTCCAAGGTCCTTTTCTTGAATGGTTACTCCCAATTTAGAATCAGTATTGTGCACACATAGTTTAGATTATTATCCCCTATGTGCATCACTTTGCACTTGTCCACATTAAATTTCATATGCCATTTAGATGCCCAGGCAGCTAGTCTCACAAGATCCTCTTGCAATTCTTCACAGTCTGCTCGTGTTTTAACTACCTTGAATAATCTCGTGTCATCTGCAAATTTGATCACCTCACTCTTAACTCCTTTTTCCAGATCATTGATGAAGATATTAAACGAGACCAGTCCCATACAGATCCCTGAGGCACTCCACTATCTACTTCTCTCCATTGTGAAAACTGACCATTTAGTCCTACCCTTTGTTTCCAATCCTTTAACCAATTACTGATCTACAATAGGACACAGCCTCTTATCCCATGACTACTTAGTTTCTTCAAGAGTCTCTCATGAGGGACTTTATGAAATGCCTTCTGAAAATCCAGACACGCTATATCAACTGGCTCACCCTTATCCATATGCTTATTTACTCCCTCAAAAAGATTCCAGTAGATTAGTGAGGCACGTCTTCCCTTTGCTAAATCCATGTTGACTTTTCCCCATTATGCCATGCTTATCAATATACCCAGTAATTCTGTTCTTCACAATCGTGTCCACCAGTTTGCCCAGCACTGACATGCCCGGTAGTAGTCTGTAGTTACCAGAATCGTCTCTGGAGCCCTTTTTAAAGATTGGCGTTACATTCACTACCTTCCAATCCTCAAGTACCATTACAGATTTCAGTGATAGATTACAAATTAGCATTAGTAGGTCTACAATTTCATATGTGAGTTCCTTCAGAACTCTCAAGTGGATACCATCAGGTCCTGAAGATTTGTTACTATTTAATTTGTCACTTTGATTGAGAACCCCTTCCAGAGTCATGTTGATTTGTGACATTTCTTTTGATTCATCACCTACAGAGACTAGGTCTGGCTAAAAGATAATTCTTCAGAAATGGAAAACAAAGCACGTCCAGCACCAGAAAAATGGGAGTGGCAACATGGTAGAACTTACCCGAAAGGAGATAATTATGTTTAACAACAGTAACAGCTAGGGTATATTCAGTAATGTGGTGGGGGGTGGGGGGAGAGTGTAACAGGGCCAGGTTCCTGAAGGGGAGTACTGCCAGGATCTGTCCCCCAAGAACCCAGCCCAAGTGGGATTTCCGCTTAAAGGTCTCTTTATTTACACAGTGCCTTGTAGTCTACAATAAACTTACATAAAAAGAGTCCATTACCATTCCTAATAATCACTGTGTGCCTTTTCTGTAGGTCCTTATGGCCTCCCAGGCCCTCTTACTCATCAGGCTTAGGTCCTCCTGACCCAGCTTACTTGAGTTAAAGCCGCCCCCCGAACTCTCTTCAGCTTCTCCCTAGCCGTCGCCTCCCAACTGAGCAGCAGGCTCAGTCTTTTAGCCTCTTATCTGGCTCAGCCATGCTCAGCATCATCTGGCCCACATTAGCCATTTGGTTGCCCAGCTCTCTAGAGGCTAGCCCAGCTGAGGCACATTAGGGTGCTATCCTGCACTGCCTCAGCACCTATGCTTCCCCAGGTGATGCTAACCCCCCTTAAAGGGTCCAGGCTCCCTTAACCAGCCCGACCTTGCTACAGGGTGATTTTGTGAGCATAACTGATTGGACCTGCCATTGCACTTGGACTAGCACTTTCTTTCTCTTCCCCTTCTTCTCGCTAGTCACCCTATGCCTCTTATTCCCACTAATATTGTGGAGTTTTAAACGTTTTTATCCTCTTTCTTTCTTCCTTCTCTCCTTTCCTTTTATAAGAGTACAAGAGTCTCATATTTGGAGAAATTTGTTTATAGCCAGGCAGTTAATGTTTAAAACCCAATAGAAAATAAATACAAAATAGATACATTCTAAAGTTTTATTAAACAATCAATAAAATTGTATGTTAACTATGAGCAGGAACCCATGTTCACTGTATTTCCTCACTGGTGGCAATGGGGAAAACACAGTGAACAATGGTCCCTGACTATGACCTTATTACAACTTAGTGCAAAGGGCAAAAGCCTCTACCCATTGAAGTTAATGGCAAAATTCACATTGACTTTAATGGTGTCCACATTGAAGATGCAGTCCTCCATCCATTGAAGTCAATGACTCAGTTTCCATTTACTTTAATGGTGGAGGATTGTACCTTGGATGTATCTTAACAGGTGAAACATGTTCTGCCGCCACACATTGTGGGAGGAGGTCTCTCCTTTGTTAGTATTTCAAAACTTTGGCACAGTGAGGCTAATGATCATTCTAATCTCTTGTAGGGGTGAATTCCAACTCCTGGGACGGTTCTGTCTCTTACAATAATTCATTAACCTCCCTCTGTAGATTTCAGGTTTGGGGGTGACAGTGGGCTATAGCTGTCATGTCGTGAGGAAGAGAGGTGATATTTCCAGTCCAATAAAAGGGACCCTGAATGTGTCTATCCCTGGAGGAGCCAGTGCAGAGAACAGGACAGTGTGCAATCTCTAAGCAGACAAGCGGCTGCAATTTGGGACTGGTGGAATTTTTTGGACATGTGGCTGTGTAGCTGAGGCTCTCTTCCTCCAGACGTCTGCATGTGCAGGATGAGTTGTAAATGTCCAGAGGCTCTTTCAAAGGGATTGGGCATACACTTGGGTTAAAGGCAACATTCCCTTTCCATTGTTATTTTATAATAATGATATACTATATTACCAAGAACATATAATTAAGAGATTGTATCAGTTCAACAGAGCCTTGTCTCAGGATAATGGTCTCCCACTGTTACATAGACAGAGAAAGCATTAGTGGTTATTTGGGGAACAGCAGACACTGATCTTGCAATAGAGTCTGAGTCAAAAACATTGTGTTTTTACACACACATTTCTCCTGGATGTTTGCTGTTACATCCTGAACTTTCTGTGTGTCTAAATCACTCCCCTAGATCTTAAACCTCCGGATCTTTGAACTTCTGTATAGAACTTCTCCCAGAACGTTGGTGTGTAAAATGTTCTCCTGGTAAACTGCTTTGCTCCAGACAGCTGTGGTCACTTGGTTTCCATGGCAGCCTGTCACATCTACAGCTGCAGCTACGTTAGGCTGCCTCAGGGCAGTGTGTGTGTGAAGAATGCATCCAGGAACTGCCTCAGGACAGTGTATGTGTGTGAAAAGTGAACCTGGAACTTACTTGTGGACTTGTAAACCCAGAAGATTGAAAAATCCAGAACTTTAATGTGTGTGAAAATGCCCAATTGTCTGTTATAATAATCAACATAATTGTGCTATAATTCCCCAGACAGATGCATGTGCAGTAGGGTGTAGCAGTTACTCCTGGCATTGAACAGTATTCTAGTTGTCTTAAGGAACAGGCATATGGTGGGTAGGGTACAATCCTCACTCATTAACATCAAGGGAAGCCAGCCCATTAACTTCAGTGAGGATAGGACTGTAATTGCACCCAGTATGTTGGAGTCATTCACTGACCAAACTATCCATAAAAGAATACTTTCTGGAAATTTACAGTCTACCAGTATGAATGCAGTGGTTTCCCATTGATTGGATGCCATTTTCTTTTTCAGTGTATAACAGAGATGATGAGCATGACCCATACACTCACATCCAAACTGACAAAATTTGGGGTGTTATCTGTACAGGAAAAATGAATGAGTAGAAAAGGATTTTCCAACCCTTTTTAAGTTTAAACATTGCTAAACACAACAGATTTTTTTCAGGAAATTTTACCTTAGCCATAATTAATCCCTAGGAGAACTCAAACCCTCAGGGAGAGCAAATGAAAATGGAACAATTGAGTGAAAGCACAGGTTTAGAATGGGAGCTGATTTGTAACTTTAGCCAGAACAAGTGCAGGCTGTGATTGCTAGAAAATATCTGTGGTAAAGAATTCAGTTTCAGGCATCCTTGCTTTGTGCAGTAAGAATTTGTGCTTGGATCTAGCCCTAAATAATTCTCTTGTGCCTTTGTGTGTGACAGGCCTGGGTGTAAAACGGAGGTACCACTGCCCCCTGAATCACTCTGCTCCCTGCCAGCATATGAATTTCCCCATAGCTGTACATGTGGGCAAAGCTGCTGCCATGTTTGAGGGTGTGGGGAGAGCAGAGACTTAAGGAGAGGGTCAAGAGGAAGAGGCTATTCCCCTCCTTCCTATGGACTTTTGTTACCCCACTGGCAATAGGAACAGGTTGGGGAGGGATTACTCATTTCTGTGACACTTAAAAGGAGAAGAAAATTTGCTGCAGCAACATTCTGACTTCCCAGCCAACAGAGCCCATGGTTTCATTTTAGGTAGCTCTTCAGCTCCTTTTGCCCCAGTCACCATCTCCTACTGTCACTGGCTCTAGAAACCTGTAGCTCTGTCATGTTTCTTGGGACTAGAAAAGGGACAGCAAGCCGTGAGGGATCCACTTCAGAGCCCGAGGAGCACGCAGGGGGCATATAACTGTGCTAGGTTTACTGCCTCCTGGAAGACTGAGAATCACCCCCAGGCAATCACATTTGTTACAGTTTCACCTTAAAAAGTTGCCATCACCATCCTCACCCAGCTTATCCACCAACGTAGTCTGGTGCATGGGGCCCCTGCCTGCACAGACATAAAAAATTTCCTCTGGAACAGGGCCTCACATCAGTCGCCCTGAATGCTTGGACATTGGATGATAGTTGTCTCCTGTGTGGTTTTCATAGCGACAGTTCTGACTTCTGAGGAAGGGCACCATGTGGCCCAAAAGCTTGCATGCTGTCAGTAGCAGAATTTAGTCCAATATAAGACACCATATGCACTACTTTGCCTCAATCTCTTTTATGCTGATAGTTTTGCTGCACGCTTCCTCGTCTCTTATGCACCCTGACAAGGGTCAGCCTCAGTTTGGCACAAATTGTGTAAAACCATCTGATACAGACAACAAGCCCATTTCCTCATGACCTACCCTGACGCTTAGAGCCATCCAGTAACGTCTGTATACTTTCGGTTGAATGTGTCCTGAGAGCACAGTTTGCGATAGAGACAAATAATTCAGTGGCTTTCACCCACTGTTAGTGTTTCACACAGGTGGGGGATGCGGAACCAGAACTAGGCTAGAGCAGCATGTCCCTTATTCTCCCTTTGTGTTTGCCCCTCTCTACTACAAGGCACCCTGCTCTATTTCTACTGGGTACAGTGCCTCTACTTTCTATTTCCCTGAATACTCCAATGCAGGCTGGGCATCCTTCTGTTGCTTTAGGATACCAGGGCCATTCCCTGGGTCCACTGATGTGTAGCATGAAGTTACTCTCCCTTCATTCCCTCTACTTTCCCACTGTCACAGATGGCATGAGTCCCATCTCTCCCAAACTACTTCTTGGTGGTGTGCTTCCTTGCATCCTCTCTTTGCTTTGGGGAGAGAGAAAAATGCATTGTCCCCATTTTACAGTTTGGAAATTAAGGCTCTGATAGACCAAATGACTCACCTATGGTCAGTGATGGTCACACAAGAAATCCGTAGTGGAGGAAGGAACTGAACCTAGTTTCCTAAGTTCCAGGCTAGGACCTATCCATCCTTTCTTGTAGGTGTGTGTCTCCTTACCCTTCTCCTTCTGTGAGGCACTGCACACTCCACCCACATCCTCCACTCCTCCTCTTCCCACTGCTTCCAAGCACTAAGTCTCTTCTCCCCCTGTTTGTGTGTGGCATCACAGTCTCCTGTTCCCCCTCCCCTGCTGCTGCCTTTTTCTTGAGAAGACCACCCATCCAACAGTGTTATCAAGATGCCTCAGCAGCATCCTGTCAGCTGAGTATTCACAAGCAGGGCAGCCCCATAGGCAGGGGAATGGGGTGAATGATGAGAGCTTGATGGCAGCTACCAACCAACACAGGCAGTGCATGGCCACTTTCAAGAAGAAAGAGACACCAAATACAATTCATGGCTTTTATTGTCCAGCAGGAGAGGATAAGCTGATTTCACTGTCATGCTGGAAGGGGAGTTATGATACTGCAAGACTCTGTGTGTGTGTGTGTGTGTGTGTGTGTGTGTGTGTGTGTGTGTAAAGGGTACCCTACAGGGAAGGGGCTGAAGGTCAAGTTCCCATGGCTGTATCTGTGTTAGGTGTCCCCACACACAGCTTGAACAGAGCCGTCCAACAGCTGAATAATGGGAAGGAGAGTCCAAACAAAGCTTTGTGCCTCCGCTACCTGTTCCCCTACCCGTAAAGCTGTTATTATTCCAGCAGGCTATTATTCAGGGAGAAGTGCAGCTCCCTGTAGTTCCCCCTCCCAGGAGTGTGTGACACTACCACTTTCTCCAGTGTCAGTTCAGCTTGATTTGTACCCCCATGCAGGTCTGGCTGCAAGGATGTTGTTGCCAAACTGTCACCACCAGGAAGGAGCCATCAGACATTACACAGCATGATCTGTGCTGCCCTTGATTCAGTGCAGCAGAGGAGAGTAGCTTTCTGATGCTATGCTAACTCAGTATAGGTGTGGAGCCAATGCAGGGCCTGTAACATGTATTTTTCATAAGTGTTCCTTAAACATTTGCATAGGTGGCAGCCCTAGTGAGGGGGGCACTCAGTTTGGGGATTGATCGCTCTCAAAAGTATATCAGAAAGACACTGTGTATGTTTGCATGCTTGTGCTATTAAGCAATACGGCATATTGCCACAGTCAATTTAGCCAGCTCCTGGAAGATTCACCACTGTCGGAGAGAGTGCTGGAGCACCTTGTATAGGGGGCATGGCTGAGGGAAGGTGAATGGCTTGAGTGTCTCTGTATTGCAGCTATCCCCAGTTGCCAGAGCAGTCCTGGAGTAAGTTAGGGCAGCCTTGAGATTGCCCTAACACTGAGGTCTGGAGTTGCCCCAGAATTAGGAAGGTGTAATGGCACTTCTGTCCAGCATCAAGCAGACATTGACCAAGCCTGCCTCCCCAATTGCCCCAATGTGTACTGCCTTACCAGCTTTTGTGGAATAGAGACTGTGGCCAGAACTTGGGAGGAATTGGGGGGGGGGGGGGCATAGGGAGGGTTCTAAGAAGAATTTTGGGAGACAAGGTTGCCTGTTATATAGGGGAGACGGGAGTCTGAAATTCTGTCACAGCTGTCATAAAAGGGGAAGTTTTCATTTCCCAAGCGCTCCAATTCAGGGGGATGCCCTGTCCCCCAGCCTCCACTCAGCCACTTCAACTCCCAATCCATCTATTTCCTGCTCTTACCAAATGAGGTGCATGCGGAGATTGGAAACACAGTCACTGGAGGTGAAATTCAGACAAATTACTCTTTCTCAGGGAACATTTCCCAAGATTATTTACCGGAGTATAAAACTGGGATAAATGAGAGACGATTTAGGCCTAATCCCACTTGGATGTAAAAATATGAGGGTGTACTGTCGCGTTGTGCCTCAGTTTCTTCAAAGGGAATTTGCGCTTAGTGGTCCAGGCCTGACATGATCTGGTCTGGATATAGGGCACTCTTTTCCAATATGTGGAAACTCAGTTTACACTATGCTAATAAGCCAGCTGCTCAGCAAAGTATTGTAAAGACAATTCATTTATAAATGAAGTTATGAGACTTAAGAATATTATAAATATAAAGCAATCATTTACTTAAGTTCAAATAAAGACATAGTACAAAAGAGAAACTGTGTCAGTTAAAAACACATGGTTTGAGAAGACATTTCTGTTCAAAGAACAGCTCTTATTGCAAATTCAAAGATCTTAACATCTATAAGATATAACATGCTCTAAGTATTATTGCTATGGTTGACTCAATGCATCATAAAGAATATACATTCATATTATCCAGTCCTTTGTCCCATACTGCCATATGGATATGAGAAAAGCTCCAAGGAAGGAACTGTTTCTGAAAAATCCATTTCTCCTCTTCCTTCTTATGGAGGAAAATGCTTGGAAGTTAGCTAAAAATGATGTTAGGTCAAAACTGCTGACAGGGAGGGTTTTCTCAGAGTACATAGTAAGAAGCCTGTTAATACATACTAAAACAAGTTACTATAATCTAAGATAGGATTAACAATGAGTAAACTCCAAACAAACAGGGCCTCTTCCTGCCCTGCTTGGGAGTCACGTCTCTTGACTCTAGTCAACAATAAATGTTGATTTCTTTAAGAGACAGACTGGCTAATTACATCTACTATTCCAGTATACAGGCAGATTACATCTCCTATTCCAGTATCTGGTCAAGAGTTCAGTAGAAAGGTCACTATAAGACAGCTCTTTAGGAAGTCATCATACAGAGAGTCCAATTCTGATTTCCAATATTTTGAAACACAGATGGTCAAAAAATATGTGCCTATATATGGGATACATGACAGTACTTTTAAGAGAGCAACAAAGTACAATATTCCTTTACCCATAAATTCTCAACCTGGGGCTCCTACAAGAGTCACATCTAGGCATCAATGGGTTAGCCAGCAATACTTCTATACTGCTGAAGAGGAGAAAGGTTCCAGCTATGGGGGGGAGGTCACGAGCTCTTGATATGAAGAGGTCCTGGTATAGAAGAGGTGGGGAATTGCTGCCAGTGCTTTCCCATTTGAAATCACAGAGCATTTCCTTGTGTGCGGTTGAATGCTCTACCCACGATGGTGCTAGAGGGTCGCTTCACTAATGTTGCTTATGAGAGTCACTTGTGCCCTTTCAATTGTCAAAATACAGAGTCCACTCAGCATGCTATTTTGCATTGTCACTTATATGATCAACTGAGAAATAAGTTCTTAGCCCAGTACTTTGAGAGATACCCTGGCAGGTTGGACCTGTGGATGTTACAATTTTTTCTGTCTGATGTTTTTCCAGACATAACCAATGATATAGCTCAGTTTTTGATCTCTGCATTCAACCTGAGACAGCTTTTTGTGGAATCCAAACTCAATTTGATGGACTGATTTACATTGATTAGACCACTGCTCCTCAGATTAAAAACTGGTTGGTATGATTTTGGACATTACTTATATGCTATCTGAACGCCAATAGTAGTTGTGGTAAGTTTGGGTAGGATTTATCAGCTATAGTAAAATTTTTGTATATGTTTGCATATGTTTGTATATGTTTTGGATTATTGTATGTAAGTATGTTTGTCTGTGTTGTCTGTGTGTACAGTGATGACTTATGGTCAAGCTAATAAAGGATTTTTACTTTTGACAGAGCATTTCCTTGTTTCTCACCAATTGTCAGCCTGAGGAAGGTCGTGCCAGGCTATGAAGTATCACAGCAAAGGTTTAGTAAAAGTAAAAACGTGTTAGCTACTCAAGTGCACAAGCCTGCAAAGAGCCAGTGCAAGATGCTGGCGTGGCAATTTAGCTTTTCTGCTTTATTTGTTTAATAAAGGCTTCTGTGGCACTGGATCATGTCTGCTACCAATCTCTCTCCAGGCTCCTGTTTGATTTGAACATGAAGGAACTCTTTAGAAAGAATAATGCTGCTTCTTTTTCCCTCTCTCTCTGGTCCAGCTTGCAAGGAGAATGCAATTTTTCTACCAGGTCTATCCCTTTAATAGGTATTCAGCTAACTGGGGTCCCACTGAATTTCATACCCCTCCCCACCTTGTAATCTACTTATGTTCTTTCTATAAGCTTGTCACTAAGGTAATATTCCAGTTGTATGATATCTGACAGCTGCTCTTAACAGGGTCACATGGCTCCAGAGTTTAGAAGGTGGGGGAGGGACAAGCCCTATGTTTTCTGGCAGAGGAGAGTTCTTCCCGCATCAGGAAAAGACTGACAAGTTTATAGTGCAGAAGAGCTAAGGCATCTGGAGAGGTGATGAGAGAAGGAGATTCTGCAATTCATGAGGTGGTACCATAAAAAACCACAGGAAGCCATATGATAGTGGTTCCCAACTTGGTCAGGACTCCAAATGAGATTGCACCATCTCTGGATGGGATCACAATCCAAATTATGTTCAATATACTCTGCATGTCTTTGTTGGTATCTGGGGTTTATATTCAAGTCTTAAAATAGGATCACACAGGCGAACGTTTGGAAAGGAAAGGACTATTTGTGTTTGTAGCCATGCAGGATAAAGGAAATCATTTACTCCTGTGTGGACATCCTTTTTTCCCAGCTCAACCCCAAAGTTAGTCAGTGGGCTATTACAAATTTTCATATAAATAAATAATAATAATAATTGGTGAAGGAGGCGCATCCAGACGTATTGGTGATACATTTGGGGGAGAACAACCTGCCGGTGGAAACAGGTTTGCACCTGGTCACCAGCATAAAGACAGACCTGCTGGAGGTGAGGAGGGTTCTCCCAAACACAAAGTTGGTGTGGTCTGAGATGCTGGAACGGATTTTATTTATTTTTATATTTATTTATTTTTTCAATTTGTACCCTGCCCCTCCTGTGAACAGCTCGGGGCAGCTAACAAATTCATAATAAAAACAATTTGTATATAAAAAATATTAGACAACCCATAAAAACATTACAGTAAAACAGGCTGGGATACTAATAATAAATAAATAAGGCTGGGGGAAGATAAAACACCCCCTAACCCACGCACCCCCCTCCCCAAAGGCCTGAGCGAACAGCCAGGTCTTACAAATTTGCTGAAATGTCAAAAGGCTTGGGACCAGACGAGCTTCCTCTGGGAGGGAGTTCCAAAGGCGCGGCCTGGCCACCGAGAATGCCCTCTCCATTGTGGCCCCCTGCTTAACATGGGGGACCTCCAAGAAGGCACCCATGGCGGACCGAAGGAGCTGCTCTGGGGTGCCGAGGGTGAGGCGGTCCCTGAGGTATGAGGGGCCCAGACTGTGAAGGGCCTTGTATATTAACACCAACACCTTGAACCTTAGATGGAGAGATGCCGTGCGCCCCAGTAGAGTGGATAGGACCAGAAGGAAGGTAAATAAAGAGGTGGCCAAGTTGGTGGCTGACCTGGGAGGGATAGTGATCAGGCACCCAGAGGTCAGGTTTTCAAGGCCAGAGCTATTCTGGCCTTATGGGGTCCACCTGTCCGATGAGGGCCTCGAACGTTACCTAAAGGTGCTGCAAATAACACTGAGCCGGATTGTTGGTGAGTCGGGGGGGGGGGCAAGGCTAGCCAAGCAAAGCTGGCAGTCTCTAGTGGCAGGGGTCCTGCGAGTTAGTTAAGTTAGACAGTAGGGATAGTCTGCTGCCAGGTCATCTTATGAGTTGGGGTCCACGTGATTGCTAGAGCTTGCCCGGCTGGCGTCACGCTGGACCCAGGAAGGGGGCCGTGGCATGGGGTCCTAGGACAGGGGCGGTCCAGGGTCCTCGTGGGCTGCGCTCACTTCCTTCCTTGGGTTACGGTAGGCAACGACCTCCTGATCCAGCTGGGGGCAGCCGGGCAGGCGTGACATTGCAGCAGCTATAGTTAGGATGGTTGCGGCACTGAGGAACATCAGACCGCCTTAAATTTACTCTAGCAGGGTTATTAGTTAACAGTTTAGGTTGACAGGACCCGGAGGGGCATAGCCCCCTCCTCCCCCGACTGGGCTAATAAAGTTGGTGTGACCTAATTTAACCCAAAGAATGGTGTCTGTGTCTTCTTTCGGGTGGGGAACAAGACAGGGAAGGCTCTGAATCTCATTCTGCCCACTCACCAGCCTATTCACACATACCCACAAGCCCCGCCTAAGCCTCCTGTGCTTGCCCTTGTGGGAGAGGCTGGGAATGAGAACTGAGGGGGTACCCTGTGCCCTTTGTGCCCTGGATGCGGTCCTGACACTTTTGACACTCAGCTCAGCTGCACAAAGCAGGATCCCCCTCATTAGACACAACAGAAAGGGGAGACACAACCAGAAAGGTTTGGAACTCGTTTTGCAGTTTTAAAGTGGCTCTATATTTAGAGGAAAATCATGAACAATGAAAGGGAGAGGTGTTGGCTGCAAATTATCCCATTTAACTGAATGCAAAGTTGCCCTAAGACATTGAGGGTGTCTCTTACATTTGGGGGAGGGCGGGGGAGGCTATTATTTTCCTCACATTTGCCAGGCTCCCCCTTTCTGCCCCCCCCCCATTCCACCTCTGTGATAAAACTAGGCAGTGTGAATTGCAGTTTAGCAGATGGTTGCCATGGGTTACCTCAGTGCTCCACAGACATTCCCTTCAGAAATAGTAACATTCATTTCAAACCGGGCCCCGGGACTGTTGCTGCCAGGTTTGCTTCGGAGGGATCATACTCCTCCTAGGTGAGAGTCAGACTGCAGCAAGCTGCTTTATGTAAAATTGCTGCCAGGTTGCTAACCATGTCTCCAACAGGGATACCTCCACCTGCCCAGCGCTTCACTCTTGACCTGGAGGGGCAGAGTTGCTGTGGCTTGAACTTATAATTCAGTCTCTTCCCAGAAGCTTATCCATGTTGGCTCAGCAAGCCTGCACAGGGCAAAGCATGGCATGGAGCAGTGCAGAAGGTAACGACACACAGAAAAGCAGTCTGGCCGTTTCGCTGTCCTTTTCCTTCCAGAGCACTTGACCTTTCCAGCAGAGTGACTGACAGTTCTGTGGCCTCTCCCAGTGACCTGAGTTGTGCACAGTGGTGCGTTGCTTGGACTCCAGCCAATGCCATGTCAAACAGCTCCTTGATGCAGCCAGCTTTGGTGCTATTCCCCTCTAGCCATATTTCTGTAGCTTATTTGCCCCATCCCTCCCACTTTCCATCCGCTTCCAACAGCACTAGCTCCCTCCCTTTTGTATGGCTCCCAACAGACCTGATTTTATCAGGACAGTCCCAGCCGTCCTATTGTACTGCTCAGTACTGCTTTTTTTGCTGCGTGACCATAATGATTGGTTTTAAAAATCCAGTGAATTTCAACAGCCTCATTACAAGTGCTGGAACTCATCTGTCTGCCCTTTCCCTCGACTCCCTGCATCCTTGCCAGACCCTTGCCATCTTCAATGGTCCGTATGCCATTGTCACACAACAGTGATCTGGTGGATTTAAAGAGGCTGGAGCATAGGTTGGAGAGGAAATGACACGGGAACTGTCTGGAGGCCAGTCCTCAACTGTACAAAGAGTTCATGCAGGTGTACAGAAGAGCTATTACTCAGGCCAAGTGGCTGTACTCGTCTTTAGGCATAGAGGAACAGACCAGCACAACTGTTTCAGGTTGTGTGTAACCTAGAGACACCTGTTGGCGGCAGCCAGGACGTATGCAGCTGATGGGAGCTGGATTGCGGAATGGGTTCCTGCAGGAGGGTAGCAGACTGTGGGTAAGTCCTTGAAGGATCGGACCCACATGTGTGAGTCTTTGCAGGAATGTGGCACACCGGGGGTAAGTCCTTGAAGGATCAGTGCCTACAAGGATGAGTTCATACCTGGGACTATGCAGAGTCAGGCCAGAAAGCCTGTTTGGAGGGCAGGCATTGTTCAAAGGATTTATTTATTTATTTTTCAATTTAATACCCCGCCCCTCCTGCCATCAGGCAGTCCGGGGCGGCGTACAATATAAAAACACAAATAAAATCCTATATAAAACATTTTTAAAACTGCTAAAAGGAAGACGACATTTAACAACACCACCCCTCCCCACCCTTTCACCCCTCTCCCCCACCAAATGCCTGGCAGAACAGCCAGGTCTTACAACTTTTCTGAAAAGAGGGGAGATCCGGGGCCAGCCGCACCCATGCTTTCATCACCTCAAGACTAGACTACTGCAATGCGCTCTACGTGGGGCTACCCTTGGTGATGATCCGTTGACTGCAGCTGGTGCAGAATGNGGGCACCTCCGGATGACCGTAGGGGTTGATCCAGCACCCGGGAGGTGAGGCAGTCCCACAGGTAGGCAGGGCCTAGATCATTTAGGGCTTTATATGTCAAAACCAACACCTTGAAGCAGGCCCGGAATGCTATCGGCAGCCAGTGCAGAGCACAGAACACTGGTGTTATGTGTTCCTGGCGGCCCAATCCCACCAAGAGATGGGCCACTGCATTCTGCACTAGCTGCAGCCTCTGAGCCATTATCATGGGTAGCCCCACGTAGAGTGCATTACCATAGTCTAATCTAGAGGTGAAAGCATGGATGAAGGTGGCTAGGTCAGAGTCTGAAACATACGGCCGAAGCCGCCACACCACATGTAATTGGCAAAAGGCGTTCCTCACCACAGCCTCCACCTGGGCATCACAGCAGAGTTGCGAATCGAGGCACACCCCCAGACTCCACACATAGGGAACCAACACGGGACAGACCCCGTCCACAACGGGGGCCGTTACCCCCATCACCTTACCCACCAGCATCACCTCCGTCTTGTCAGGATTCAACCTCAGTCGGTTGGCCCTCATCCAGTTCCCCACAGCCATCAGACACTGGGTAAGCACCAAGACTGCAGGGCCTGGGTCTGTTGTAAAAGAGGTACAGTTGGGTGTCATCCGCATATTGATGACATCGCACGTCGAACCTCCCAATCACCTCACTGAGTGGCTGCATATACATGTTGAACAGGAGAGGGGACAAGACAGAACCCTGCGGGACACCACACGAGAGGTCTCGGTACAATTAAAAACATTCTCCGAGTCCCACTTGCTGAGTTCTTCCTGCTAGGAATGAGTGGAACCATTCAAGAACAGTCCCACCCACTCCTGCACAGTCCTGCAGGCACGTCACCAACATCTCATGGTCAACGGTATCAAACGCAGCCAAAAGATCTAACACCAACAGGGTCAACCAACCCCGGTCTAACTCTTGGCGCAGTTACTCATCCACCAACACCACAAGCGCAGTCTCGGTGCCATGTCCCAAACGAAATCCCGACTGAGAGGGATCAAGAAAACCAATGCAATCCAGATGCCCCTCCAGCTGCTGGGCCACTACCCATTCAATAACCTTCCCTAAAAAGGGAAGGTTAGAGACAGGTCAATAGTGGCAAGGGAGTCAATGTCAAGCGATGGTTTCTTGAGCAGAGGCTGCACCACTGCCTCCTTGAGGCGGCCTGGCATACTTCCCTCCCAAAGGGAGGCACTGACCACCCCCACCATCAATGGCTCCATTGGCTCCCTGCGAGATTTCACTAGCCAGGACGGGCACGGGTCTAACTGACAAGATGTGGCCCTAACCTTCCCAAGGACCCCGACGGCATCAGCGGACACCACCAACTGGAATTGATCCCACAAAACTGGATTGTGCTAGTCATAGTCTTGAGGCATTGCAGGAGTCAAGGGGGTAGGTTGGTTTGGATTTCTGCAGTCTGCACAGCACCCTCAGAGAAGTTATTAAAGAAAACTAATCCCAAGGCCAAATCCTAGAGCCTCTGAGCCAGAATCCACGGTCTCGCTTCCCAGTCAAATTTCATGGTCTGAAATTGGCTTTGATAGGCCTCCTCAGAAACTCCAAATCTTTTCAGAATGACTTGCTCTACTTTATCATAGTCTGAGGCATCCCCCTCCCCCAAGGCCTGATAGGGCTTCTATGCTTAAGAAGGGAGCTACCCTCATTGCCCATGATGTTTTAGGCCACTGGGCCGCAGCAACTACTCTCTCAAACATTATTCAATATTTATTTATTTTATTTTAAAGCATTTATTACCCCGCCCCTCCTGCCAAGGCAGCCTGGGGAGACTTACAAGATAAAAACACACATATAAAATATATCATAAAACAATACAAAAAACGGAACAAAAAGGGATCAAAAGAAGGGAGCATGGCCTCCCCACAATTGGGGAAAAATATCAAAATACAATATATAAAATATATTAAATATATATAAAAAAACCCAAACCAAAAATAATAAAACCCACCCTCACCCATCCCTCTCACCAAAAGCCCAGCGGAACAGCCAAGTTTTACATTGATTTTGGAAGGAGGGAGTATCCAGAGCCACCCAGACCACTGCTCAGAAGGAGTTCCACAGCTGCAGAGTGGCCACAGAGAATGCCCTCTCCATAGTAGCCCCCGGGATACCCGGGGGACCTCAAGAAGGGCACTTCTGGATGACCGCCGGGGCCAATCAAGGGCACGGGGAGTGAGATGATTCCATGAGGTGGACCGCCACATTCTTCACCAGGTGCAACCTCTGAACCATCACCATGTGCAGCCCCGCGTAGCGTGTGTTACAATAGTCCAATCCTGAGGTAATGAAAGCATGAATGATAGTGGCCAGGTCAGAGTCTGAGACATATGGCCAAAGCCATCGCACCAGATGTAATTGGCGGAAAGCGCTTCTCACCACAGCTCCAACCTGGGCATCTAGGCAGAGCTGCGAGTCAAGGAGCACTCCTAGGCTCCTAACCTGAGTAACCAGTGGAGGGCGGACCCCATCAGTGATGGGGAATGCCACATCCACCGCCTTCCCCACTAGCATCACCTCCATCTTGTTGGGATTCAGCCTCAGTCGACTCGCCTTCATCCAGTCTCCCACAGCCGGCAGACATCGCGTAAGCACCGAGACTGCAGGGGCGGGGTCTGATGGAAAGGAGAGATAGAGTTGGGTGTCATTGACATCCAACTCCAGAGCTCTGGACGACTTCGCCCAATGGCTGCATATATTTATTTATTTAGTATATTTATATCCCGCCCCTCCTGCAAACAGCTCGGGGCGGCTAACAAATTTCCATTAAAACAATTTTAAAAATATTAAAACAATCATAAAAATCTTATAAAAATAGGTAGGACAGAAATTTACAAAAAAATAATAAGGAAGGGTAGGGTGATAAAAACCCATAACCCACCCTCCCCAAAGGCCTGGGCGAACAGCCAGGTTTTACAAACTCGCCAGAATGTTAAAAGGCTCGGGGCCAGGTGAGCTTCCTCCAGGAGGGAATTCCAAATTCCAATATAGACGTTGAACAGGAGAAGGGACAAGATAGAACCCTGCTGGACTCCACACGGAAGGTCCCGGGGAGATGAAAGATATTCCCCAAGCACCACTTGTCGAGTTCTTCCGGTGAGGAATGAACAGAACCATTCAAGAACAATCCTGCCCACCCCGGCTCAGTCCCACAGATGTGTCACCAACAACTCACGGTCAACGGTATCAAAAGCAGCCGATAGATCTAAAAGAATCAACAGGGTCAAATGACCCTGATCTAACTCCCGGCGAAGATCGTCGACCAAGGCCACAAGTGCAGTCTCAGTGCCATAGCCTAGACGAAAGCCCTACTGCAAGGGATCTAGAAAACTGAGCTGGTCCAGATGTTTCTGTAGCTGCCGAGACACTACCCGTTCAATAACCTTCCCAAAAAGGGAAGGTTAGAGACAGGCTGATAACTGGTGAGGGAGTCAACTGCCAAAGATGGTTTTTCAAGCAGGGGCCAAACCATTGCCTCCTTGAGGCAACTTGGCATCCAACCCTACTGAAGGGAGGCACTGACCACCCCCGCCAGCAGCAATCCCAACATCTCCCGGCAGGCCTTAACCAGCCATGACAGGCACGGTTCCAGTTCACAAGGAGTGGCTCTAACAGCCCCAAGAACATCCTTTGCATCAGCGAGCGAAATCGACTGAAATTGATCAACAACCAGGGCTTCCATAACCTCTGACTCCCATTGTAATAATCACAACGTCGAAATGGTGGTGAATCAGGGCAATTTTATTAACAAAGTAATCAACAAACATATCACAGTGGGCACTGGAAGATTCCAAGCCCAGGAGGAGGGAGGGCAGACTGACCAGCCCCCTCACCACCCAGAAAAGCTCCACTGGATGAGACTTCGCTGATGCAATGAGGGCAGCAAAGAAGTCCTTCTTTGCTGCCTGCACAGCCACTGCATAGGCTCGCAAATTAGCTCTATGACACAATTGGTCAGTTTCAGCCTGAGAAATATGCCACCGTCGTTCCACCGCCCTTCTTGCTTCAGCAACTGCAGATTCTCAGTAAACCAAGGAGCCCTGCGGTGCCAAAGCCGAGGGAGTGGACACTTGGGAGCCATCTGGTTGATGGCCTCAGTCAGGAAGATGTTCCAAGATTCGATCAAGGCCATCAAGCGTCCAGTAGTCAACCTCAGATGGTAAATTCCCCAGAGCAGTCCAGAACCTATCCAGTTCCATCAATCTCTAAGGGCAAACCAACCAAACTGGTTCCACACCCTTCAGGGGGCAGACGTGTGCCGGGAGACAGGCCTGTACGAGATAACGATCCATCCATGACAAGGGTACTATCAACAACTCCCCCACCAATGGATCCCCTGCCTCAAGGCCAGTGCAGAAAATCAGGTTGAGGGTATGTCCTCCATCATGTGTCAGGCTGACGACCATCTGAGACAGGTCCATGGTTGCCATGAACTTCTCCAAGAGTGGCGTCGGTGTGGATGTTGAAGTCCCCCAAGACTAATGCCTTCGGGTACTGCAACCCCACACCTGACACCAACTCTGCCTGAGCATACAGGGATGGAGCTGTACAGGTACTAGGTGCACGGTATACAAGCAGCTCCCCTAACTTGTCTTCTGCCAAATCAATCACAAGATGGAGGCCCTCAACACCTGACATAGCCTGCACTGGATACTGCCTAACAGACCATAAATCCCTAAAAATAATGGCTATACCCCCCACCCCCGTCCCTCCAACCAAAGCTGATGCTGCATGGAGTACCCAGCTGGGCCAAAGTCAGCCAAATTAGGCCCTGACTCACTGTCCAGCCAGGTCTTCGTGATATATACAAGGGCGACTGCAGAATCCAGTATTCTCAGATAGTTGTTGATTTATTAACAACTGACCTTACATTCAACAGCAGCAGCTTCAGGCCAGAGGGCCTCTGATCCCGCACCACCTCATCATCTACCCAGGGGGTCATGAGGGGAATTGCAACCAAATACCTCTTCTGTCTCATAGATCGAACCACACCCCCCCTCAGGAATCATAATTCCCCCATCCCATCATGACCCCTATGTCCATGCCCTCCCCATCCGCCCCCCAGACACTCCCCTCTGGCTGTCCTGCCCAGTCGGCAAAGGAGATCCCAACCCCCCCATGTCACCTGCTCTCACCAAGTGACATCACAGAGGGAAAGAGCTCTTCCCACCCTAACCCAATCCCCATTTCTGAGATTACATCCTCCTCTCTCACTGGGGAGTAACGATCTCCTCCAACCCCATTCATACCCCATTCCCTCACCCCTTCCTCTCACAAAGGAATAAAAATCCATACTGCCACATCAATAGAATCCAACTATTGATGCCTCTGGATTATCCTCCACAGCCATTTTAGTTAGAGCGAGGGATCCAGGGCCCTGGTCTTGTGAAATTACTTTGACCCTAGGCTAAACACGAGCCACTTGTTGGGTCAAGGAACATAATTGTTGGTCATGGCCGTCTTGTGACACCCGTTGCTGTAAAAGAGTCTAACTAGGGCAGCTTGCTGCTGAGTTAATGCAGTAAGTAGACTGGTTATTAGGGATGTGCAAACGTGGTTCAGAAGTTCAGAGTTCGGACCAAACTCATCTGTTCGGATGACCGAACTCGAACCCTAACCGACTGAACCGAACCCAATACCGAACTCTGAAATGACTGAATAGTTTGGTCAGTTCGGATCGCATTCGGATGGTTCAGGCAGGAGAAACATGACCAGTGAGTGACCACTGCCTGACCCGGTGTGTGTGTGTGTGTGTCAGCTGAGGAGCAGACTTCCAGGCACCAGGGGTGGTGAGGCTTGGAGTAGCAACCAGCCTGCCCAATCACCATCCCATTTCTCCTCAGACCACTGGCTTGGCAGGCTGCGATTGGCCACGAGCTAGGCTGCACAGAGCCAATGGGGCTTGCGGTGGGAGGCGGGCACAGCAAGTAACAAAACTCATTGCCCTCCCCCCTTCCAACACCTTCTGAGCTAGTCACTGTTCCTGACAGTAGGCGTTTTCAGAAGGCTCCCTCTCCCAGCAGTTTGTTCTCCTCAATCCATTTCTATCCTCCTCCTATTTCACCCACCCAACCCATTTACCTCCATATTATCATTTATTTAGATTATATTAGATAGATTTAGGCATTATTATTTTTTTTTTACTTCTCTCTGTGTTGTTCCTCCCCCCTCCATTGAATCCGTTTCCTGTCCCTCTATATATTCCATCCCTGATTCCCTTGTCCTCTTTTTGGATTTATTGAGAGTAGGATTATTAGATTGATTTAGGTTTCAGTTCAGTTTTGTGCCCCTCCCGGTGTTCTTTGTGTCCCCTCCCCTCCATTCCTACAATAGTATAGATAGATATTAGATATAGTTGTTAGTTACTATAGATAGATAGGAGTTAGCTTAGTATAGAGATAGAGATAGTGTTCAGTTTTGATAGTGTGTGTTTGTAGGACTAGGCCTTTAGATATAATATTTAGTTACATAGATTGTAGAATAGTTAGAGTTAGTGTATAGATATATTAGAGAAAAATAAATAAATAAAAAAATAAATATATATATATTTGCTGCTATGCTTTTGACTTGGAAACCATGGAGAAGGGAAGGAGAGGCTGGTCTGCTGCCTGTAAGACAGGCAATGTGGCACGTGGGAGAGGTGGTAGGGTTAGAGACCGTGCCAGCGGAATGGCGGCAGCAGGCAGCAGCAGCAGCCCAAGCACATCACCATGCCCCAAACTCCACAGGCCTGCTTTAGGGCAGTAACAGGCTTCAGCAGCTGAGCATCATCTCCTGGCAGTGCCTTCCACTGCCACGCAGGGCACTGGAAGGCCTGCAGGACATGAGGCTGCATCTGTCTCTGCTGTGGCTGGTGCTGGAGCAGGTGCTGCTTCTTCTTATGTTCCTCCAGGGCCACCAATGTCCTCCATTGTCGAGGCGATCCCCAGCAGTCCAGAGCTGGTGGATCCCACCCTGGCTGCTAGAGGCAGGACCCGATCCCCGGACAATGTCAGTAGGGAGAGGAGTAGCATCAGCAGCAGTAGCAGCTATAGAGGGGGGCACAGGGATAGTGCCAGCAGCATAGCAGACACAGGCAGTCTAGCCTCAGGGTCCCAGTACTTCCCTTCATGGGACATTTTAGAAAAATTTTTTTATTTATTTTCATAAACTTGTACCCCGCCCCTCCTGCCATGCAGCTCGGGGCGGCTTCCAACATTAAAATACAATAAAAACCAATAAAATTCTCATCAATAATATAAAATATTAAAACAGGACTAAAAAACAATATAAACCAAAGTAAACCAAAGTAGGTGGGGGAGCTAAAAACGCCCTTCCCTACCCACCCTCCCTCCCAAAGGCCTGGGC